>LUGF01014762.1:56945-67661 GCA_001625245.1 Calycopis cecrops
ATGGTATCTATTTCGCGCTCTTGGAGCGCGCGCCAATGTTCGCTCTCTTGGAGCGCATAGTGGATACGCAGCTTAACTCCTCTCATGTTTGACATATTGCGCTCCTTCTTAATCCCTTTGGGCCTTACGCTGTTTAGAAGTACACTGCAAAAGTAGCTTTCGATGGCGAAGTCCGCGTACTTAGACAATTGTTTCTGCATTGCTGTTGGTACCTCCATGAGTTGACAGATCTCTGATCAGTTGTCAGACTCGTTAGGTTCTGCAGTATAAACACTGTAAGCTCTGTAAACTGGATAACAAAGCCGGAGGTGTCGCTGATAAAAACACGTACAATTACGTGTCGCCTTAACCTTTCGCCCGAACACGGAAAACTGTGTGTATAATTAAGTGTGTTTTTCTCTGCAACTATACACCGGTGTCAAGGACTGCCGACTTTAGCGCCGTCACATCATTAGCTCCCTGTACACAATCCGCAGCGATGTAGCACATCTAGATATTGCACAACTTCTTCTCAATGCAGTGCTCTGCTAACGTGCCTACGAAATGCGTAGCATATGGATAGTTGACGTCTTAAAAACGGTAGGACGTTAACAGTCAAGAACTAAAATGGATAAAAGATGGATATTGCGCCAAACAACTTCATAGTTTATACTACTATAGTACTCTCCGCAATTGTGCCCACGAAATGCGCAGTGAAGCAACAGCTAAGGCCTGAAATAATTGTAGGACGTTTAAAAAAATATAGAACTAAACGGTTAAAAACTATGGTTAATTACCCTTTTTTGAAGCCTATGTCCAGGAAACTCGATGTAAGTTGGTGAACTGTACCGTTAAATGGCCTAGAGTCTAGACTCTAGAGAATACCATGAAAATTCAAATTGGATAGGTGGTATTTAGTGTACAGTTTTTATTTCTAATTTAATAAAAAAAAAACTTTTAATAAATCATAAGAAGACTCAAAGGTTCGGTTATAAAAAGTTTTGAAACTCATCTTTTTGATCTTTTAATTAGTGAATGAAATTTAGAAACCTTGTATGCGACACTAAAGTCATTGTCATTTCAATTAGACAACAGAATCTTATAATATTGGCATGGTCCAACGTCCTTCTCTGTAATACCTGTTGGTCCACCTTTTAAACGACTGATTAATCCTACGAAATAACTGCGATTCTATTCATCAGCTGTTTATTTCTCATGACTAGCTGTGTCTATTGTAACACATCGTGGTCAATGTCACATAATTAGTACCGTCGATACACGTCCTAGAGTTGTGAATAAAACCGCCTAATGATAGTGGATGGCGTGGCGTGCGGCCGAGCCATTGTGCCGTGGCCAAGGCAGCGGTGATGAAACGGAGGACTAGGCGGGCCACGCGGTTTTACTCGCGGTACTTACCCACTGCAGGCCTGTCACTTTACCGTTTAGGCTTCTTCTCTTCTATTTAACGCCATTCTCCATCGCCATCAGATTACGGCGATATCGCGTTATATCATATACGAGATACACATTACCACCACCCCGCAGTGTTGCCACTTTATGGTAGTGGGAGGGAGAATTGCGTGCCTATGTGATTTCTAAGGCTATGCCGGACAGGGCTACTCATACCGGACAGGCTTGGGTGGAGAGGCAAGACTGAGTGGAAGCAATTCCACTGAAGAGTCCTCCGCCCGTCCCTCTGAATCTGCAGACGGTTGGTGAAGTAACGCTTCCAATGTCCCGATAGTAGAACCTGGAGGTAACGGCAAACACGTTTCTTCTTCTTACTTCTTCTAAACTTCGTTTTTTTACGTTCACAAACCTTAGCCATGCAATAAACAAAATATTTGATTGCAGATTGCGTAATCATCAATTCGATTGTTCATCGTTGACTATAAAACTAGCAGGTTCTTAAATAAACAGTTTATAATTTACAGACTCGCATGACACTGGCGCAAAGTGACACCCGTTCGGTCGCTGTTTGTGCAGTGTGAGTTTCCGGTGGCCCAGAGAGAGGAGGAAGGAGGGCAACACTTTGCATAATAAAAATAATAAATTGTATCGGCGGTCTAGTCTAGTCATCAAAAGCTTCCTACTTTATGTTTGTTCCTATTTGCTATAACGTGAGAGCCCTGCAAGACCTGCAGTTTTGCAGATGTCTATGGACGGCAGCAGTTATCTACCAGTTCGTTTGCCCCCTTATCTGTGCTCTATAGTCTATACTACTGTTATAAAACTTGAAGAGTTTGTTTGGTTGAACACGCTAAACTCAAGAACTATCGATTTGTAAATTCTTTCGTTGTTAGATAGTCCATTAATCGAGGAAGGCTATTGGCTATGTACTAGAAGTAGAATAGGTGTGTAACGCAAGAGAAACTGAGGTGGGAGGAGGAAGGAAGGCAGCGCATCTGTATAACCTCAATACGGATGTTTATTACCGTCGGTAGTCATGAGAATGGCTCCGTTTGCTCGTTTGCCCCCTTATACTATAAAAAAACCGTATGACGTTACTAGGTATATATGTAAAGGATTCTAAACATTGTAATCTGATGCACTGGCAATGTTCATATAGCAGAACGTTTATAAATATACTTACATCGACTAAAACCAGTTTGGTTCGCCCAGATTTTGTACTAATTGTATGTACAAATTGACCGAACACACATCATAATAATCATAGTTTTTCATTTAAAATGTTAATAAAAGGATTTTATATATAAAACAAGTTTGCCAAATGCCTGACGTTTCGGCTACCTTACAGCAAACACGGACAGGCACAGGAACTTTTTTTATAAACGTTAGAATTATTTGACGGCAAAGGGACTCAGATAATTGGGACAACTAAGGCTGGAGCCACACGGGCGTAATTTTTTCAGTCGTGAGTCGCAGAATTTCGGCCGGGCCAACTGAATTTCTGTGGAGCTGCCACACGGACGTAATTTATTCAGTTACTATTGAGCGTTAGTACGGGGTGTTTGTGTCATCAAGTGCGATGGATCCCCGCCCCTCCCTCGCCCCGACAGAAATTCGGTCGAGTTTGTGCGTGTGAGTCGGCAGACAACTCATTTTGCGTCGTCGTGTGGTACAAACTGCATTTTTGTATGAAACTGAATGCAGCAGAAATTACGCGACCGAAAATACGCGACTCAGAACTCATAAAATTACGCTCGTTTGGCTTCGCCCTAAATGAATGTTCGGGAAGTTTATATAACTTCTGACATCTTCAGTAAGAGGTAGTGCCACACCGCATGCTTGCATGCAGCCGAACTGGGGGGGGCACAACCGAGGAGGCGCCTCTCGCTTACACAAGACCGGCGTAAAGTGTCAGCTGTGCTGTCGCGTTTCGTGCGGTGTGTATGTAGCCGGTGGCCTATGAAGGTGGGAGGTGAAAGGAGGGCAGCACATCTGTATAGCCACTATGCGGATTTCTATGAGCGTCGGTATGAAAATGGCTCCGACTGCTCGTTTTCCCCCTTATAACATTTAAAAAAAAAATAAGCATCTGAAACGTCGGTGTAGTAAAATAGTTAGTACCTTTATAACAAGTGTAAATCGTAGTGTATCTCTTGACCTGCTGGGATTTAATTTCATTTATAGCCTTGTGTAGCTGAACCCTAGACCAGACTGTGGTCGCGATTAGGATAAGGTTCAAATGTCTAAATGACCTAAATCCTAGATATGGAAAGCACCTATCTGTTATTACTAATACGTATTTTAAATACGAATGTTTATATGGATGTATGTTATTCTTTTACGCCAAACCCAGTGGAGAGATTTGTCCGTAGTTGTAATTTAGTAAATTACCATTTGAAAAAATATAAGAAATATAATGTGGATTGTGGAATGACGAAAAAATAAAAATAAGAACATCTCAATATGACGTTGTGCCATGTCGTGTTTCGTACAATTTGCGAGTTTCCGGTGGCCCATTAGCGTAGAGGAGGGGAGGAGGGTTTTAACCAATTATGTGAATCTCCAGATATTTCTCTGCTGGGAAGCTGCAGGCAGCTTATTAAGACACGAACGCAAGTTATTTTTTACCAAGTTATCAGTTGGAGATGTCTGTTCCCGTAACTGATAAAGAACCCGAACTTTAATGAGCAAAAGGCGGAAACTCGTATGAGAACAATTCGTTTGTCGTATACACGCTGTGTCCCGCGGTTTCATCCGCGTATTTCACCCCCTAAGGTTTGAGATTTTAAAAATCCTACACAAACCTTCGTGGGCTCATGAAGAACAACTTTGCTAAAGATGATGTGATTGAAAACAAGCTAAACACGATCAAATGAGTTGATGATCCTGGAAAAGACATCGGACACCTAAACGCGTTGTCTCACGAATCGCGACAAGTAGCGGCGGGTTAGGGTCAATTCACACCAAAAGCGCGGCGAAGGGCAGCGAAGCGGAGCGCAGCGAAGCGGAGCGCAGTTTATGTGTCATATGAATTTCAACTGTATAATAATTACTACAATACTTATCTACATAATACAATACTTATCGCATGAGAAACTCGAACCAGACGCACGGATTCCTGCGAAGTCGCTGGAATGCGCGAGAAGTCGCTGGAATGCTTCAGAAGTCGCGAGAATTCGATAGTAAGTTGAAATTCATATGACACATAAACTGCGCTCCGCTTCGCTGCCCTTCGCCGCGCTTTTGGTGTGAATTTACCCTTAGTGTGAGCGAAAAGTTACAACGTGCCGGCCGAGTTCGGCCGCAATGCAGCAGTGGCACGTCAGTAAGTAATATCTGTGGACTTTAGACACCACGTTAGTCTAGCCCGTGCTAAGTACTGGGAGGGGCTTGTGTTACGGGCACTAGACGGAAATACACAGATTTTTATTATAGAGATACATAGTACTTAATATGCTTTTATACATAAGCTTCCATGATCTGAGCGGGAGTCAAACCCGCCTAACAAAATCTGTGTGTGTGTGTGCGTCACTTGGTTACTCCTTGTCTGTATCTAGTGTCGGTTATCGGCATGGTTGCTAGATTATTGAAATTAACCGAACGGCCTTGGAGAAATAGAGCGTGTTTAGATGGACAGGTGTTTTATTATTGTGTAGTAGACTGTGCGTCGATGCGAAGGGTTTCGGAGGTGTGAAGATTGATTGAATTTGCAATACGAATGTGAAAAAAAAAATGTCAGTAAGTAAACAGAAAGACTACCAGATTTTTTTTTTGGTAATGACACATTAAACATCTCCTGTGTAGTTATAGGTAATTATTTGCTTGCAATTCTGTGGCCATATTTCATCCACGTCAGTTCAGTGGTTTTGTGTGAAACGGTTACAAACATACAATCATAAACTTTCGCACTTATATTATTATCAGGATCTGTGGTGTCAGTCAGTCAGTCATCATCATCATCATCATCATCATCATCATCATAATTATCAGCTGGAGTACGGTCACAAGCCACTCTCACCCTCCGTCTGCCCGTCATCTTAACCAAGTCGTCGCTCCACCGAGTTGGAGCCCGTCCAATCCTTGTAAATCCAAATATTGTTATTTAATTTGCATTGAATTTTATGCTGTACTGATCAAGATTATGTGTTCATTTTGGTGCTTAGCCTCGGGTAAATCGAATTAAATCTTTAAATAGATTCAGATTGAGGAAATTGTCAAAGTGTTGGTCTGTTCAAAGTTTAATTGAATTCAAAGCCGTACTGACTGTCCGCGTATACTATCAGACGGAATAATCAACATACCTCATATCTCTTTGCTTGCTCTTAACATGTGGCATGATTGGGGACTTTGATAATCAAAGTAATGACGCATATTCCTCTTTACTTTTACATGATCTTTACTCTGACATACAGGACTCGCAAGTTCCACCGCCACCACCTCGATGTCCCAAAGTATACAACTGTGCGTTTCAGGCACAATTTCTTACCACGCACAACATCACTATGGAACCAGCTGCCACAGTCGGTATTTCCGAACTTATACGACCTGGGGTTCTTCAAAAAAAGAGCAAGGTCGGCAACGCGCCTGCAAAGCCTCGAGTTTTGCAGATGTCTATGGGCGGCGGTAGTCATCTATCATCTGCTCGTTTGCCCCTTATCCTATTAAAAAAAAATACAAGATTTTATAAGAGAATGAGCTATGTTGCATGGCATCTCAATAGAGCCATCATGATCTTTGAGGTGCCTTTTGTTGAGATAATACGGCCGCAGTGATACAGATGTGCTGTCGCGTTTCGTACAGTTTATGAAATACACGAGGGTCATTGGAGAAGGGGAGAAAAGGATCGACGTAAACAGTAGGCTCCGACTGCTCGTTTGCCCCTGCGACGGTTGTAACCATTATAAATCGACGGCACTCGAGTTGATGATCATGGACGTTTAATTATCCATTTAATGTCCGCGTATAAATAGACGGCAATAAGACGTTTTTGTTACGTGAAGCACAAAGGATGTTGAAGGACATCTCGAGTAGCCATCATCATCAGTCCCGTCCGTCCAGTGCTGATAATGTATGCCTCAGTAAACAGACTTTAGTATAGGGGGGCAGACCAGACGTGGAGCCTTTTTATGACTACGAACGCCCGCAGAGAAAACCCCAAAAAGAAAAGAGGAGAGGAAAAAAGCCCTCCGTTTCCCTCAATAGGCCGCCGGAAACTAATACACCACACGAAATACGACATAGCCATCAGTTTACGGAGGTATGACATGAGCAAGAGGTACCTCTCCGGTGTTGTCGGCTCAACTTGGCTGTACAACGCAACACTACCTCTATCCGAGACTATACACAGGTAAAACCGCGGGACAAAGCTAGTTGGAAATAAAACCTAACGAAGATCCGTGAGCCACTACATAATAGATAATTAATGTCGATGTATGATTAATGGCTCTTACCTGTTAACACATCAAAATCAAGGTCCCAAGGTCACAAACACATAAACACATCAAAAAACGATGTCTATGCGCTTTTATTTCGGTGTAACATTTATATTATCCTTATTTACGCTCGCCCGATAAGGCGGCAATGCAGCAATCGCTCTCTTAAAATGTATCTTTGGGTGTTTGACCCTAGGTTCCGTCCATAATTATTCGAATATTTTATTTTATTTTATATTTACCTATATTGTATAGTTGTAAGAGGTAGTGCCACACTACATGCTTGCATGCAGCCGAATTGGACCGGCACGACCGGGGAGGTACCTCTCGCTTGCACGAGACCGGCGTGAAGTAGCCGGTGGCCTATAGAAGTGGAAGGAGACAGGAGGGCAGCGCATATGTGTAGGTACTATGTGGATATCTATGGGCGTCGGTAGTCATGAAAATGGCTCCGACTGCGCGTTTGCCTTCCTATACCATAAAAAAAAACTTTCTAGGAAAATCACAAATGTCTGTGTTTTTTATAGCATAGAGAGCATACGAGCACTGGAAGATATTTTCATGACTGCCGACGCCTATAGACATCCGCATAGAGGTTATACAGATGCGTCGCCTGCCTTCCGCCTCCCACCTCCATGGTTTTCGTCGTGCTGAGGTCGCGCTTGAAAAATGTGCCAGTACGAATCGCTTCGGAGGAACCTGATTTTGAAGTGAAAAGTGCGCAAGAGACGTCAGCGATGTAAGCCTCACGCTGCGCGCTGCCATTATGCTGGACCAGTCACTGTTTCATTCGCTGTTACTCGTAGTTATTAGAAGTAGCTTCTTAAATCTTGAAGAGTAAACTGCCAAAGACGCTATCGCAAGCCTTGCGGTAGCTTCTTTTTAATGCAATAGCTTTATCGTTAATGCTTGCGACGCAAGCTTTAAACAAGCATAATAACAAACCTAGGCGCTCAAGGTCGATAGAAACGTTAAAATAATGCCTAAAGCGTTGAAACAAATATGCCATAGTAAATATTGCCATAAAAGGGAGGCAATGCGATACAAAAGAGGTTGTAACGAATTAATACTGCTCCAAACGAGGCGCAGGTTGATTCGACGCCCACGCGTAGTACGTACACGCTATCGAAGTGACCGCTCGTCCGTGGGCCGTTACACTCCATATCTCTTTATTACTCATGGGTTCCTAGTACAACGCACAAACTGTTCACGTATTTTTGAAGCCAGTGTAACAAACAGGTATGTAAAGTACGCGGTGGTAGGGGAGTGGGGATCTACGTACCGTATTGGTACCTAGCTTTTCATTATACAGGAGATATTAGATAAGCTGCATCTGGCTGGAATGTGAGTTGACCGCACGACCACTCCATATCTTTACTGTTCATAGGTTCCTAGTACAACGGTCGAACTGTTCCTTATTTTTGGATTTGATGGACAGAACACGAATTCACCACGGCTTCAAGGGAGTAACCGGGTAAATCAGTACTTATTAGTGTATATACAACTGTGTGAAGCGTTTCACGCACACAATAACGGCTTAAAAACCCCCCTACTCATACTAACATAATAAAATCATGTTCTTTTTTACGCAGTTAGTTGCGTTTAGCTCCAATGCCTTAGTTTTTTTTTTTTCTTTTTTTAATTTTTTTTTCTATACGAGAGTAGTACGCAAACTTCACCAATAACATTGTTTCTTACCATTCTCAAAAATAATACAAGTGTAAACAGCATCATGAATCAAGATAACGTCTATACACGTGGAGCGTTTGGCCCATCAACATTTTAATGAAGCCATAACCTACACACCGGCGGAGGCCGCTCCGTATAACCTGTTGTCCAGGGCTAGTAGCCAAGGCTACTGGGTACAGAGACACTAGCTTCACAAGAGAATGTTAATTTAAATGTGTGGCATATACACAAGTTTAATGCACTTTTTACCAGATTATTATAAAATATGTAATTGCTAGTTTAACGCTCATGATTTCGTTACCGATTATAGGACCCAGACTATATCGGGAAAAGGGTCGCTACAGCTTCTCTGCCTGACCAGAGATCAAGAGGGTGGCCCAAAACATCATGGGAGAGTATAGTTCAAAAAGATGTGAGAGAGTGTCAAGTTTTAAGATGATGTCTTAGACCAGTGGTTCTTCAACTTGTAGTCCTGAGGGGCCATTTCCATACCTTGCCATCCAGTTGTTTTATTGATCTGGAGGTACTAATATTGAAGACATGATGCGCTCGGATAAAATTGTGTTGCCTCTTGTCACTTATTTATTGGCATGGTCCGCGGACCACTTGAGAAGTTTCCAAGGACCACTAGTGGTCCGCGGACCACCGTTTAAGAGCCACTGTCAAGAGCAGCCGGAGTCATTTGACAGCCACGTAATGAATGCATGTTTGTATATTTCTTAGCTAGTCTCGCCATAATGGACAGATTAATATTCTACCAGGCATCTAAAATTTTAATAAAATCTTTATGTTTCCTTAATCAGTTTCGTATAGAAAGTCTTTAATGGCATATAAAATCTTAACTCTAATAATTATTAAGTCCATATCGGTCCATATGAAACTCGGGTGAAATAAAGACGTTAATATTTTTGTCGGTCGCGCACGAGGCTGTATTTTGTAAGCGCCTGTGTGTCTGTGGTGAAAACCGGTCTTGGAGTGTCGAGTCGAAACTGATAAGTACAGGTATTGCCTGTAGGTACCGATACACGCCTGCTGGGCCGGCACGACCGGGAGAGTAACTCTATCGTAGCATCGACGTGCGGCTGTTGCGTTTGTGGTTATGTTGGAATGGCCCAACAGATTGTGTGATGGAAAATACTCTTTAAAAGCTCGACTACATTGGATTAATATCATTAACGTATGGAAGAGACAAGTTGAACACATTTTTGCTCCAATCCAAAAATTTGTTCGGCTATGTACTTTTCGAGAAGTTCGTGAGCAGCGGTAAGGTAAGGCTTAGGGCCTTAAGATTATTTTTGTACCCATAAAAGGGCCCCTTTACAACTAAAGGCCTCCCGCCCCGGGTCCCGCCTGACTGTTTGGGAGTTGCCCATTGCGGGATGTGAAGGTGAAGCCGAGATTAAGGGGCGTTGGTAGCCGAATGACTCTGATGGTCCGTTTGTCGTACGCTATAAAAAAATATGGATCTAGGTGACACAATATAGCTATTTACATTTTATTTACGTTGATATTTCTAGTCATCGGTAATCATTTGTCATGAGCTCTGTAGCTCGATTTTCCTCTTATCAATTACTGACAGTGATGAGATTGAACGACAATCTACAAAACCTGTAGAATGGTATTGGAGCCATTTTCATGACTACTAACGGCCTCCTTTCTCCGCCCGCCTTCATAGGCCAAAGGCTACTCACACCTTATGACACGCGTCAGCAGTCAATTTACGCCGGTGTCGTGTAATCTAGAGGTACCTCCCCGGTCGAGCCGTTCCAATTCGGCTACATGCATGCATGCAGCTCCTCCTAACCGAGGTGGGCTCCCAAATTCAAGTGTAAATTTTTTATTTTATTTGGAAAATTTTAGCTCAAATCTTAAAATAATTAACACTTGTGTCAGCTGCTTCATTACCTTCGCCATTAGGATAAAATGAAAAAGCGCTTAACAACACAATATAAATAAATAACAAAAAAAAACTGTACAAGGTAATCAAGATTTTTGTCTAAAGATGTATTGTTTATATATTTATTAATACACACACATGCTCACACTCACAAGTATGTGTGATGTACACACATGTACACATGTGTACATATACATATTTGGTTAACGACACATAAAAACACTGCTTTATTTGGTCGTAATTCACAAAACAATAATTGTAACATTAAACAAACAACACGGTTTTGTTCGTTAATGGATTTCCGTTTTA
>LUGF01014762.1:108616-132766 GCA_001625245.1 Calycopis cecrops
AGTCGCAAAGTCGCAGGTGGCCGCACGATTTAGCGACTCTCTGCTGCCGGTCGCAGTAGAGTCGTGCGACAGTATTGCGATCTCGCGACTTCATTTAGACGTTAACTTCATTATACGACAGTTGCATAAACTACTATTACGGATTTGCTTTACAGCAACCAGGCAAGGACTCAGACTTAGGACCCCAGCACACACGAGAGTTTTAGACGCGGCGACCAGCGACTCTGCGACTGCATCGATGCAGTCGCAAAGTCGCAGGTGGCCGCACGATTTAGCGACTCTGCTGCCGGTCGCAGTAGAGTCGTGCGACAGTATTGCGATCTCGCGACTTCATTTAGACGTTAACTGACATACATTAGTGTCATCGTCGTGAAGTCGCTGCGTCTGGCGCCTTCAAGTACGCGCTCCCCTCGTCTAGTCGCTGCATTCAGCTCGTAAAATCGTCTAGGTCGCCCTTATGTCGCGAGTCCAATGCTTGGTTGCTTACGTCACAAGTGTAAGACTATCATCTGTTTCCAGACAATGCCTGCACCCGGAGGCGTGCGGCAAGGAGCTGCAGCTGCCCACGTACTACGCCCGCTTCCACGACCTGCGCAAGGAGTTCGTGCGCGCGTACACGCTGCGGGCGGTGACGCCACGCGCGCCGCCGCCGCCTGCGCCGCCCGACCACCCCGCCTCGCTCATGGACATGCTCAACTGTATCCTTTACAACACAATAGATTAACCATCTTCAGAAGAGGGGCGTAGCTACCGTCCCCGGCCCACGGGGACCCCGAACGTGAGTAATTAAAGGTTTTTTTTTCTTTTCTGAGACATCTTTATCCTTCAAAAGGGCCCCGCCAGAGTACGCTACGCCACAGCTTCAGAACAAAGTAAAGTGTTACTTGCAAAGAACAGCTTCTTAATAATGCTGAAATTAATAGCTTTACTTTTTTCGGAGGGACCTAGTACCTACCGACGTCATTGTTATTTCATTAGCCAAAACTGTTGACGTTTGTGTCTTTTGGTTGAAGGAGACGAGAGGGGGACAGACCCTCTTTTCCCATAGATGAGAGATGTATACTCCCTAGTCTTTACCGATTGGGTTGGGGCGCGCACTATGACGATAAAGAACGGGAAAGTGATAAACATGTTTAACTACTTCTGAACAGTACATTAGGTGTTCGCACATTATAACGACTCGACGGCGACTACACACCAACTCAACTCGACGCATAGCATTCAAATGTAAGTCTTATATTGTGTTTCTGAAGAGTGAATTCCTCAACTTTGTAAGTTCTTAATAGGTGGACAACGCATGGGCCAAGCGTGGACAAGGCGTGGACAACTCGTGGACCATGCGTTGGCGACACGATGGCGAATTCTCTTTCAAGAAACACAGCATAAAGCTTACATTTGAATACCACACGTCGAGTTGAGTTGAAGTGGAGTCGACGTCGAGTTGATATAATGTGCGAACACCTTAATACTCAAAGACTTCAACGCCCGCGCAGATCTGCAGATCCAGTAGACCTAGTGCAGCTCCATCACAATAAATAAAATGCAAACACAAATGTTTAACTTAAAGTCGTCATAACTAGTGTTTATTTATACGATGTTTATAGTCTTTACGCAATTCACATCACTAGAAGTAAATCTACGGAAAAATAAACGAAACAATGAGGTAATGATGTCTTGTCGTGACGCATTTCATTATAAAAACTTTACACTCGACAACAAATGTTACCTGTTACATTCGCTAGGTACAATAAATTCACCAAAAGTTGTTTGACAGCTGTCACTTAGGTGCTGACGTCAGGGGCACGTCAAACTGTCGGTGATGCGCACACACTGGGTCTGTAGGGCAGACATCATCACCATTCGCTCACTGACATCCACTATTATTATTTTTGTATGGCATAATACCCGAATAGGGCTGGCAAAAAGTAGCTCTTGCTCTTATAATAACGCTGCAAAGTGATGTCCTTTGGATATGACAGTAATTAGCTTGTATCATGATGCATGTCTCTCATCTGCGGGAGAAGTGGTGTCAGTCCCTTCCCCGCCAAACCTACTGTCGTCGCCCGACATGCACTTATAGCCATTTGTTTCTGCAGCATAGAATCAATCCCCAACATCTCCTCAGTGTGAAGTGTTGTCACTGTTGGGTGTTGCCAGTCTTTGAAAATAAAAGAGTGAGAATGCAAAAGATGTGAGCTTAGCGCTCCACTAATTTGTACTGTATCTTTCAAGATCTAATATTCATATCAGCTGAGTCCTGTGATGATCCCATTCTAGGGATACCACATAGTGTCATCTCATCGTCATTATAATGGGGCCTTGTAGTCTACTGCTGGTAATATGCCCTTATCAATCAACATATCATTACATAACTATTATTCTTACTGACGTGACTACTTTAGTACCATGACTTGAAATGAAACGCGATGAAAATGCATCAGGACAAACAGACTGACAATAATTCTACGTATTTTCTCGTAGGTTAGAAGGTAGGGTTTTATTATTAGTTAACTCTTCAGCGTCCATTTTGTTTAATGGTAAACTATAAAAAGATAGAGGAATAGAGACTGTTATTGTTCTCGTTCTCTAGTGGGCTACTTTTATCATTATAAAGTTACTAGATTGCCGCACCCCGCGATACTTGCTGCAGTCTAGTTGCTCAAAAACTGTGTCTACATTGTCTGATCCTATGGAATTTCCAAAAAAAATATTGTTCCTTATCGCGAACAGATTTAGGTATAACTCCATACGCCGGAGAGAATTTCTACGCGTCGGAAGTCAAAGACATGGCCAGCATCATACAGAGGATAATAGAAGACGGTGAGCATGCCTTTTACTTTTTAATTATCTGCAAAGACCACACCAGATTAAGCTAGCGTCGTCTGTAGCCAATTGTATTCCCTTGATTTGCCATCATTTTATTAAGGTCACAATGATTCTTGGTCCTGGAAGTCATGTGGACTTTTCTTCATAGCCGTACCCTTAGCAATGGTAAATTTTGCTACATGTTTAATCCGACACGGTCAAAAGTTCCATGGCTGAGCCGCGGAAGAATGCCATCAGGCTCCCCGTACTTCTGCCACTGGTGCAGGCCTGGTTTTTAGTCCCTGTGAATCTCACGGCGGATGTCCATAATATTTTTTTGCGGGGGTGAAAAGTGCCTGTGTTGAATGGGCTTGCGCAATGGGGTCTTTTAAGTACTTGGGTGGATTTATGGCTGTTGTGGCGTTTACTGTGGTTTGTGAAAGTACAGACCCATTGGAAGACGGGACCCCGTCTACTAACACAACCGTTTTGCAGTAAACAGTCTACATGTACTTAAATAAAACCTCATATTGCAATTCCGAGCCTTGACGTTTTTTATTGTGAACCATTATAAATAATTTTGATATGCTGTGTCGCAGTCTAACATAATTTGAAAACAGCGGCAAATTCTTTGTTTAGGGTCATCTCCGCTCCAGCATAGATATGCTTAATGCTTTAGCAATGAGTGAATGTCATTGTAGTGTCATTTGGAGTCAAGTGTCCTTCCTGGATTCTCCCGAAGCCGCACTAAAACTTCTTTCTTTCTGGCGCAGTCTGGTATTTTAGTTTCATATATAAAGCAGTAAAAAATCTCTTATAATTTAATCTATAAACTGACTTTGACTGTATCGTGGTCTAGTGGTAAGCGTGTTCAACCGCAGAAGTGAAGTCCCGGGTTCGAATCCCGGGTCGGACCAAAAAATGTTATTGGGATTTTTAAATTTCTAATAATAGCCCCGAATCAGGAAGTTGGTGGACTCCTATGCCTCGGAGAGTACGTTAAGCCGTCGGTCCTGCGCGTGATTTCTCCCCGGTCGTGTCGGACTGTCGTCCCATCGGAATAGGAGAATGAGGGAACAGAGAGTGTACTTGTGTCTGCGCGCACACTTGTGCACTATAATATGTCCTGCGCAGATGGCTCGTCTATATAGACGGCCGTCGTAGCCGAAATCGGCGAGGACGACATACTATTTTTATTCTACTAAATGTACCCACTTCAGCCGTAGTGACGCCTCTGACTTTAAGTTTCTACCCGCGGTGCAGTAGCGTTAACTACACTGCGTACAATAATTTAACAAGTTAATTTTGTGTTTCAGGCTTCAGATTAGAACTGCCAGAGACAATAGACCTCGTACTAGAAACTGGAATATGGTGAGCATTTACAACATACATAGAATAAGGAAGCGTAATAACTAAACTGAGCTGTAGCTACATAACCTATACTTATAGGCAACCCAGTCAAAACTTAACGAAGTATGACAAAAATAAATATTACTTGTAGTGAAACAAGAAACGTATATTCTTTACCCAACTTAAAATGTTCGCAATGTTTTATAACCACGGCAACGCGTAGCCCGATCAGTTGCCTATTTTATGATAACTAACTTTTACCCGCGAGATCTCTCTCGTCCATATCGAAATATAAAATTTATCTTATGTCCTTTCTAATACCTCTAAGCATATGTGTACAAAGTTTGAAGATTATCTGTTAGGTAGTTTTGGCGTAAAAGCCTAACAAACTCGCATTCACTTATAATATTAGTAATATTCGTAGAGATTTTATAATTGAACGCCTTATAATACCACAATAGCAATATTTTCGTGATGCGTATTTTTACTACTTCATTGTTGTTCTCCTCGGCATAGACAAATTTTTATTTAGTCTATGTTCCTCGGAGCAAATAAAATGTTATTCTCATTGTATCGAGAAATATTATGTCAGAACGTGAGTAACTACTACGTCGACGTACTATTTGCTCTTGGGAACCGATGAGTAGTACAGTGCGTAAGTACCAGTCATCACTGACGTATGCTCAACGTTATCAGCTGCTGGACCTGGTGCACAGCGGTCGTAAGTCGTAACTGTCAATGACGTAATTAGATCCATTACTAAACGAACTGTTGGTGCCAGTCGCCGAGGTACCTGACGTGTCAAGATAGTGGCTCCCCAGCCAGAGGGCCACAAAGTTGTGTACCTTAGGTGAAACTGGTCATTTATCTTAAAATATATCTTCAACGAGTATGATTTGCAGCCCCATAACAGCAAGCTATAGTAAATTTGATCATATCTTACACGACGAAGAAGAGAAAGATTTATATATCTCTCTCTCTCTTCACAGTAGGACTGTATAGTGATAGCTATATTGTCGCGCTCGGTGCGGAATCTTGTGAGGTCACATGTATGAGAAAGGAGGGCAACGTACCTGCCCAACCAGTATGCGGATGTTTATAGGTGTTGGCAATCTTCAAAATCTCCGATACCTCGTGACATCTGGTTTTTAATTGCTTGGTTTATTTAGGTAAAATATTATATTATATTAATATTATATTTTATGTAAAATTAATAGGAGCTATGCGGGCTGATGACGATGAGGCTTGATAATTTATCATTTCCGAAAGTAATACTATAAAGAAGACGTTTCGAATTACGAACGATTACTGCGCACATTTAGTTTTTGTGTTGTGCTTTTTCACATGGCTTGCAGTTTGTAAGGTACATCCTGTCATCATTAGCCCGTTACCCGCCTCTGCTCAACGCGTTAGAGACGATGAGCGAGCTGGGACTGATGGTGCACTGTCATAGAATTGCGGGTCCCCTCCAGCTCAGATAACAGTACTTAAAGAACTGTTATACCTGTTGTATATTGGCTTTTTGGCCCCCCTTTCGACTATACGGATCCAAACCTAACCCCCCTTGCCCGACGAGCACTCGTAGCAATCTGATAAAGCTGTAATGGGTTTCTCTTTGCTTCCGTAGCATATGCTTCACTGAGATAAAGAGGAAAGTGGCAACTTAAACAAACGTACTTTTTTCGACTTAAAGTATCGGCATTGATACTTTACTCATACTCAATAGTTACTCATGTTTACTCATAGTAGATTATATATTTTAAGCTTCGACTAATTGATATAAAATGTTCATGTTTTCAAAATTTTTTCATTCACCCATCTGGCAAGGTGAAACCAATCAAAATGAAACCTAAAGGCGCTTTTAGTAACTGGATAAGCTTTTTGTTGTATTTGCATAAGTTTAGTCATTGCTAGGGGAGCAGGGAAGGAAGGTAGCACACGACCTAAGAAATCCCTACCTATAAGAATATGCATCAGGGCTGATTGGCAACTGGATCCGTATATTCGAAATATTCGCGTGCATTATTGTGAATAAACCTCAGCGCAATAAAGTAACGTATGGCAAATCAGCAAATTACGCAATTAGACAAAGTGCGGTTCGGCATTTGCTTACGTTTACTGAATATGTGTTTTTGTGGTGGACAAAAACAGCGCTCGAGTGGCGCTGCGCTGCGGCCGAGCGCTGAGCAAACGAAACGGGCCGGTACCACGAGCTCAGCTGTCGCTTACTTGTCGCTGGCGGGGCGGTAAAGGTGCGCGCACACACGCAGGATACGGGGGTTTGTGTATGTACGTGTAGTAACCCCCGTGGATTACAGTCTCAGCCAAATATACAAAGAACGAAACCACATATTTGGGTGTACCTCAACTTGTGGCAAAATATGCTAAATTTGCTTTACATGTTCTAAGCTACTGTATATTGTAATTGTAGGAACATCTGTACCCTTCACTGAATGCTTTGGTTGTCTCTTTGGCTTATTGACAGGCTCTCTTGTAGACATGGGTTTGATCCCTGGATTGCAGCAATGTTCTTTGGGAATTTTTCATAAGGTATACTTTGGACGTAGTTTCGGTCGTCTCGGGTTATTATTTTCTGAATAGGAGAGCGAGAGAATTAAGACTGCAATAGTGACACTTATGCACTAAAATAACACGCTCTTGATGGTAGACATGGCACTGGGTTCTCTTTGCCGACCCCATTAGAAAAGTGGCGTGCAGATGTGAAGCTCTTGTCGTTGTTGATATCGTAAATAGATTCACATCTTTTTACGAAATCCTACCAGGGCCGGATTGTGATCCTAGCAGAATGGCGTGCAGAACCAACATCAGGAAGGACTCGCTAGACCGACCTCCGCAGCCTCTAATGACATATAACGACAGTATAATATGACCCTTACGCGACTCCTCAAATAACCTCTTGTTTTACACGTACGTGTCAAAACGTTGATAATTATCGTGCAGCTACGAACTTTGGACGGTAAATGAACAAAGATTTCAGGGTCAAATTATATTTTAATCTTATCTCTACTGGATGCAGGTCTCCCCCACAGAGCGCCACAAGTCACACAGTTTCCCAGAACCATCGTTCAGAGTGATAGGAAAAATATATTTGCAGAAGTAGCCCAATCAGGTTCTTCTTCTTAGTTGGTCCCTTGACAAATGATCGTGGATGTGGAGAGGAAGTACTAAGTAATAGAAATTTCAAATTATGTATAATCTTTATGGAGTGCTTTTATAGAATTGGCCTTCCATTGGAGGCATTGCCTTTGGACAAAGGTGCGAGTCCACCTTTGTCCAAAGGCAATGCCTCCAATGGAAGGCATTGCCTTTGGACAAAGAAGGAAGGAAGAAATAACATTTTTATTTCGGTCTGTCTCGGGAATCAGGATCGGTCGCGCTCCCTCTAGACCCCCACCAGGCCTCGAACCACCAGTAGTTCCATCGAGCTTTCCTTTCTTGAGACGTGGCCGAAGAACTTCAATTCGCAGGTGGACAATTGGCGACAGCAGATTTTTGATCTAAAGTTTGTTCAAGGGATTGTTACTGTAACGTACCGATTTTAGGACAATCCTGAATCCTCAAATCAAATCCTTAGAGACCCATGTTTCTACTTCATAGAAGGGAGTTTGGAAGAGGCGTTTCATCAATTTAGATGTAATCTCATCAAATATCACACACACACACACACTCACACACACATCAAATTACATCACAGGAGAGAAGTATTATAATTGGCGCGAAGCTCTGTCTCCCAGTTGGTTTTAATCATATTGATATAGATAACTCCGGGATTATCTCCTGGACCTGGACTTTCACTCCTCGGATGAGCTTGGCTATTCGCCTCTCAAACTCGCTAGGTATACTCTGGCACTTATGTATGATGTTCTGCACAATTCGAGCGTCGTAGTTGTTGTTTTAGTACCTTTTCTTTTTTGTGATAACGCAGGCGAATGCCTTTACGCATACGGGCGGCTCAACCAAGTACAGTATCGGTCTCGCAAACGAGGATGCAATAGCGAATAAACCCCTGCCTTCAGTCGCTATAATTGGAGGATCCCGGATATACAAGCAATAGGATCCCTCCGGCGGGTGCCTGGCCTCGGTGAAAAGCTCAGACTTCTCTTCCTTGGGAACTGTCCGGCTGCCTTTGAAGAGTCCTTACTACGACGTTGTAACCGTACAATGAGATCAGGTTCCCATTCTGACCCCTGGCCCCAATACTCCAAAGAAGCACGCCACCATGACCGATTTCGTACTTTGTCTGAACTCGGACCAGCCAGTTTGTTCTATTCTACACTGCCATCTTTCAGAGATACGGGTGGACTCCACTCCAACTGAGCTGTTCTTAGTCTGGCCTCTCACCCCAAACCCGGTATGGGTAACTCTGTCCGGCATAGCCTTAGGTATCACAGGGGGGGGGTCGCCTTAGTACCTGTAGTAGTGTATAGTAGGTACCCGTTCTGGAATTGTAATTTGTTTTGTCATTATAACGCAGGACGACAATGCAACAAGAAAGGATAAGAGAAATAAATTCAGAACGTCGTATACTAAGTAATCTATATATATATAAAACTCAATCGTGACATAGCCATCTATCAACGCACAGCCCAAACCACTAGACGGATCAAGCTAAAATTTGGCATTCAGGTAGATGTTACGACGTAGGCATCCGCTAAGAAAGGAAAAACCCCCTGAAGGGGGTGAAATAGGGTGTTGGAAGTTTATATGGATTTCTTAGAAATTAAACGCGCGTGAAACCGTGGGGCACAGCTAGTACTAAGTATAAAAAAAACGTAATACGCGGTTATACTCGATCCTCCGTTAAACCATATACCTATTGTACATAATAATTTATTTTATTATCATATCATGGATCCCTTATATCATTTCTTTAGGCATATATCCTAAAATTCTTCATATGGAGACTGCTATACGTACATACCTACTAATACGGTACTATAACAAAGGGTGTAGGATTTACGCTGATTTGCAGTGTCGAGCTTACGTCATCGTCATCATCAGCCAGAAAATATCCCCTGCTGGACGCAGGTCTTCCTCAGCTGCCGAGGCTCCCCGCATTGACACCACGATTACATATTATGTCACTTCTCGTTCTAAGTAGTTTTATGTTCCTGTCATGAGTTAGTTGAATTCATTATCTTCATCCTATTGGGTTATTTTTAGAGCTTTTGTGAATGAATCCTTGAATGAACTGTGCAAGAGAAAATGTTGTGTTACTACTTAATATACTACAAGACCTATTCATTAGGTCCATTGTATTTGTGTCTATACACTAATACATGTAGGTACTTTTACTTATATAGGCCCAACGCCACCCTAAGCTCCGTCTCATATATCGCCCTTTTTTGATGCGTTTTATTTAAATTTTTGCTTTGACATTTTATCGTTCCTAGAAATTTTCCGCCCCACATCCGGACCAAACGGACCTACGGGAAAATCCTCCACAGACTACGTCACAAGTTTCTGTGGTCGTTACTAATGCACATTCCCATTATTCTGTACTAATTGATCACATTGCGCATTCTTAAATTTATGATAGTCACTTTGTACTTACTAATACAAGGACATACTACATGCTTTATTACATAACGCTACGTTCGCTTGGCGTATATCAAAATGTAGAACATAAAAAAGTTGGGCGATATGCCGTGACCTTTAGCGCGTTATCACCAAGAAGCCCATAGTACCGGCGGCGACTCCTGCGCACGGCCAAACTCCTCCGCCGCATTCTTCGCTGGACCGTCGCGCGGGGTGGACGTATACCGTGGTGTTGTGTGTTTGTTTGTGTTACGGGACTTTGGCGCTATCGCCGCTGCGATAACAAGGTGAGTTTCTTGATAGCTTTAGATAATTTGCCCGCTCGGACTCGGCGTTCGATTAACAATTGTGAAATTCGCTTTATTCCTTATCACAAGTTTTAACCGATTCCAAAACGATTATTGCTCGCACGGCGATACAGCTTGTCTACTAATGTACACGTTGATTTGTGTTCATGGAAATATAGGCACCTAACTGCAAAATAATTAACTTGTCGGTTAGCCCGTTGGGTGAGATAAATGTTACTGACTACTGTACAACGCCGATTAATGGCTGTACAGGTTTGTGTGAAAATTGACACCTCCGATCGCAACAAAGTTATGGGGTATTGTTGTCCCGACAAGTTTCCGCGGCAGATTTCGTGTTGGGACACGTGTTGACGCGCGGGCAAGTCGCAGAGCTGCACTTCACAGAAGTTCGCCGGGCTCGATGTGCCTCTGCCGTCGCGGCATCTACTCATCTCGAAATAACAGAATGATGATTCGGGGTTCTCTAAAGAAATACCTCCAAAAGTTTACACGTTCGACTTATTTTTGTAATAGCATAGTTCCTACCGACATCAATACGCCATGTATTGATGTCGGTAGGAAGTAGTAGTTTTACACAGCTTTGTCGAAGTCTGGTGCGCGTTATAAATGTTCACGATATTTTAATATGCTCGTACATTTAAACTAACTGTTAACGCCTATGCTAGTAAATAACACCGCGAAATCGTGGAACAATTTGATCAAGTTGAACGCGAGCGATAAAGAATCTACAAGTTTATGCAAATTACTCCTTTAGATATGATGACTAAATACTTTTATCCTAACTTCTTTTAGATACGATAGACTAAATACTTTTATCCTAAGCTCCTTTAGATACGAAAGACTAAATACTTTTATTCTAAGCTCCTTTAGATACGAAAGACTAAATACTTTTATTCTAAGCTCCTTTAGATACGATATACTAAATACTTTTATCCTAAGCTCCTTTAGATACGATAGACTAAATATTTTTATTCTCAGCTCCTTAATATTACGAGAGGCTATATACTTTTATTCTAAACTCCTTGATATACAATAGGCTATATACTTTTATCCTAAGCTCCTTTAGATATGAACAAAATATGAGGTGTGAAATCTCGTAAAATATTTACGCTTGGCGCATTAAGCGCCAACGCCGCTTACATCTCGTGCGCGCCTTTCACTGCATAAACTCGCTTGGGGAGTAAACCCCAGCGGCTGACGGTGCTGACGGGAGTCCGCGGGAGGGCGCAGCGGCGATGACGCCACAGCCCACACTTGACATTGTCAATGTCGCAGTGCGCGTGTAAACACGCGGCACATGTGTAGATGTACAGATTAAGTCGCTGGGCGAGCGATGGGCGACCTAGGAACCCCGTGTGACCTGCGCCTGCGCCTGGAGCGACGCGCGCGGCCAGGCGTGACGCGCGGCATATCGTTGTAACTTGTGCGGCAAACGAGCAGTCAGAGTCTGCATGCCAGATTTTATTTGCCCTCCTTCTTCCCAGATGACCTTCACTCATATTGCGATATTGGGGAGATATAACTGAGATTCTACTTAGTCATGCCTGCCCAATTCGGCTGCCTAATAACACATACCTGTGGGTATCGGAATTAATGCTCAGACTCCATGGAGGTTTTATATCGCGTGACAAAATACGAAACGCAGGACACACGGCGGAGTAGCCGATGTTGCGGCGGTGTCGTGTCCCCGGCCGCGCCGGCCCCGTGCCGCTGCAATGCGACACGGCACTACATCGTACTACACGTGTAATGTCAATACAATTGCCAAAAATGTCCAATTTGTGTGATCTGTTTACCTGCGATATAAAAAGTGTGACCCTCGCGTCACACATGAAGAGCCCGTCACGTGGAACCCGCGTCACATGTGACGGCTGACCCTCCGCTAATTACCCCACATGTGTCGACCAAAAACTTTAGCGCCCATTTTTTTTTTTGATAACGCCACTAACTGTTATTTAATAATTATGAATTTAAGATAAAACACAAGGAAACCCAGCTCTGAAATAATTTACTATTTGTCGGCTAAGTGAAACTAAAGCTTCCTGGCAGGAGGTAAAGTTTATATTTATGTGAATGTGAGGAATAGTCGAATGTGGCAGGAACCGCTTGTACAAACATGTTCGACGGCTAGCAGCGGGACGATATTCTCGCACTGCAATACTTTTTAGAAGGAGGGGCATTACCTTTTAATGCTTTGGTTGGTTACTCCTAAACGCCATACGAGCCTGGTTAGAGACTCGGGACATCGTAGACTTTGTACGGCAAATTTATTTTTTAAACTCAATACTGTCATTAAATATTAAAAAGAAATCAATTAATTATCAAATAAGATTTTGACAAACACAATATTTTACAAATAACTGTAATTTAGATCGTTAGTATTATTATATTAAAAGACTATGCCTATATTTTTTTACTTTGAATAAGTTCTAAAATCGAATATGTAATAATCAAAATAATAATCTATACTAATAATAAAAAGCTAAAGAGTTTGTTTGAACGCGCAAATGGAACTACTAGTCCGATTTGAAAAATTCTTTCAGTTTTAGTTAGCAAGGAAGGCTACTTTTTATCGACTGCGGTAAAAAAACGCATTCACTTAAACGAAGTTGCGGGTGTACGCTGTCAAATATACAAGTGCTCAAAAAACATTCCCCCGCACAGAGTGAAATACTAAAATGTAAAAGAGTGATGTGAAAACCGATATGATAGACAAGTTTACGCGAATCTGTTGGAAGTAGATATTTATACACAGATGGGCTACCGTGGTGTAATGGGTCCACACATTATTATTGTTTAACAGTTCCTGTACTCCACAAAAATTCGATTGATTTGTAATGTCCCGCCGACACGTTCAGGAAAAAACGGCATCTGTTTCCCCAGTAAAAATGGTGTTACTTTAAGCTTTTGAGAGAATGATGCGTGTATGGTATGTTTATGTGGAATGTGTATATTTATGTGTCTTATTGAGATAATCCACTTCCTATAACAATCCGGAGTGAGGAAGTTGGCACTGTTACACTCCCGTGCCTCGGAAGGCACTTTAAGTCTGTCCTGCGCCTTATTTCTCTCACGGTCTGCCGTCGCGTTGGAATATGGGAATAAGGGAGTAGGGGCTCATCAAGTATTACTTAAGCAGATTCTTGGTAGTTTTTAAACCCAAACCCCGTCTCCCCCCCTTTCCCCTTGTCAGCAAAAGTCAGTACATATATTACTTGAATTTGCATTGAAATAAGCAAAGCATAAACCCCCACCCCCTTCAGTGCTTACGTAATACTTTAACGACCCCTAGAGAGTGCACTTATAAATTGTTTTAAGCTTTCACGATTTGTATTCATATTTGTATACTGTAAACGGGACTTAATCGCGTTTTTATATAATATTACAAGGACACCACGGAGCATCAGTCTACTCGTGACCACGGCCGTTGCATTGCGGCCGAAACGTCGAGCGTCGAGGTAAATACTTCGATTTTATAACGCGATTAAGTCCCGTTTACAGTATACAAAAGTGCACTTATACTCTTATGTCATGCGCAGATGGATCGTCTTTAAAAAGAGACTGCTCATTATTATTATATTTACGTGTGGATTTATTGTAATTACGAGTGTTATCATTATAATAATGTGAATGTGATTTAGATCTCGTATATCATTACAATGTGCAAGTGGGAACCACGAGGCTCGCCTGCTCGGTAACCCGACTCCGCCCGTGTCGCGTTACGTCGGCACGTACAGCTGCTGCCGCTAATTTTACTGCCACATTATACATCGGCCGGCCTACCTACCTAAATACCTACCTACCTACCTAAATACCTACCTACCTACTTACCTACCTACCTAAATACCTAAACACCTACTTATATTACAGTTTAGTACCCATCCTCCGTTCCAACGGCCCACGGTAAAGTGACAAGATGGTGAGGTTCACAAGCCACATCCCGACCGAATGCCTGCTTTGCCACAATCCGCATGGAGGATGAAAGGAAGGAAACGCATCTGCATGACAATAATGCGGAAGTTTATCTCTTGCCAACTGATTGTTGGATAGACTGTGCTGTCGACAAAAATGATGATCACAATGATGCGTCTAAATGCATCCGACTCAAGACACATTCCTGTCTGAATTTCGGCTATAGCGGCCATTTCTCTAATCTCGTATGTCAGTATACTCTATTCCCTTTTTCTATCTGCTCTGCGAGGCACGGAGAACTTAGAATTTTAAAATTTTTGAAAACTATTATCGGTCACCAAAGTGAACAAACGGGAACCAAGGCTTGGCCAAGGAACTTGTGATCTCTAAACTGAACACTGCAGGGTACAAACTCGGCCTATACGCACAGGCGTGTACCCTGTACCCTGTGCACGGACAGCCCTACTACAGATTTACTAGCACTCCAGGGTACCACAGATCCACATCTTTTATCGACTCCAGACCACTTCTAAAAATTCTAGCACTCGTAACAAGTCTTCCTCTCGATCCAGGAATCAAACTCTAGTCCTCCCTGCAACTACAGCTCCCGTTGGGCCCACAGAGCTGTGTATCGATGACATAGCCATATTATGCCGATGCCGATATTACGACATGTTTGGTATAACATCAGCGAAAACGATATACCATTGTTTACTTCAAAACTGAATTAGATATTATTGTTCTTTATTGTTGATGTTGATATTACGTAAGCTTGCTAACAATAAAATAAATACAAATACACGCGAAACTGAGCATTCGCCAGGAGAATATTGATTAGCTGCAGGGGAATGTAAAATTCTTCTACTGCAGTCTGCTGATGCAGCAGTCCTTGTTCTACAGGGTTTCTCAGGGTACTTCTGTCTCCAGGGCGTACCGTTGGGGGTACAAAAGGTACGCAATGGCCTCTGCTAAGCGATACGACTCATTAATAAGGTAGTTACTTGTGTTGTTTCTTTTTATTCGAAAAGAAATACATAAGAGCGATGACGTCAATAAGACTTATTTTGTATGTATTTCTTTGTCATTTTGAAGCTCATAAATAAAAATAGAAAAGCTTCGAATGCTAAATATATCTATCTATACGTATAGATATCTTTTTATTTAAATGTCCACGAATAGATATATTTATAACTATAAGGATTGAATGTGGTCATGAAAGTCTAATAGGTCTGCTATTCCAATTACTAACATTCTAAGTATATGTTTTTTCATGACTACTGACACCCATAGACATCCGCACAGAGACATTTATATCGCTCCATCGTCCTTCCTCCTACACTATATGGACACTCTCAGGTAGACCTCTATACAGTCTAATGGCTGCTTTCTATTGTAACTAACCAAGTTTTTATCTTTAGATATTTGAGATTTCGTATGGACCTTCCATACGATATATGTTAAAATTATATCCTTAGCCAAATGCGTCGATAGAATAATATTCAACTCCAGTGGCGTGACAGGGTGGCAAGTGGGCAAAATGCCACGGGGCCCAGCCGGAAGGGGCCCCGGTCAAAATCCATCGAATGGCAATTTGCCACGGCCCTCGAGCGGTACAGTTACGCCACTGTTCAATTCTAAACTCTTTCTATGTATATAATAGAAAACGTTGGCAAATCACCGTGTGGCGGCGCGATAACAATCGAATGTAGTTGTTATGATTGAGTTATCCGCTAGCGGTGGCGAGGATTTAACAATATTTAGAGTGCGCCGCATGCAGCGCGCCTCGCCAGTAAAACTGATTGTTAATGTTGGAAAACGGCAGAGCGTCGGCTGGAAGATAGCCTGGTGTCAGTTTATTTGTCCGAGGTTTCATCCGCTTAGAGTCTAACGAGGTTAGTTTAGTGTATAGTAGTACTTTATTAAATAGTACAGGGGGTGACGAGCAGTCGGGTCCCCGAGGTGGAGGTAATTTCTGACGCCCACAGACATCTGCAACACCAGGTTTTGCAGTTGCGCTGCCTTCTCTTGTTTTTATCCCAGATAATAATCTATGATGTGCGAAGTTTTGTCGAAATCTGTTTAGTACCTACGTTTTGCAATAATAACAAACTAAGTGTATGTTTTTTTATTATTTCACGTAAGAAAAAACAAAATCTTTTGTATTTATAATATTATAGTTTTTACGCGCGTATTTTTTTTTTGTTTTATTTTAAAGTTCGTCAAATTGAAGATTTTTTTCAAAATGTCGTAAGACTGTGGCAACTTTATATTACGTTTTGCAACCTCCAACGTTGGTAGTAAAGAGTAATACACTAGATCTAAATTTATATTCACTTGTGTGTGTACTAGTGCATAACAAAAATAATGAGCGGCGGATTAAGGCTTGGGGTTTATAGATAATTAAGAAGGGGCCCCTTTTATGGGCACCAAAATGATCTTACGACCATTAAACATGGGGCCCAGGGCTACAACCCTTCTAAGACCCCACTGGATCAACAAACACGACACAAACCACTGAAAAACAATATTCTATCAGTGACTAAATGTAGCTGTAATTTATCAGTCGTCGCTTGTCTTACCGTCGCAATCTATATACTTAAATAAAACTCAAACGTGACATAGCCGTCTATCAACGCACAGCCCAAACCACTGGACGGATCAAGCTGAAACTTGGCATCCAGGTAGATGTTACGACGTAGGCATCCGCTAAGAAAGGATTTTTAGAAATTCAACCCCTAAGGGGGTGAAATAGGGTGTTGAAGTTTATATGGATTTCGCGGTTGAAACCGCGGGGTACAGCTAGTTTTAAATAAAAACAAATCTAAATGTGTGTTACGAATCAATTCGAGAAGTCCTTGCCGCGTGTTCAGATGACTTAAGTTTGATATCACGCCGGTGTCTGTGTGATGTCATGTTGAACAATACCATCATACAGCTACGTCCCGAGGCGTATCGCAGCCGCACCGGCGCGGTGAGCCCACACCGTCATACCATCTCTTTCACCCCACACCGTATGGGGTGAAGAGAGTGACATAACATAATATTATGTCTATAGGGCACAAAACAAAACACAATTCGATTCTGCTTGTGCGTCGAGCCATGTGAACATCACACGCTCGGGGACTATACACTACACAGTCACTTGCAAAACACGACGTGGTATCACACGGCTATCGGCCGCGCTGGTATCTCGGCAGCCAGCTGACCCCCGACCCTCCACCCTAAAAGTACTGCAGTGGATATTTCCACAATCGAATTGCTTTAATTTTGCTGTTACATACCAGCTTTTGCCCGCAGTTTCGCTCGCGTCCGTAAAAAATAGTTTACTTTTTAAATAAAAGTAAAATCGGCAACGCATCTGTTAGACCTCTGGTGGTACACTTTACATCAGGTGACATAACTGCTCGTTTGCCTCCTATGCTATAAAATAAATAAATAATAAATGTATCCTATTTTAATATCTCTCGGAATATGAGTATGATTCGTGATGATCGGTTGAGTAGTTTTGGCGTGATAGCGAAACAAACAAACTCACATTTATAATATTAGTATGATTTACTCGAATCCCACTCGCTGTTGTATCTATGTATATATTAATAGTATACTGTCGACTAACTAATCGGAGCTTCTAACTACCACTTAAATTCTTCATATTAATTACTTGGTAAGAGGTGGTGCCACACTACATGCTTGCATGCAGCCGAATTGGGCGGCACGACCGGGGAGGCACCTCTCGCTTACGCGAGACCGGCGAAGTGACAGCTGTGCTATCGCGTTTCGTGCGGCGTGTAAGTAGTCGGTGGCCGATGGAGGGGGGAAGAAGGGGGGCAACGCATCGGTATAACCTCTGTTCCAGGGTTACTTAAAGTGGGGCCCGTGACGTGTGTCAGGTGTCTGCGGTATCTCATTTAAACCTTTAACATTCTTGTATACATTCAGTGATTTATAATATATAACACAAATAAGATTTCTTTCCTAAAATATTGTTTGACACGGCACCGCGGAGATTCTACTGCACTACGACACACGCCCGCTCCGAGAAATGGAAGCCAAAGTTAAAGTAAAGTGAAACTAGTTAAAACAAGTGGTCGTTTGTAACTATAACCATAAAACCACGTGATAACAGTTTTATGTACGTGCGATATGCGCTTATATGCCATGCACTGGTTTTGATTACCGCTCGATGTGAGCGCTGCTACCAGTGCGTATACGAAGCCACTTTTTTTAGTATTAGGGGGCGAACGAGCAGTCGGAGCCATTTTCGTAACTATCATAGACATCCGCATAGAGGCTATACCCCCCTCTTTTATAGTCTTGCCCCCCCTTCCTTATCCTCCCTCCATGGACCACGGGCTACTTACACACCGCACGAAACGCGACAGCACAGCTGTCACTTGATGCAGGTTTCCGCCCAATTCGGCTACATGCATGCAGTGGGGCACTATCTCTTACTAGAATTTTTACCACTTTACAGCAGGTGGGTAATGGGTTGTGCTCCTTCTTTGCCTTCAGATACTAAATATGTAATACATACTGTGGCCCAATTAGGAGGGTGGGGGGCGGAGCGCAACGCATCTGTATAGCCACTGTGCGGATGTCTGTGGGCGTCGGTAGTCATGACAATGGCTGCTCGTTTGCCCCCTTATACTAAAAAAAAACTTGTGATATATAAAAATATGGTTTTGTGGTGGAACTGCTCCTGAACTGCCCGCACTATTTGTTTAATTTCGTGTCCGTTTGAGGTCCGGAGTAAGTCTCGATCTATTCCCATTTTCCCTACGTCCTACGGGCTACGGACGTACAATATATTTCAAGTTTCGTCTTCGCAGGGAATCTCCTTCTATGGAATCTAAACTTATACCAGAGAAAGCGAGAGGAATTTCAAGTATTATGTTATAGTTGTGCCTCGCATTTTCACATCATATGATTAGTAAACTTCACCCCCTATTTCACCCCCTAAGAGGTTGAATTTCTAAAAATCCTTTCTAAGTGCTAACTTACAACATAAAATTACTCTTTATTATAAAAAATAAATCCGTTATTGGATGTATGATTAAAGTAAAAGTTAATATTGTAACTAGAAAATAGGTCTGTGGATTTCGCGAAATAAATAAATAAATAAATAAATAAATAAATAAGAGGACCATCAGAGACCTTAGATTTCAAGTTTCCAGACACATTCGATATAAGTCAGTCAGTTTTGTCTTTTATATATGTATGTAGATATGTATATGTATACTAATTCTGTTTCTCCTTCACTTGTAATTTCGAGCCTATTCCACCACCACATGATAACATATTTATATGGTACATTCATATACGCTATCATATGAGAGGTCAGTTGTGGACCAAAACATTGTCTTGACTCTTGCCCCAAATTGCCCGGGTTACATACACTCTCACAAACATACATTCACACACACACACACACGCGCTAGTAAGACGAAAACAAACACAAAAACAACATTGTGGCCCCAATGTAATGAAATAGTTTACAAAATTAAAATTTTAAGTACAGTCTAATAGATTACAAAATTAAAATTTTAAGTACAGTCTAATAGATTACTACTAAAATATAAACTAATAACTATTCGACACTTAGCTAATTGTAACTACTAGGTCCCTGTGACTAGATGGAGTGACGACATACGCAAAGCTGTAGGCAGGAAGTGGGAAAGGTTAGCCGAAGATGGAGGCCAGAGGCGTGCTGTTACAGAAGCCGCCGTCCTCGGCCAAGATAATAATAGTATAACCTATTAATCGCAATAGTCCGGTTTGCCTTCTCCCAGTAGCTGGGAAAGAAAGGGGGATCTGCCCCCCCATCGACCACAAATACAGAGGCTTGAGCTCCCCAGTGTGCTCGCCTCTAATATCGATGAAGCTGCACTGACCTTCTGTCTTAGCATAGTTCTACCTAAAAAAAGAAGAAAAAAAGCGGCCGTCCAACAGCGGACTGCAATAGGGTGATGATGATGATGCTGAGGCACCCTATAGTTTGTTTTTGTTAATTACTTGTAACCGTGATTCCAACTGCACACTAATCTACGAGTGAATCCCGTCACGATATGTACGTTGAAAGAATTAATCACGCAGAGTGGTGTCCAGTATGGTGGTAAATCGACGAACATTGTAAATTGAATGGAAAATGATAAGTGGCCGATCGCTCTACAATGTCGAAGTGATAGCGCGATCGTCGGCGTGACCCGGGGAGCACCTCTCGCCGACTTCCTCGATCACGCCGACCCGAGATTAGCGAAACGCGACGTAACAGCGCCACTTGTTGACGTCGCCTCAATGACATGAGGGACCTTGTGGCGTTACTGCACAGCTACTTGGAGAAGCGATGGTTGTGTCCTCACGCGAAAGATCCAATGACCGCAGGGAGTAGAAGAAACCTAACATTAAATCGAAAAACGAAAAGGCTGAGTTATAACCAAAAATTGAACAAAGACCCCTTAAGCCTTAAGAAAAACGCGGATACACTCTGTTGGACCAATTTTTAATTCACAAGACCTCTTACCCACCTCTCTCCATATACGGAGCAGGGAATGCCCGAGCGTTTCCTCTCCAACTCTTCCCTGACTTGCAATTTCTTGTCTCCCTAACAATTTTGAAGGTGCCCTCTCGTTTATTGTGGGGTTTGATGTCACAGACTGTAGCAGTAGCCGATGACGGTAGTCATTACCAAAAAAAAGTGTGTGCTTTAGACCACACAACTGAAGTAAAACTTAATTATTGATTTAATACACAAATTCCTTAGGTACCGTCTTAGGGTACCGTAGTTACAATGACATAATATACATATATATAATAACATAATACACATATCTAATGATATTTATTATTTAATACAAAAAAGTTTCACTTAGATCTAATTTGAATTTTGAATTTGAATGACAATTCCATTGGCTCATGCCAGCTCTTGGGGAGTAATCCCCATGTCAATATATAGTTTTACTTCAAAAATGTCTGGTTCTGAGTCTTTCGGCATGCTGCTTGGACTCGAATGTCCATTTGCCACAGAGAGCTCGACGTGTACTCAAGGGCCGAGTGCTTCTGCCAGCAGTGGCGTGACTGCCACGAATCCATGCTGTCTTACCGTGAAACCAGAACGTCTTACGGCGAGGTCATGTCGATGTGTCATTACTCATTACCTACTCAGCACCATGTCTTACCGCGAACAAGTCTCACCCAGGCCAGGGCTCTGGCTGTGCCCGGCGCTTGGATTCCTTGGATTTGAAGGGGGCGAGGGTGCTTCTCAACTTCAAGGATTCCATGTCCCGTCCCATCCTTCAAGGCATTAGTGATTATTATTTGTGTGCAAAAATGAACTAAGGCCCCTAAGCTTTAAGGGTCCGAGGCTGAGATCTGAGCCACGTCCCACGAACGACCGCCGCACGTCAACGCAGAAGGTCGCGGCGTGCGGCGGTTACGACGCATTATGTCCCGCGCGGCCCGCCCCCGCCGCCCGCTCGCATGCACTTGCACTCCGCTATTTGCGTGCTCTTCAGCTCGCGTGACCAGGCTTCTAAACCTTCGCCATTAACATAATGGAGACGATTTCCTCACTAGATGTGGCACGGGGGGACACGCGCTTCCAAGGGAACTATGAACTATCTCGTTGTGACCCGAAATAAATCAAAGTATTTTGTTAGTAAGAGGTACTGCCATGCTACATTGCAGTTTAATTGGGCCGGAATGACCCGGAGCCTCTCGGGTCAAACAATACCCGCGTATTGGGTCTGCTGCGCTGTCGAGCTGCGTGTGTGAGTAGCCGGTGGCCAATGGCAGGGGAAGGAGGAAGAAGGACACACACCTGTATAATCTCTATGTGGATGTTTATGGGCGTCAGTAACATTATGACAACTCGTTTGCTCCCCTATACGATAAAAAAGTTCCAGATTTAATCTACTAGCTGCGCCCCGCGGTTTTACCCGCGTAAATTTCGAAAATCATCCCATGGCATCCCATAGGAACATTTTTTTGGGATAAAACCTATCCTGTGTTACTCTAAGTTACCCTCTATGTGTGTGCCAAATTTCATGAAAATCGGTTTAGCAGTTTTTGCGTGAAGGCGTAACAAACAAACAAACATACAAACTTTCGCATTTATAATACATATTAATAAAATATGTGTGCTAAATTTTCATCGAATAGTTTCTATGTCTCTAATCATTGCATGATCGCAGTCTTTCACATTTCGTCTAGGCTAGTGCGAAGAACGTTGTAGCTATAATATAACCAAAAGTAATGTACACTAGAGATTAGACGCTGCGAGGTTCTAGGAAGTGCCGTACAAATCAAACGAGCATCAAATGTTTTTCTGAGAACTATATCTATTTGACCGTATACTAACTTCGTTGGTCTTGGTTAGTTCTAAAGGCTTCATTATCATCATCAGCTTGTTGCAGTCCACTGTTGGACGGCGGCCTCACGCATATCACGCCACTGGCCTCGATCTTCGGCTGACCGTTTCCACTTCCTGCCCACAGCTTTGCGTTTGTCGTCACTCCACCTAGTAAATGTAAAGACAACGGCTTTATAATTCACTGCTAATCTGCTGTGGGGGTCAAGGGCATTTTAAAAAGTTCCTTAATGATAAGGATCATCACACAGGGCCGCTGTGAACACAACAGCGTCACTGCTGAAGGCCAACGCAGAGGAATTGTAGAAAAACAGCTGTCTAATTTGTACAATCGCAAAATTGAGGCTAATCCGCGGGTAGAGGCCGCCTCCGACGCGCCTCCGGCTACTCGCGCACCGCACGACACGCGATAGCATAGCCGTCACTTGTAATGAGAGCATCAACAGTTTTGTAGATACAGTGGCTCAATCGAATTAGACTGATAAATGATAACCTTATCGATCTAGGTGGCAGATATTTCACAAACGATTATATTTAAATCAAATATTTATTCGACTTATCGCCGTCGATAACTGGACACAGGTGTCCACAAACATCGCTCCGCCGTTGACTTTACGCAACTGCACGGTTAAGTTATAGTCGCGGCCAGTTGTGTATCGGATACGGACCGTGCACGAAACAGAGGCAGCACTTTCGCCGAATGTAACGCGCCCTAGTGATCGTTTTAGGAATCAAGTGCTAGCAAAACACTAAGCAAAAGACAGTGACAATGACATGTTGACATATGTCATATCATACGTTCAAACGAAAATTTGCTAGCATTCGGTTCACATTTCAGCCACTAGATAGCGTGGCAGTCTAGAAGCTCATTCCCTATTGCTGCTATATCGTTTTAGCGCAGTGCGCACTTCAGTCGCTTACATGTCACCACAGAGTCGTGTTCGTTATTAAAGAGTAAACTCCATACGTGTGTCGCAATTGAAACCTACAGTTCATTTATATTTCATTCTTAATTTAATGTTTAATAGGCACGTAGACTACCGTACAATCCGCGACGGGCTAGCTAGTAACCAAGTTATCAGTAATCCCAATGGCAGAAGCTGATAGCGTCGTGATTAATGTAATCAATTAGTGTTGCGATAAACACATCACTTCTATTTGCGCGCCACTTGCGTTCACCTTTGATCCCTACTTTATCACTCATGCTAACTAACTCATTCACTATGAGACCTAGATCTAGACTGTCTATACATCTATTGCCTCCCATGGACATTTGCATGGAGGTTATACAGGTGCGTCGCTCTTCCTCCTCCCCCCTCCATGGGCCACCGGCTACTCACATACCGCACGAAACGCGACAGCACAGCTGTCACTTTACTCCAACACCGTGCAACTTCAGACTGTTTCGGATAGGATTGTGACGTCAACTAACCCGTCGCTACTTAAAACAACATTTAGATATTATTACAAATATTTGTTATTGACTAATACTACAAACCGGAATATATTTAGTTTGAGCACATTCGTCAAACCAATCGGGACTTAAAAATCTGTGAAGCTAGCCATCGTCTTTTATCTGCCAATAAAAAAATACAACTTAGTAGAGGATAATGTTCATGTCTAGAACTGATGAGATAAACTTCGGGAGTTGAATGTCTCATAGAAATAGTGTTGAGATAGTTTATCCGATGGGGCCCCGCTGTCAGCTGGGGCCAGATGCTCCCCCAGGCGGCTGGACATCCACGAGAATTACACAAAAAAGGGGCACCTGTGTCTCCCTATTAGTGATGCTCAAGTTACGTTCCTCTCGTGGGCACTGTTCTCTGACTGCCAAAAATAGACACACACACC
>LUGF01014762.1:141626-170343 GCA_001625245.1 Calycopis cecrops
CTGCCCGGGTACGGGACGGCTCTGTCGGCGGCCCTCCCGGGCACGATAACCACGCCGTTCCCCGGATCCCTGTCTATGTCGATGTTCCCCACTTATCCCTACTACCCGGGAGTTTAGGACAAAGGGAACAACCATTTGGAGTAGAATATTAAATCATTGTTGTAAATATAAAAATCTTAAAATCATTAAGCCGCTCTAGTGAATCTACAGTTCATTTGACAACGCTAATATCAAAATCTTTATCGAATTAAATCTTCGCATAGATCAATAAGTATACCAGTTTATAGGGACGCCAAAACAAAAATTAAACTAGATATGCTATAACCAATTATTTTACACCCCTTAAGGGTTTCTATTTATAATTTTAGATTTTTTACATATTTCGAAAAAAATAAAATATTTTAAAGGTATATATTCCCGGAAATTGGGCTATAGACTTATCATGGCAACCCTATAATTGAAATTCTTTTATATTTTATAGGTAAATGATACAAAATCATATAGCCACTTAGCAACTTATTGTTAACAATAATCAATATTTTTATATTCTGGCCAATTGCCAGGCAGCTATTTTGATATTAAGTATAAATAAATCAGGGTAAAACTATGACAAAACGCTCAAAATGAAGTGCCTTCGCTGGTTTATATAGATGAGTTGTGAATTTATAAATATGTTTAGTTTATCGAATATAAGGCAGTTCCGCTTACGTAGGCTTAGTTTGTGTGTGAGCGTTGTTGATTTTATACTGACGTTATATTGTTAATCTTTTTGATTTTTTTATGAACCAGAGGTTGTTATACTTAGTGTGTCGCTTGTTGACTGTGTTACCTTGTGATTCTCTTTAAGACATTCCATTGCTCTTTTGCCAATTTCAAGGCTGATTCGAAGTCTGACAAAGTGTTAGGTACTTATCACTTAAGGTACTTAATTAGTGTTTCCAGTAAAGCACGTTTTGTGGTTAGTGTACACATAAGTCGCCAATGTTTGCTTTTTTTGGCACCAATTAGTTGTTAATGAATTTAATTTTAAGTTTTTTCTATGTCCCCTTTGCACGTGGCGGTTATCATTCCTCCTTAAGTCCTTCCTTATTTTCTATCATATAACAAATCCCAAACATTCCTCGAATCCCAACTGGGAAAGGTACATAAGATAGTTGCAGTTTCTTGCCTTCTATATCATTGTTACCTCACACCACTGAAGTTAGTAGCAAAAATAAAATTTACATCAACATTAATATCAAAACTTTTCTCTCTGTAGTCCTCTACAAATAACGCTCGAATTATGAGCTCAAATTCGAGAGGAAAATTTATATATTAGTGTTTTATGTAAGATAATTTTAAAGTACATCATTTGAGAAGGTGACCATTGTCTTAAATCATAGGTTTCGGGGCTTAAGTCACAACTACAGACAATCATGACTCTTATTGAACATTTCCTTGTTATATTCGTTACGACCATTCGACCCTCAAACTCAAATTGGCGGTACCACCTCCATGCACGAATATAAGTCGTGAAATGTTCAAAAACGACTATGTATATGTGGTGTAATGGCTAATATTTGTGCTGTTGTTTAAGTTGATTACTGTTCTTCTAAATTTCGAATTTTTAACACATTATAATTATTTACAAAATTGTTACACAGTTACAAATTTATGTAATTAATATAATCCGAACGGGTTGTGTTTGGAAAGCATGAGACGGTAAGTCGCATAGAACACGTAACATATATTATTGTCGCGTACTCGGGTATTACTCAATCGGGTGAAGCATGATTCGCTTGTGTTATAAAATGGTTGTGCATGTACAAATGATCGTACTATCGCTTTACGAACTCCAAGTTTTCCAAAGCACAGCGTGGGCGGATCTTTATTAAAACTGTTACAATTAAAAATGTACACCGTAATAGCTTATCTTGGCGTATAACATTGATTGCTCTCACCATTTATATCTTTATTAAAAATATGTCTGTCAAACGTCATTTTGACATTGAGATCAACGAGTGTTGCCAATTCACAAACTAATCTTTCGCCACAATATACATGGTGAGGGTATTTATTAGTTGTTTCTAAACGATAACGGTAGCTATTATGGTATTTTCCGCTTTATATATAGGTACAGTATCAAGACATGTGTAATGTGCCAGGTGATCCCTAGTCACTACACGCCCTGTAGCTTAAGTTTATCCGATCTTTAAACGCTTTTGTATTGGTTTTTGGGATGTGTTGGTTTTTTATTATTATTTTAAACTAATAACTATTTTAATACCCGTCATTTGGTTATTTTTTATTACTTGATAATATTATTACATCAACATTGAAATAAATGTAATTTTATAGATTGGTTGGTGGTTTCAAAGTGTCCGGATATATAAAATGATTTTAATATTCATCATCTTTCGTAATACAGATTTAAAAATATCTATGGCGTGTTTTGACCGGGGCGGTGGTGTGAGGGTTAAATAATTGTGGTAATTCTAATATACTTAACATCTCGAAACTTCTAGATATATATTTATTTTTAATCATTTAAATCTCAAATATATTTATGGATCGCCAATGACGCTAATCGTTAGGTTTTCTCCGTCGTAAAGGGCACAGATGTGGGTAGACCTAAATATTTCTTATTCAAATCTTGAAGCCTAATATTGTCTATGCTACGCTTGTACTCCTCTATATATGTCTCTTTCTTTCCTTCTCTCAATAAAACGCTTAGAGTCATTGGTTTCTGTTTATGGTTAATATATGAGAGATAAAACAGACAGATTAAGGAATTTATCTTAGTGATAAGAAGTTATTTTTGACAAGTTTTTTAAAGCCTTGTTAGCTTGAACTTAAAAATTATGTTAGTTGATTAATTTTTAGTATATCTCTTACTTTTTAATAAATCATTATTTTTCGTGTTGGAACATGATTATTGGTTTTTCTGGTATGTGGGTGATTGTACTATCTATGGCATATATATTCATTAGACAAATAGCTCACTGGTATCTGGGTACGGACGGAAGACGAGTGTCGAGGCAGTAGCACACAATGAATATCCCAACTACAGATATCTCGCCCACTGGTGGACCATAACTAACATAACGCTTGTCTTGTCTATGTTTTTATTTAATTTACGACTTCTCCAATATTTATATTTGTTTACTAACATATTTTACGTGGTTTGGTTGGGCATAGTAAGTAACAGAGTCACGACCTCTCTCTGACATAACGTGGAGGTTCCAACAGGTAAGAATTACTTTTAATTAAGATCTATTACGAATATTATCCTCACAAGTACATATTGGTACTGATATAGTACAATCATTCATCATATCTCACCTCTTAACATAGCTTATACTTGTTTCGCACATATAAAAACAATTACCTGAGGCCTACAAGTATTTCGGTTCTAGATAGATCCTATTATCCTATAAAAGCACAGAATATGCTTTATAATTTCATTTAACGTTTGGAATAGATTTTGTATGGCCGGTGTTGCCAGTTACAATAATCACACCAAACTCTATTCCAAGTACAAATAATAGAAATTTGTGCTTCCTATGCATGAGGATTACGGTGACGAGTCTTTGTATAATGGGAGGAACTTCGTCGCTTCAGTGTGTTGTAGAGAAAATATTTGTGGCTTCCTTTAGAACGGATTAACGGAATCATGGGTTGAGGTGACCTGATTAATGTTGTGGTTACACTTCACAATAACAAGGAGTAAGTATCGTTTGTCATTTGTTGTGGGACCATTGAGGCCTTGCTGTACTCGAGTATCGCGTATGCGACCTCAACTTCTGAACTGGCAGAATAGTAAACGCTTTTGCTTGATTAAAAAAAACTAATGTCACTATTTGGCGGGAGTTTATTTTATCATAATTTGAAATCTTAAATTAAATATTATAAGTATAAGGAGAATAAATTATTCTATTTTCATTATTAATCTATTATCGTGAAATTTAATAAAAAATATTTTAATACTTAAGTTTATTTATTTATTTCGAAATGCCACGTATATGGTAGAAGTTGGGGTCGGGAGGCGAGGCGCTTAGTATTAGAGTACTAGGGCACTAGGAGAGCATAAGTTTGGTAAAGTCCGCAGACTAGCTTGGTGGTTGGCGTCAGCGGCGGTGTGTAACAGCATTGGTGTAAGTTGCGCACTGCTTTGGTGGACTGTTAATGCGTTCTGAGACCCTGGTGAGTGTTCATCATTTATTTATAATACGTCTGTCTGTACATCGTAACCGACTCAGGTAAAATAATCTGTGCTAGAGTTAAATCATTCTAATTCATCATTCTAGATCTTCAAACTCAAAATTAGGTAGCAAAAGTGGGGATATTTTTGAATATACTTTTATACTTTGATTGTCTATAAATGTATTTTTTATCAGACAACTACTATGTTTGTATAATCAAGAAAGCTTATTTAGCGGTAATAATAATTTTCAATGTACATAATATATGAATGTCTGGCATACGTAATGATTATATTATTAGGGTACATCATTTACTTGCATTAATTCTCACTAAAACGCACAAACCAGATATACTAGTTTACTAATAAAACTATACTTAACCAAATATATACATTGGTGGCACTTGTATACGGGGTAGAGATGTCATCACAGGTAACGATAGTATTGTTGGATACCTTATGGTCCCGTGTGACTAACATGCATGCATGCGAGGAGGTGCCTCCATGGCATAATATATGGCATTTATCACAAACCTCATCTTTCTGTAATTTGAGGGTAGTAGATTATTTACGACTTATTGAAAATTTGTAGAAATTGATGGTATAAAATATGTATTATTTATTTAGTCAGCCGTCAGTATATGTTGACCATAATACAATCCGAAAGAGGAAAACGCATCTTCCACGCATATTTATATATATTTATTTTATTGAGTAAATATATTTATCATATTTGTACTGACCACCTCTTGCACGACGCGCGCTGTACCTGACGTGTCACGTGACCACGAGTGTTGTGCAGGTCCCGTGACGTACTACTACCCGGCGATGGGCCCAACGCTGCCGCCCCCGCTGGTGTACTGGGGCTACCCCACGCCGCCGGTGTCGCCGGCGCACTACTACCACCCGCCGCACCACCCGCAAACCATGGTGAGTACACATTATAATATATTACTCCGTACTTCCGTTAAAACATCACCTGGGGGTGAGAATTTAAAGAATTTTTGTAGTTTTTTTCCCGCTGAAGACGATCTTATTTTGATAAAAATAAAAGCTGTATTTTTAATTTTTTATTATTTTTTTTTAAATCTTAAATAATAAAATAGATTAATTAATTGTAAATTTAATAAATCTATGAAATAAAAAAAATGCATGAATAGCTTGTTTTTTAGGGTATTATTAATTTAAAAAAAACAATTTCCAAGTTACCTACTCGTAAAATAATAAGCAAAGCATGAAAGGGTTTCGCGGAACCAAGAAGACATATCAAGTCACATGATCAACGGAAAGGATCATTACAATATGTGATTATAATGAGTAGTGGCATAATAAAATCATTTAGGCAGAAATGTTTCGTTATTCCAGATGCCAGAAGTGGTGCCCGTAGGAGGCGGCTCCCCCCTGCCGATCCCTCCCCCCGCGGCCTGCCCGGAGTGGCCGATATTTATGGTCAACTGAGCGCTCCCGGCACGGACCAGTGACCGACCACGACTTCACTTACAACCTCCTTTCAATGTTATTCATTATTTATTCTTATACAATTTTTAGCTGGTTCTAAAACAATTTAGGACAAACATCTAAACTGACATAACACGTGTTTCAAAATGGACGCGTCCGTTTTTCCTATTAAAATATAAATGACCAAATCTCATTATATTTAAGACCAAAGTAGATATTATGTTTAAAATAGGTATTATGAATATATATAATGTTATTGACATCAAATTTAGAAGCAATTGATATAAAAAATATGGTTTGATCTATATCTTTACTATTTTAATATATTCGTTCTATATTTATTTACCTATTAGTCAGTTTATATTTGTTTTATGTGCGTCTAGCCGCTTGCCAGTACGAGAAGACGTGACTGCAGCTCAAATTAAGTGATATTTTGTTAAATTACACGTCGTTAAGACGTAAGTAAAAATAATTAAATGTTAAAGTTATATAACGAAGTGTGTGGCCAAAAGTTTTGTCTAAAATCGATTTTTTTCTTTATATTAATCGATGTTGGCCATTAGTATATAAAGCGTAGATATTTTATCTATGCTCGTGTTTATTATTTGAAATAATAATAAAAAAAATCTATTTTTTTAATTAAAAATATTTTCATTGTTGATATTTAAAATATTTTATACTTACATTGGAAGTCTATTTGAAATATTTATTTAAAATTTATTAAAATATTCAACATGATTTGCAATAATTACAACGTCATCATACATTAGATTATTATATTATTTATATATATATATATATAGTAATTATTAGGCAATGTATGTACCGTTTTAAGTGGTAATAACATGAAATATAAAAATGTTTTTGCAAAAGCAGGCATATTATGGTTATTTTTAGAAAAATATGCGTGAAAAAATGATAGTTTTATATACACTACGACCGGATAAAGTTGATAAACCAACTGGCTGTACAATGTATGCCATTAAAAAGTTGAATTTGCCAATAATATTATTTTATGTTTAAATTAAAGTATAGTTTAATTATAGAGACTTAATAATTTTAAATCATAAATGGCACTGTAATGTCCATAAGACATATTTTATCGGTATTATTTAAATACCCGTCGACATCTTGTTTTCGAATAATCGGTTTTGGTATGTAAATACCGAAGGAACCGTAAATTAGATTAATATAAATCAATTTCAATATAATTCAATTCATACAGATAAATTAATTAATACGGTTATATAATTATTGTTTATAACCACTTGTCTATGGTCTCTCGCCTGGAACAGTTACTTCAACACATTGTTTCCTATAACACAACGAATTGGGACTACAGGTGCTTTTTATTGTTTAGTGTGTTAGTATTTAGAAAACCAAATATAATTTACATGTAGTAAGCGTGCTCAACTAGCGTATTAATAATTTACTTCGGCGCCGTAAGCTTCGAGGTGTGGCAACACTAAGGATCGTCCCCAGTGATTTAGTGCTCAATTTATTATTCTATGTATTAGACAATTTACTTAAATCTTGTCGATTTCACTTAAACATACAGCCATGTGTGTAAAACAAAGTCTGTAAGTTTTAAAGACTTGTGTTTTAATAAAACAAAACACTTTAAAAATGTCATAGACATATCGCAGACCTCCTTATTTTTGTCCTACGCATTAATACAAGGCTTTACAAAAATTGAGTTGCCTCAAATTTTGTTAAATTTAAGTTAGTTTATTTAACAAAATTGTTGAATCTTTTTCTAGTACTACTGCTACTTCTAGTAGTCACTACAATCAAATCTCATAAAATCGTAGACGGATAAGAAGTAGCGTAACGAGAAGTAGCGTAACGCCCTGCAGCCCTTACAGGATAAGTTATTGTTTGTTAAGTTGTGAGGTTAGTTTTATCTTCGGCATAATACTTTAGGTGTAGTTGCAATGAAACAGCAAAATCAAACGTCTTCCAATAGCGTGAGCGCATATTTATTTTGTATCACAATTAGGTAATTTAATAAGTTATGTTAAATATATTGCCTTAAAATAGCTATTAGGTATTTTAGGTTAATTGATTTGTTTAAATTAGTTTGAAACTTTTCTGTCTATTAAAACTAATAGTTACTGCTTTGTCAAAGGCCACTGTATTCTGTAAAGAAAATGTCTACTTCTTTCTCATTTTATTTCTGCGGCAGCATTCGGTAAAGTGAAACTCTCCGTACCTTCGCAGCGCACATATTAAAATGTAGAAAATACAAAAAAAAGCACAATATATAAATAAATAAACTAAATTTCATAGAAAGTTAGGTAAGGCGTGTTAATTTGCGTTTTTAAATCCAGAGGAAACGTCGCGCCGCGGTGCCGCTTACCCCTGTTCACAAAATACTTCTGTAAGCTTGTCTTGCCTGAATAAAATCACGTCGATTCTTTATTACGGTAAGAAAAAATATAAAAAAAGACATTCACTATACTTACATAATACTTTTATTAATTATTTAGTTATTAATTAAAGTGTGTTTAAAAAGCAAATTATAATGACATTTGTATATTACAATAAACGTAATGTTTTTAGTGTTGTTTAACATGTTATCGTTACAAGAGCAATAATTGTTATTTCGATATTAAGTTTTATTAGAAAAGATATTTAAGATGAAAAGTTTATTACGTGTTAAAGTAACATACGAAGCCACAGCCCACTAGAACTGTCGTAAACCGTCTCATCACACCGCGAGAACCGCAGGACCTTTACTGGCAATTCAAACATGCTAATTGACTAATTTAATTGATTGCAACTCGGCCGCCCTTGTGGCAGAGGCGCTCAAACGGTTGCCATTTGTTGATGTTGGGATGTGCACACGTCAGTGGGCTGTGCAGCCGGTCGGTTAATATTTATGATCTAGTGTAGGGCAACTCGTTGCGTATATATAGATGTACTGTGATAGAATTTCTAAAGGCACTAAATGGATATCGCTACATAAGTTAACGTCAGTAGTTTTAGGTCCTATCTAGTGTAGTGCTGTTACTAGAACTTGTACACTAAGAATCTACAACGGTCAGTGTTAGAGTTACGTCGCCTTAGTCTAGCTTGTAGAACATCACGTGTTACTTTAGTTATAAAAAAAGTATTTTACGAAAACTTCATAATATGTGAAAGACACATCGTTGAAAATCGTATTGGAATACTTGTTAAAAGTTCGCGATATATTTAATACACGCACTATGTTAACGTGTTGTAAATAATTTATGTGAATTATAAAAAGAAAATCCGCACTTCTCACACTTGGACATGCAGTTTCAGTAATTATTTAATATTTGTATAAAAATAACTACAATTTTAATAAATATAATAGACAAGCAGAGCCGGCAGACGTTGTATCTCATCCTGTGGACAGCTGCATCACCTACCGGGGCTAATTGTGCATCAGAACATCCAACCACCTATTGATATACACACAAATAAGATATTTTTCAAAAACCACAACTGTTAAGTGACGGATTTGTAAAAAAAAGACATCTAACAGAAAAGTAACCCAATTCTTCGGTATATTTCTTTTGTTACTATAGAGAAATATTTGTAATGAAAATTGAAATGTTATAGCCATGACTTTTGAAACATGACTGTTTATGTTATATTTGTTTTTGAATTTATTGAACAAATTAGACAAATTTACATATAGAATATGTTTTATCGTACATGAGGGGGTGACCACGACGCGTAACGACGCGAATGGTATTGGCGTGTGAAGTGACGTCACGTGACGCAGAGCGAGCGCGCTCATACGTGCGCGACGTAGTGGTGCGTAGTGCGTACAGATTGCGGGCACCCTTTCATGTACTGTCATAATTATAGCGTATAGATAAATATATTGTTACTTTTGAATGTGTATTAAAATTCATTAATATATGTTTGTTCAAAGATTTGTTAGTTTAATGAGTTAATTTGTTACCTACGGCATGTTGATAGGTCTGTTGAAAGCATTGATAATAATATATTGTAGTGTAGATTCTTACGTCGTCCTAACGTGGAGCGTGCAATGTTTTAAAATAAATATTTCGATATTAATGCCAAACTGTTTTGGTTTATCATACAAAGTAGTGAATTGTTCCAATAAATAAATTAAATAAACTGCGTTTTTTATTTTTATCCCAGAATCAATTGCACCTAATATTTTTTTTCGTAACGCCGATGTGTACTATGGCAACCGAGCTATCAGAGCCATATGGTGACTACCTTAGATTATGTATACTACCGTTAGATTGGTGTTCGGAAGAATGGGGGCGCTGCCGTCGACGTGGCAACATCAGCGCGACACTCCGAACATCGACAACTAGACCATAGACGCTGCGACTGGAGGGGACATCCGGAGTTGGCGTCCTTTGTCTATTCATTCTTCACCTTTCACTTTTGCACCGTTCGGCCATTTTCGACATCTTTAAATTTTCATCGCACAAACAATTAAATACAGTCCACTCATCTAAACTTGGAGTTTTACTCGCATAATATTATGCGCTGAAGACCCAAACCAATGTTGGGAGATAACCCCTAACAATTGGCGATGCAACTTTAAAGGCGAGACCAAAAAGCAAATGTCTCAGTGTGCGTATGCGTATGTGTGCGAGGCAAAAAGTACTGGGCCTTAATGTTCGATTTGTCGATAAATGTTTTTATGTCTCCCTATTCAAGCAAATTCATTATAAAGTGAATTATAAAAATACTACTTATACAAACAAAACCTGTTAAATTATTAAATTTTTTAGTAGGTATCCTTTTTTTGTTTCATAATATCTAAGCGACTTCTAAAAGCACCAATAGATTTCTTCGTTTTTTTCTTCGGGGAAATTTCTAGAATAGAAACATTTGCTGTCGAACTACTAGATACCGGCGATATATATCTCTGTAGACACACGACGATACTCTGCGAATTGGCTTCTGGTGGTATACTTCCATGTAAGACGCTATTCTTTATTCAAATAGAACATTTACTATAAGGAATACAGAGAAAGAAAGACAACGGTATGTTTCATTTCTATGTTACGAATAAAATCAGTTCTGTATTGTAAGGTGCAACATAAAAATAACAATATTAAACTTAAAGTCAACTTGGTTTTTATTATACTAAAATGCGTATACTGAGATACAAATATCATAAATTAAGACTCCACCTTGTAGGAGCACTCTCGGCTCTCTATACCTATTGGCGACCGACGCTCCATTACTATAGGGACATGATATACCCATGACAAATTATACAAAAACAAAAAGAGGTTTAAATTTTATATTTTGCAACTAATTTAATAAAATAATAATAAGTAAGTAACATGACTTTAGTTTCATCAAATAAGATGTTGATTTAATTTGATATGATTTAAAAACGAGTTACTATAATATGCATTACGTATTTACACTAAAATATATAAGTAAGATATACCGGAATATTTCTGTTAACCATTTTTAGCCATTTTTGTAGATTTTGACTTTGAGGAAATCTAAAACGTAGTTTAATTATTAAAAAAATAGGTACCTACATCGTATGCGTAATATGTATCTACTACTCTGTTGACATTATATCGATAAGAATTAATCGATAGTGTCAATTGTCAATCTCTATTGATTGGTCTATTCCGTCTAGTTACATTGTAGTTACATTAATGTAACTAGTTGGATATTTTTATTCCATATAGTTACGCTATTTATAAATCCTAATTTAATGTAACTAAAAAGACTTTTTAAACTTAGTTACATTCCATCATCCACTCTTAAGTCTTAACGAGTATGTCATAGGTGAATGGTAATACCTACTTCCTGAATCATGAGTCAAATTTGTTAGATAAAAAAGTCTCTTTAGTATGGAAACGTACACACTGGCTACTTATAATAAACTAGCGGAAGCCCGTAACTTCGGTTACACAAATTCGTATTTTTTCCGCAGTCGGGTAAAAAGTAGCCTATAGCCTTCCTCGCCAAATGGACTAACTAATACTGAAAGAATTTTTCAAATCGGACATGTAGCTCCAGAGATTAGCGCGTTCAAACAAACAAACTCTTCAGCATTATATTATTAGTATAGATGATAGGTGATTCAAAAGCAGTTCATAAAAAGTAACAGTATATTCCTGAAATCCAAATAAGGGTTAGGAATGTAAAAAGCCCAAGTTTTTATCAAGAAAATGATTCACTGACAAATCTCCTCTTAATAATTGCAAACGCGTTTTCAATAGAAAATTATCTTTATCTCTATCATCTTTCCTCCGTTTCGGTTGAGAGCTTGAACTGTAATTTTCATGTTGACGTTTTCTAAAAGAGGAGAGTTGAGCATCGTCGAACAAACAATGTAAGATGGTTAGCAAATTGCCACGATTTTTATTAATTAATGTATTAATTTTATAATTCCATCCTTCCACCGCGTTGTTTGTTCGATGAAGTTCACCATACTTGCACCACATCTTAACCAATTTTTCTTTTAACCAAAACTTTTCAAAATAATTTTTAAATTTCTTAAGTTTTTCCACATCATCATCTAATAGAATTTAATATCGACCAGAGGTAATTTCCTCTTGGGGTAAATATGCAAGACAACTGCAGAGTAATACTATCCATTTATGGCTTTTGTTATTATATATGCCCATTTCTGTCGCTTTTCGTTTCAAACTATTAAAAAATGGAATGGAAAATGGAAATGACAACCATTGATTTCTTGAACAATCTCATTTGACGCTGCTATTATTCCCTCTTCGATATCGATCATTACTTTCTTTGGCTTCTTATCTTATCTTTTAATTCTATATATTGTAAGTATATAATATATTTTAATTGTGCTTGAATTAGTTGAAATAGTAAAATATACGATTCTTTTGTTTGGTGTGTCATAAATGCATAAATCATTGGAATTATATTAGTATTATTAATGTTACTACCAATATCGCTGTTATTTTTTGAGATTTAAAAGTACCAGTCTTTATATACTGTCTTACATACTTAGAACAAAATATTAAAATTCGCATATTACCATTCTTGTAGTCCGCCAGTAAAAAAATTTAATTGGTACTTCAACTTCCTCAATATTTGTAGTAGAAGATTTTTTCACACCGGCAAAATAATTCCTTCGCTTGTAAATAGCAGATTTTTTTGTTGTTTAAAAGATGGTACCTTAGCAGCAAGATCATAACCTTGTTTACTTATATGTATCAATGCTTTGTTAAAAATTTTTGTTGTAGGTTCTCGACCCTCCACGGCTTCTTTACATTCCTCATTGATAATGGTGTCGATAGTGTTTTGAGTATCATCGGGCTGGCAGTTAATAAAATGACTTTTTTGTTTTTGCATAGTCTGATCCTAAAAATAATAAAAAGTAGCTCTTTAAGTAACATTATAAGTATGTATATCTATTTTGTGGTTTCACCATTGTCCGATTAAGGACCTTTTTTTACCAATCGACTTCAAAAGGAGGAGGTTCTCAATTCGCCTGTGTTTTTTTTTGTGTATGTTACGCGATTTCTCCAGTCACCAACAAGCCAGCATCTGATGATGGGACCCCAGGCAAATCGATAGAATCCTTCATATTTTATTGAAGTCGGTTGTGTGCACTTTTACTGTGTTTTAATTATACTTTATTAAAAGTACCTACTATTTCTAGAGTTTACTTACTACAAGCAATGTAAGTGAGATTATGAATGCTTATATTTCTTGCACTTCCAGAGAGAGTTCCCACTCCTGTACAAACGATGTTGATAATATTGCTGCCCTTGGTGTATGGCCACACGTCCTCTTTTAATTATAGTCACTTTATTCATTTTTATTTTTGTAAATCAACTAATAAATTTAATACCAAATGTGATAAATTTGCCATTACTTTCAAAGATCGAAACATGACCTATCATCACGATTCAGGAAGTAAGTATTACCATTCAACCTATGACATACTCGTTAAGACTTAAGAGTGGATGTTGGAATGTAACTAAGTCTAAAAAGTCTTTTTAGTTACATTAAATTAGGATTTATAAATAGTGTAACTATATGGAATAAAAATATCGAACTAGTTACATTAATGTAACTACAATGTAACTAGACGGAATAGACCTAAAACTCAAGGTAAAATACAAGAGGAATTCACGTATTTGTTATTATTTTAAGTCAAAGTCATATGCATTTACGGCATTGATATAATAAAATGTTATAAAATTTCCCATCTATTTGCGTTTAAAACTTTAGTAACAGTTCTCAAACATTGCTTTTAGAGGCCTAAAGGTTTAAACCGTATTTACGTGTGAAATGTGGGTTTTCTTTTTTAAATGAGTTACATCTTGTTACTGGACACATAACCAAAGTTAATTACGTCTAATAAATACTAATTTATACTTTAAAATCAAAGATTTTTCTAAATAATGAGGAAAATGTGCCGGTCATAATTACGCTAGGCCGCTACAGGCCGTTAGGATGTATGTGAATGGTCTCGTATATCTATCTCGCTCTAACAAACGTATACTATGCTCTTTCTCTATTGCATTGCCAATCTAATGTATACTTCATCTAAGGTGACTACAGAGTACTGACGTCAGTTAACATCCGCATGACTGTACAGATGCGTTGGTCTCCTTCATCCCAATTGCCCAATGCCAAAACCTCACAAACACGCAGCCTTACTGTGATGATAATTTTAATATGTAGTAAATATTAAAATTACCTGCCCTCCACGGACTTGCCGGCTTAATTCAGCTGCAACGCAGCATGGCATCTAACGTGTGTTTAATTAGATAATATTAGTACAATTCATGAATGGATGAAAATTTTACAGCGGACATTTTTTTGCTCGGGCCAGTTGATAAGAATATGCATCCATGCTTTTCCCATTAACATTGTTAGTGATCAAATAATTAATGACCAGCGCAAACCAAGGATTATTGTCCGCGGACTTTTTTGCCCGCTAAAATAGAACGTATGGTATTACAACTGTATGGAGTAACGCAAACGAGTGATTAAAAGTACCGACCGCATACAATTGTCCCCCGAATAAGCGAGGATATACAGAGAGAGCGGACCTGACAAAATCCGTATCTCGTAATCCCCGAAAGTCACACACATACTGTACACATACATAAAACTGTAGTGACTAGGCGAAGCAACGCACACGGAGGATTTTCGTCCGCCTTGTGAGCTCGAGAGTGAGGTACGTGCCGTGCAACAAATGTTCGCACACCGTGTGCGTTGAGTATGCCGTAAATACACGGGGGAATCTTTATTCGCCGAGCGTTTTTTTTTACGCCGCGGATTAAAATCCCTCGTTTGCGCAGGTCAAAATAAAGTTGATCATTTACGACAGAATTAGCAGATGTATTTACTAGCTGCTAATCTTTACGACAGAAACTGCTAAAAAATCTTATTCTGTTACAATTTTTTTTTGTAGTACAGGGAGCAAATGAGCAGTCGGGTCACGAAGGTGATTTCCGACGCCCACAGACATCTGCAAAACCAGGGGTTTTAAAGGTGCGTAGCCGACCTTTAAGATAGGAGTAGGCTCTTTTCTTGAAGATCCCAAAGTCACATCGGGCTGGAAACGGTAGAAATATGTATAATCATCACTCAACAGAGCTTGACTCACATTTCACGCTAATTAGTTGAGCGGACTATGGAAAGCCAAGATCTTTGCAAGGCTAATTAATAAAAGTCACAATTTTGCTATACAACGCCCAATTGCGGCTACGGACACTAACACCAATCGAAATCAAGAATCCGCACGAAATGACGAGTCACTTGTCTAATTCATCAATAACGCCCTTGAAGTTGTTTTAATGAGAAGAAAATAGCAGAAGTAAGAAGTGGTGCTACTTTGAAATAAGACGAATGGCCAAAGCGATTAAAGCTACTGAATTGATATAAAATTGTAATAATATCTATTATTTATTGATTTGAAATTCTGATGATTTGTATTTTTAAGTTCTTTGCAAAGTATATTGTAAAACAAGCTATTAATATCTTTAGGTTATAAGCCAGTTTCTTATCATCAGTCTGGTAACCATTTTAGGAACTTAGCTGGAAAATAAACTACAATTTTATATTTATTAGGCTTCCGTTATAAAAGTAATAAATTATACTTTAGAAGTATTTATGTAGTAGTATTTAGTCGAGTAAAATATTTGCAAGTTAATTGGCTAACGTAATGTTAGTTGTACAAGTATTTGAAAATAAAGCGGTAGTATAGTAACCCAATGAAGACGAAGGCCAGTAAAAAAGTTAATATGTAAGTACATAGTGTGATCTCTGCAATATATTGGACACCTTACCTCGGACCAAAATCAAGATCCCCAATCTGGACAGACCAACGTCTGGAGACCAGATACAATGTTACACTGGAGTGGCGGGCTACCTGGGAACCTTTTGAAAATCCACAGAAAGAGCTCAAAACGGACCCAACTACACAACAACCTGGTTTTAGCGCTTCTTGACCGGTTCGTGTAAAACTGAACCGGTTTAGAACATGTCATGGTCGGTCAAATCACCATCTTCACAAATGGAGGCCATGAGAGACTGTGAATCACCGTCCTGCGAATGTGGAGAGCTTGACCAAACTCTAGCCCATATTGTGTACGACTGTCCACTCCGTTGTTTTCAAGGAGGTTTGTCCGAACTTCATCGGTTCACACCAGCAGCTAAAAATGGTTACGAAGTTTGGATATAATGATATAGGATCCTATGTAGAGCCATACGATATGATGATGATGATCACCACCTTACTCAAGAAGGTATAGGTATAGAACAAAATACGAATTAGGAATATGTTTAATATTTTATTATAACGTCACCACACATAGTTATGACACTTAGGAAATATAATTTACAGTTACATCTAACATAATACAGAATGGAAAAAGCCGCTGAGCCGTCCCTCACACCGCCAAGTAACACAATTTACTATACAGAATAAGTATATAGGAGTAATACTTGGTAACTTCAACATTTACAACATAGAGCCACCTCTACGTATGTTTAAATCTCATTCATTTTAACCGCAATCGATATTATTTTAAACTTATCAGTGTATATGACTAACATTAATATATATATATATATATATATATATATATGAAACTGAAGTTTACATCCAACAGTACACATTTTAACTGACAAATTGTGAAATATTGTATACCAATCTACCTGATGATGAGATATCGAAACCGGTCGTAATTATTGTAATTTAAATGAATAAAAAGTGGAAATTGTATAAAAACGTATATTATGAATTTCCATCAAGAAGTGATAATGCATTCCATCAACTATAAATTGTGAAATATCGTATTTTTTTTCTGAAATTTAATTGTGAAGACAAACAAAACCATGAGGTTACGAGACGGTGTGATTCGTAAAGTCGTATTAGTGTCAATATGCAGGTGTGATTTATAAAAGCGACTTTCAGTTCTACGTTAAGAGCTTACAATAATAAACGCATTTTAAAAAACTTTTAAACCCACACTAATACCATCACAACCTCCTAGTCTGATCACAGCTTTACTTACCATATATTATACAACTAAGGCTCGTTTCATACGAAGCGTTTGTTGCGGTTAACATAACAAAACGCAACTCATATTATTTTAGGCCACACGCTGCCTCTCACCGAGATAACATACTATATTTAATTGATAAAACATACAAATTGCTTTACCTTACACCATCCTTAACTTTTACAAGTTGCAATTTCCACCACCTTATCAAAAATAATATCACCTAGTTGGTGTAGAATAAAAGGTAAGTTATTTTTAATAACTACCACTATTACTTAAAAGGAAAATGTTTAAAAATGGTAACAATAACTATAACGTATCGAGGGTATACGTTTTTTAATGACACATACATTGTGTATTATTAAATTTTTTGTGCAAAAATTTAAAATAGGATTGTAATTACTTTATGGGTATTTATTTTTTAATTTATAAATATATGGTTTAACTTACCGCGAGTATAATATCAGAACCAGAAACTTTCCAAAACATAGTGGAACATCATCACATTGTCATTTATATTTTTGCAATATATTTTGAAACAAAATATTTATTCTAATGTAGTGCGATTTTACAAACAATATTTTCATTGCTTCCTTATGACTTAACTAAAAATAAAATATTGGCCCTGTAAATCATTATAAAAACCATCTTAACAAAATACGAAATTTACACAACCTTAAATTAAAGCAAAAAAATGAATGGCAACAGATAACGCCATGTACACACACATACAACCACACATCTCCGTATGAAACCAGCCATGTACCATGTTCCAATAAAATAATCTTTACAAAATTATAAAAGTTACACTAGACGCGCGCCTTCTGCGGCACGCGGGTAGATACAAATTAAATTCGTATTCACAGTACAAAAATATATAATAATAGGTACCTTCACGAATATCGCTTGGAATGCTTTCGAATGTTTAAAGCATGAAAAATGTACTTTAAATATGCCGTTTCAGAATATTCGTGCGTAAAAGGGACTTCCCCATTTATCTCGGGGAATCCCAATTTGCACGAAACTTTAAAAAAGTGTAGTACTACAATATAATGGCTTCTTGATCACAAACGGGCTGTGCCATTATCTATTCGACTTTGCGTGTAAGACAAAACCCACTTTGGTTACTAACAATTACATGTTAATTAAACGATATTGACAACAATATTAATACAGATCCTGGTAGATGCATTTTATTTTGTTCGTCTATCACAAAAAGGATGTTTACATCAATTTATTTGTGCGTGTAAAGCTTTAAAGGTAAATAACATTTTTACTAAGGCTTAAATGAGCCAAAATGACAGAACGTCAGAGTTTAAACACAGTTAATGAAGTGTTCCATTATCTAGGGATCACTGTTGAAGATATTAGTTCTTTACACATTACAATACTGGAGTAGGAATCTATTAAAGGATCAATTTGGAGTCTTTTAGACTGACAAGAAAGGAAGATATTTCAAATATTTTTTGAATTTCTACTATCTCAATATACTTATTGAAACGAGTTGTTCATATCTTATAAAAAATAAAACTAAAATATAATTAGAAAATTCTAAATGAAATCATTTTGTAATGAATGTGAGTGATCTACATTCGAAAGCTATTTGCACGTGGTGTACGCTGAGGCATTTTTGTTTCGCAAATAAATAGCTAAAAGCACCGACAGAGGTAGACAGAAATACACACATACATGTTTTAATATATTTTACAATTGCGCCACGAGTCGAGTAAATAGACGACTGCGAGAGAAAAGGGTCAGGAGATATCAAGCAACTGTAGGAAATGCTTACAGAAGGTAATGTGAAATGTGAATCCTCTTACATAATATGTAGTGGCTAGCACAACTTTAGAGTACATGTGACTTAAAACTAGATGAATCGAAATGCGCCAAAAGGAGACGGATTCATATCTTCTATACTTTACTGAAGACTCACTACTTGTGAGAGTTGCACAAACTCTTTTTTGCGTTTCCTCTATTTACCAAACTCTGTGGCAGCGGTACAGCGAGCGAGTGTGGATTTACGTTCAATTGTTTCAAGTAAAATTAGTCACCTTTAATATTCATTCGAAAGTATTATCTTCTAGTCCTCAAAGCACGTTAAATGTTTTATAATAAGCCCATAGTACGAATAGATTATATTGTTTTTATTTAGTATAAATGCTTTGGCCTATAGAAAAGCGGTGCCATCATTAAGCGACCGTAACAGAAAGTGAATCACATCACTAGAACGTTTATTAGGTAAACCAAACTTTATGACGTTTCTTAAGCTAAGGCCGTCTTAAAGCGACCGTAACATAGTGGTGAATTACGTCACTCGAACATTTATTAGGTAAACCAAAAAGTTACGATGTCAATGATCTTTCTTCACGACGCTGTGACATTTGGTTTACACTGTAAACGTTTAGTGACGCTATTTAGGCGGATCACACACGGCACGCGGTTGGCGGTGAGGCGGATCTCAAGTTACATTGGGCTCTATGAAATCCGTTGATACCTAACACACGTACACCGCCAGACCGCGCGGTTAAGCGGCGCTCGCGCCGCGACCACCTCTCCGCGCGGAGGCAACCGCGTAACCGCGCGGATCAAGAATTTCCATTTTAAAAAATTTTAGGTGTCAACGGATTTCATACAGCCCAATGTAACTTGAGATCCGCCTCACCGCCAACCGCGTGCCGTGTGTGATCCGCCTTACCGCTTTAGGACGGCTTTATTCTTAGACATGGTAGCTCAAAGGGTAATAAAGTCATTTTAACGTGCACACTTTACAGTTATATTACAGTGATTCATAATATCGCCATGAACATCTAAAAGTAAAATATATTGATATTTTAAAGCTATCATTAAGTAAATTCCCGACTGGCACACACCCTTCGACATTTTTTAAAAACGCGAAGGTGGGGGAGAATGCAGGGGTTTGATCGATTCGTCAGGGAGGGGGCGAGCCTTCCCTTCACGACTACGTTACGTTCCCGTTCTATTAAAATAAACTGTACACACGAGCTTGTTCAGAACACTTAAGTCAACTATGTCGAGACTTCTCTTGTACTTACACTCCTATAATCCATTTATATATTAATTCTAAGCGATAACAGTAAGGAGAGAGAATAACTCGGTCACCATACATGTGCATCTCTGAAATGTGATCGTTTCGCCTTTCATCCTGTCGTGCTCAGGTTAAGGTAGGTTTATTACGGCTTTCACAAGTTACAGGTTAGTTTATTTGCCAGTTAAGTTGCTAATAGCTTAACCGTCAGGTGCACAGCTACAGTGACCGGGTCCCCCCTCGCTCCCCCGACCCCCGCCCGTAACTCCACGCTCGTCCCGCGCCTCCTAAGCTACGTCTATGGCAACAACCGTCCAAATCCTTAACTTAAAACACCGGATACCACGTTGTACGTATATTACAGCCATCTTCAAACACCGTTCCCGAATCCAGTAACATCACCATCTGAAATGAATGAATCTTTATTCATATTGTTACTGTTGTATAATGTGAACTGTTTAATAAAAATGACGCTCGACAACCGTGACACCATGATGCAACTTGCAAGAGCATTGAAATTTATATACTATAGTTAATATTAAGTGTAAGAAAGAAAGAAATTTTTATTTGCTCGAATATGGGTACATACAAAATAGGTGTTTTTTTTATAAAAGTTTCCAACATATTCTGCTATATTAGCATGCAAATATTTATTACACTTTTATATACGTAATCTAATTTTACATTAATTTTTATTCTTCATATTACGTTTTGATTGATTATTATTAATTTTATTTAATTAGATTTTATTATTAATACTATTAAAATTATCATATTATACAAAATTTGTCATGATTATATCTGAATAATTCATAAATAATAAAACAAGGAAATGAGATGTCAGAATAGAATCAATATAATAATTAATTAGCACCCATTAATAATTATCTAATATATTGAACATTATTACAATAAATAAACAAAATAAAACTGTAGTCAAATAGTAGTTAAATAATTTCCCTATTAATTCTAAATATTATAATTTTGTACCATAAATTCATTTAAGTAATAAAAACAATTTTCTTTAAGCCATGATGTTATAACCTTTTTAAATTTATTAAACTTTACACGGTAGATCTTTAAATTTATCAGGCAAATGGTTATAAATGTCAATAGCCTGTATGTAGGCATTCTTTTTATAAATATTTAAATGACACCAAGGACGGTAAAGTTTGTTTTTGTATCTATTATTTTTCCGCCCCTCATCGGATTTTAATTTAAAGTACTCTGGGTGCAATTTAACAAAAATACAAATTTCTCTTATATATATGCAAGTTAGTGGTAGTAAATTTAATTTCTTAAATAAGGGCCTACAGCTGTCTAAATACCAGACGCCAACAATAGCTCTTATACATTTTTTCTGCACACGAAATGCTTTTTCGACCTCAACTGAGTTCCCCCATAACACCAGACCATACGAGAGAACCGATGATACGTAGCCATGGTATGCAGTGAGCGCCGCGTCCGTGCCCACTGTTTGGCGTAATCGTCTTAAAGCATAAACAAACCTGTCAAGTTTGCTACACACGTATTCTATATGGGCCTTCCAGTTGCAGTTCTTATCAACTATAAGTCCTAAGAACTTTATTTGTATGTAATATACATGTCTGTCTCTTGTTTGTGCACAAATAAAATTCTTTTTTCTTCTATATCTGATGTTTTTAGGCGGCCTGTTTATCCACAGATCGTTAGGACCGGCTTCCAGTCAAGTGTCAAACGAAAGTGTTTTTCGGATTTTTTAATTTCCAATAGCAATTCAGAGTCAGGAAGATGGCAGAGTCTCAGCCCCGGAGAGCACATTTCGTCGGAGGTCCTGCGCTCGATTCTTCGGTTATGTCTCTGTTATAATATCAGAATAGGAGAATTAGTGCAGAGTGTAATTGTGTCTCCTTTCACACTGGTGCACTATGGAATGTCCTGTGTAAATGACAAATAGGCACGAAACGTTTCGTGAATACCTCTGTCGCTGCTCTGTTGGGTATGTAAGTGCGTATACGAGCGCGTGTTGCGTGTACGCGAGAGCGAGTGCGTGCGTGTACGCGAGAGCGAGTGCGTGCGTGTACGCGAGAGCGAGTGCGTGCGTGTACGTACTTGCGTACGCGTGTATGCATGCGTATACGAGCACGTGTTGGCGTGTCCAGTTAACGTACTCACTCAGTGGAACTCCTTGATACAGAGCGCGCAGGACCAGGAGCCCTCGGGCGGCGCGTGCAGCGGCGGCGCGAGGCAGTACATGTGGTAGCCGCGGTCGCAGTCGTCGCAGAACAACAGCTGGTCCTACACACACACATACATTTATAAGACACAGAAATTGTATTAAACAACTATTTACTTGTTGCTCGGACCGTTTCCACCAACGCTATTTACTATTTTGCGTGTGGGTAAACAACTAATAACATAATATTTACAGCTATACTAGTTATTACATGAAATTGTGATAAAACTGAGCACCATCATCGGAGCTTGAATGTCAACTAAGTAAATAAGTAGGAAGCTTATTAACTCTCTTATTAATCTAGGATTCACGTTGTTAGTGTCTATAAAGTGAAGGTTCAAAGTTTCATTTTTAATGTGTCATTTGGAGTTATAGGGTTAAATAGTGTGTATGTGTATAGAGGGTAGTATTCACATCGTTATCTCTGATTTAAAGCATAAAAAAGTTTTGCGTGTGTGCGCGTGTGCATAGCGAGCAGCACTTGCATTCGTTGCACTGCCAGCGGTACTGGCGCACAGACTGTGTGTCTGTGTGTAGAGGGTGAACTCACGTCGTTGTCGCTGGTCCCGCACAGTGAGCAGCACTTGCACTCGATGCACTGCCAGCGGTACTGGCGCACCGATACGATCATGTTCGCCGTGAACTGCAGGCACGTGGGGTGGCCTGCGCAGGGGGGAGCACGTCAGTGACGTCACACGACCCGGCCGCGGTATGTGTGCATCTGGCATCGATGACGCCACGTCATTCACTGATCTCTTTATAACTGTATCCGAATGTAATGTATGAATTCTGCAATTTCCAAGTATAAGTTATCACTTATACTTGGAAAATGCAGAATTCACGACATATGTGTTATGAGTAATATATCGCCATAGTATACTCGAAAACAAAATTGAACGCGAGTGCACTTTAAATTATTCTTCACAAACTCTGAAATAAATTTCTAGCGTCATTGATAGTGAAGTACCTACGTTATGAACAGTTCAGTTATATAGAGATCAGTGTTAAACGGAAGCGGAAGACTTATCGCATCCCAGCGAGATGCACAGTTACAGCGGCCGGTTACACAACACATTACAATTTATACAACAAATAAAATGAAATTCACTTACTGTTAGGCACATTTCGCTGATCACCGCGTCTCGTACGTAAATATAATTCAAGGAAAGCCATGTGCCGAACAATAGTGAAATTATAAATACAACAACAAGAACAACATAACAGATTACATACACAAGTATCAGGTAAGGAAGTGCTATTCACTATTCTTCAGCACAGCGGAAATAAAAATACACAAACCATCTCATATAATATATTAAACATGTTACAAAATGACAACTTAACATACGAACACGTAACAATCGTCTTTGGATAAGCACTTCCCTACTCATACTTGATACTTTCATAATACACGGTTCACTTGTGGGGCTACCATCGGACACTCCAACATTCTAGTCCCGGTAGCAAAAGAACAAAAGTTAAATTACTGTTACTGAAATATTTCAAGATGGTAACCCCACATGAATACAATAAAAATTTATAATCAGTTCACAGTACAAAAGATTTATTCTAGAAACAGGTCGACCGAAGTGAAAAGTAGACCTCTAGCAATAACTTCAGAACAAATGTGCTGCAAACTTCACACCACTCAAATTTTAATAATGTATTAATAGTTCACACTGTGTTTTATATAGATACATTTTATGATAATGTAAATACAACAATGTATTAGAGAACTTTAAGTAAGTAAGTAAGACCACAACTGGAGTAAAAGCAGTCCAGTTGTTTTTAGATAGAAGTTAGGCACATTTCTACGTCATAAATGATATAAACATATCACAAATGCTCATCTATGTTGCATTGGTCATATCGACAAATGCCAAACAAGTTTAAGTACGAAACGTAGTCTCAAGTTATACGACTGTGACTGATTTGTTCCCAACACATACAGCGCGCAAACCGTGTATTAATGTACAATAAAATTAGCTTATTTGATATATATTTAACAGTAAATAATTTGGTTTTATATGCTTAACACTAATTTAAAACATTTTATATAATTTTGGCCTAAAATACAAAAAACCTTTGGATTTTGGGTAAAATAATATTGGGTGAAGGCACTTTTAAGCTCTACATTTATATTGCTTCACTCAAAGGACACAAAAGGTACATTTTTTGGAACTTGGTAATGTTGTAAAAGACTAACCTTGGTAAATTATTCAAAATTGTATACGAATATTTTCTGTTAGCTGTTACGCTATTTTTGGCTTGAAAATAAACAATTAAATTTCCCATTAATATAACTTTGGTTGCCAAAAATCAAAGCTTTGCTTTCCTTTGGTCAAATCAAAACAGAAAATATTTTTATATTATTTATCTTTGGTGCATTTAATCACCGAACATAACAAAATTTATACAATACAAGCAAATATTTTAGTATTCAAATAAGTTCACAAAGACGAAGGGACGATATGTGACAAGTATTAAAGACGGACTAACTAAATGTGACATTCAGTATATCAATGTACTAGTTATTCCAGAGATAGATCCAGAGGGCCCCTAGAGCTCTAAGGGGCGCAAACCCCAACAAAAAAGACTGAGGCACATGAAAAATCTAAAACGTCAACTGACAACTAGGGTTCAAAGCCACTCACAAATCAAAATTCTGAATCCATCACTGATCATGTCATTGTAACGTTTCTTTACTATTTCATATAGTTGTATATCCTCCATAAAGGGGAAGATGTATTGTTTTTATATTTCCTACGTTTTCTACCACATCATTGTAAAATATTGTAAATTATTGCTAAAATATTTGACCTACAAATATAAAACATTGGTCCACTAACATACAGTCACATCAAATACACTGGCCGATGTAACACTACAAGCATATGAGCACTAGATACAGCGACTAAACGACATAATTCGAGGTATGACTACTCTAATGTGTTCGCTGTGTAAGCGTTTATATGATGAAAACTATTGCACAAGGTACTTAAAGCATAAATGAAAAAATATTGGTAAAATTATATGTAAATTTCTTTTATATAATATATTAAATATAACTGTTTTTTTTTAAATAGCTATTATGGTATAATTATTTTAAATATATGCAATTAAGTTATCTGATGCATTTTGATCAGATTTGTGTTAAATTAAAAAAAAAAGAAATGGATTTTATTATCATTAATATGCCTTAGGCCCATAATAAAAAAAAATCTTATAACTTTCAATAAATTTTTAGTAATTATTTGGAATATCTTATTCAACCCCAACGTTTTATGCATAAAAGGGTTAAAAGCACAAACAGTGTAATCGTGCAAGAAACTTTACTGACTTTAACACAAGACTAGGTGACGAGGTCATATCTCTTTATATAAAATGTTATATCTCTAAACATAAACATATGAATTTAAATGGAACAGAAACCTTTACAAACTTAATAAAAAAGGTATGTTAAAATATTCTATAATATAGTAAACACAAAGATAATTATTTCATAACACTAATACATATATCAATTTAACGATAAAACCTACTTATGACTATGATAATGTTAATTTAGAATATGTATGTTGTCATTTATATTTATCAATAATATAATTAGACTTTATATATAATTTGGTAATTAACCAATGTGGTCATGACCCATATTCGGATAAATTGTAACTTCAAGAGTAGACAACGAGTAGTACGAGAACCTACGAATAATATTTGCTCTTCCCCTGTCTTCGCGCATTCGAGAAGAGTGGTAGAATGATCACCATCAAACAACTTGTGTTGTAATTGTTTATAAATAGCCAAATATCGTGCAAAACATCTTAGTGCTTGCATCATATGGTGTTGAAGTTTATTTTCATATTTATGTACATTGTAAATAATAATTTTATATATTTATGATATAAAGTATACACACCCTATCGGTGAAACTAACAATATTTATCATCAATATACTTCTTTATAAATAAATTGATCTTCATAGATATCTATATATTTATTAATATATATATGCATATAAATCTTTATAAACTGATTGTCATAATATATGATATAACCGATTATTAACTTAGATCTAATTTAAACTTAATAACTTTAAACAAAATACAACAGACAATATTAAATTACATTTGGCATCCATTGTCACTAACTTTTAACATGGCAACATCATCACAAAACTAATGTATACCATATAAGTACTAATATAATAATATTTTGCAAACATCTCATATCTTTGAATTTAAATAGTTAAATAATGCATTGTAATTAATAAATATGTTTTTTCTTCAATTAATTCATTAAGGAATATTAAATAAAATTGAGATTGTGGAACATAACATTCAAATAAAATTGATTTTCTTTATTATTAATTTACTAAATATACATAATATATACAACTGTTTTACCACACCCAAGCACCAGCAGTGGGCAGTCGTTATAAAACTCTTTAAAAATAAAGTAATGCCTGTTTTAAAATCTGTTGAAATTTCATAAATATTATTATACCCTTTAAAAGAACTCTCCACAAAGGTCATATTGAAAATTATAATTATATTTTATAACAATAATATGTCGAAAATTTGCTTCACTATCTATTTAGTAAAAAATCTATAAGCCTTAACCAATGTTACCACAATCTCAACTAGCTCGTGTGGATACCATTTAGAGTAAATATGGAATAAAGGTAAGATATAATCTTTAGCGAGGTACACGAAGATAAAATAATTTATGGAATGTATAATACCGAGATACTCCTCCCGGAATATGTCTTTGGTACAAAGCTTTTGTGATGCAACACACAGTTTTGTGACAGCAAAGCTAAAACGGCCAACAATTACATTACAATTGCCTACCAATTTGGCTCTAAAACTTGCAGTACATTGCATTTGTGGTTTAATAAAATTAACGCCTCAACAAGCAAATATAAGATTATTTGTCATAAATATAAAAATATATTTTGAAATATAAACATACACATGTAGCAAGGCGTGGCAAAGCGAACAGCTATGGGTTTGCCCTAGACCTGCGTGGTTCTACTAAGACATAACTGCGCACTAAAAAAGGCGTGGCTTAACTGTCGTTAGTGTCTGATCAACAACAGAAAAAGGCCACGGTGATGAGACTTCGCTCACATAAAGTTCATTGTCGGAGCAGAAAGTCGTACATTAACGCGTAGTTACATCTCTTTTCCCATTTTCATTGCCGCATAAATATAACACAACTCGCTCGAGATGATATATGCGAGAGCGGTGCATATTTATTTGGTTGCGAAAGAGACTTGTAATCAAAGATACGAAATTGTTTCTGGTCGACGGTACGGACGTGCCTATGCCACTGATATTATAATTTAAATGTAACTAGGCGGTTAGGGGGCGTGGCCGCACCCGTTGCGGGCGGGCTCGCGCACAGGCGACGTGCGCTCGGGTGACGCGGCGTACTCGCAGCTCTCGAGCAGGCGCGTGGTCGCGGCGAAGGCGTCGAACTCGGCGGCAGAGTACGAGCGCGAGCTCATAATTTCCACCACGCCGTTGAGGCGGATCTTACCTGAGCGGCCGCAGTCCGCGCAGCTCACCAACTCCTCCGGCGTGCCGGTCTTCTTGTTCTCGCGGTCGTCGCCCAAGCAGAAATCGCAGTATGGTGACGGTGTCGCCTGTGGCAGATTATAAGTATCAATTAATAAAGTATGCCTTTATATATCTCTTTACTTTGAATGAAGATCTAATAATATGCCACAAAAAAATCGTAAACAAAAAACACGCTTTCATGCCAAAAAATATATTACAGTTTAAAGGTGTTTTTACTTGCGTGTAAACACGCCAGCGATGCTCGTAACGTTCACACTAGTAAGTTTAGGGATTCCTAATTTTAATAGACGATTGAGATATAATTAAGTGTGCATACGACGTCACACCACGGCGGTTCGCGTTATGCGTCGACGTATATTTGTAGTTAGGTTTAATATAAGAGAAGACAAACAGACCGTGACAAAACAAGAGAGCTTATTAAAAATGACAAGACGCAACGACGTCATTGTTGTAGCTACTACCGGACCTTTATTGTCAGACTCCAGCCCTATGTTATCCAGTTATGTTGGTACAAGTACATGCTAAAACTATTGCGAGTGCCAACGTCCGCCTTTGTTTAGAAGCCCATCTCGGGTACTGGGCAAATCTACGGATGGCGAGACAGCAATTGTACGGTTAGTTTGTTATACATACTTTAGTAGCTGGTTCCTTGAGGTCGGCAGCGGTAGCTGGAGCGATGTGAGGCGTGGCGGGGGGCGGGGCGCTAGCGGGCGCGGAAGCGGCAGCAGCGGCGGCGGCGGCGGCGGC
>LUGF01014762.1:171177-182532 GCA_001625245.1 Calycopis cecrops
GGCGGCTGTCGCGCGAGTCGTCGCTGCCCGCCGCCGCGCCCGCTGGCTCCTTGTGCGTGTGCGTGAAGTGGTACGTCAGCCCCGGACGCGTCTTGTATTTGGCGCCACACACTGACACATACAAATACGTCAATACACACTATGATTACGTACGTGTTAATTACAAAACATTAAATAGAGTTACTTGATCATTTAACCGTGGTTTCTAAGTTATTATACAACGTTGATAAAAGCCAGAGGCACTAAATGAAACTACGTGTACTACTGTTAATCCGAAACTATTTAAAAAAAGTTTGGGAGAAGTATACGAAAGTACTTTTTTCAAAGTTAAGAGTAGCTTAATAATTAAGAAAAAATGTAAACACCTTTGGAAAGCGAGCGGCAACCTCGCACGGGGTACAGACCTTGGCAGCCGGCCTTGCGGTCAGCTGACATGATACAGCGTGTACGAGATGAGAAAAAACTTTAAAAAATTGACTGATTTTTGTTGTGTAGCCTAGAATTGTTTCACTAAATAGGTGTTTCATTTAATGCCTCTTGTTTTATTAACCTTGAACATGATTTTTTTGCGAAAATATCTTTATAGTTAAATCTTTTAAATACATCACTCATCGAACTAAGTATATAAAAAAGAACTTACCGTCGTGGTGCCACCATCTTAGCTCACACGAACACAAAGTAAGAGACAATGGGATGGGATACGGGGAGGGCTACGTCATCAGAACAGAGCATAGACTTGGCACCACGACGGCTACCGGTGTTAGTTGAGCAGTTCCAGTAATTATCCGTCATCAATCAATACCTTCAGAATTAATATAACACATACGAACGAGCGATGCTACGATAAACTTTTATTTGATATATTTTACTCTCACATCCATCGAAACTTTTGTATAGTCTTGAGTCAACTATTACAAAGTTCCATCTTGAATGTATATTTTTGTCAAATTGATTTAACATGGAACTTTATTATATTAAAATTGAACGTTCGAATGTGTATATTATGACGGCCCGTCGTGATTATTCTATGTTCAGTTCTAGAGGACGCAGGCTCCCGAGGGTGTTTTTGATTGATGACTTCAAATAAATGAATCTGCCCTCTGCTGTTTAGAGTTTAGACTATGACACACATATGACCATGTCTAACTGTAAACATTTACAAGCAATACTTAAATTCCAAAGGTCAACGCAGACTGTATCTTGAACATTAATAAAACTCCTTTATTTTCTTTTCGGTAGTAGTCTGCGCTGGGCCCTAAGAATTTATCTATACTGTTACAAAACCACATAAATAATCATATATTTAGTTTTACACAGATGAAAGTACAAGCAGTCAGCCATGGTCGTTTCACCAACATACATTAGACAAACTCATTATTTCAAGTATCAATGCGAACAGAAATAATTTTGTTTTGTTTAGGATTAATTTATTTGTTATTTAACATAAATATTCATGTATAAATTCATAACAATCTTTGGGTGCTAATAGTTTGGATCTAATAACATCCAACCCTAATACTTACTGTTGCCAGTACAATAAATTATTTTAGCCGAATAAGTTTTTATATTACAATGACTAAAATTTTACTACAACCATATATGCCGTCTCTAGAAGTACAGAGGACTAACGAATCATTTTCATATTTTTAAGTAAAATGAGTCTAGTAGGACCGATGATATCAATAAAACGTCACTTTATTTTTTTCGACTTTTTACTTTATGCTCCCAAATTCAGCAATTTAATTCAAATTTTGACTACCAGAGACGACACATTACAAAATACTGATAACTAACCAAACGCCTGCACGGTTTTAAATATCTTACATCAACAGATATGTACATTTAACATTATAAAAATCTCTCATTACAAATTGGAAGACTGAGCCATTGTACGGACTACTATTTTTTCATAATACATGATTAAAAGAAAATATACATTCACATAAAAAGTAATGCATATGTACAACGAAAGCGAGATATTATGTAATAGATAATTATTGTAATCTTATATGCACTGCTATTTCAGAATGGTGAATACTGAATAAACAAGAAAGTTTGAGAAAAATAATGATATCCAAATATCAGTACATTTATAGAGAATTAATATAGTTCTATTTTTCTTTGCATGCTCATAACATTTTAAAACTATCAAGTGGTTTATAAGTATTCAGTGAATCAAAAATATGCATCTAACCCCAATAGGTAATCTTCACTCGGTTTAGAGATTCTATTGGCTCTGAAAATGCTAAGGTACATAGAAAGCGTTCGTTTTTGGCACAGGCGAACATTTGCAAAACTTTAGTCATTGCTGAGAAATACCTAGATCCTAGACACGTGAAGTGAAATAAATATAAACTATCACAGACACATGAGTCATTCACATACAAAACCAATAGGTGCAAACAATTTGTGATGATTACAATTGTGATTTTATTCATAAGATAAACAGGAATCAAGCTATGAAGAAATCTGCCGCACAACGCACCTACGAGAACGTAGGCGTACGCATGTTGCGTGCACGTACGCACTTCATGTTGCGTTGTTTATACTTTTAACAAAGACTTGTTTATTATATCACGTTTATCATTTAGATGCAAATACTCGATATTATAAAAGAATGTAAAAATATCTTTTGAGCCTGGTCGCTTGCATTAACTTTACATATTTTATTTACTCTGATTCCTTTTACAATGTATACTAGATTACAACATTGATAAAAGAGCGGCTATAACGCATTATAATATATTGTATTCAGTATCTACTCTTAATTACTTAAACTACCTTAAAGCCTCTTATTTTGAATATCATTTCATAAGCGCCACCTACAATATAATCATGATAGTGATATAGCTCAATCCCTTCAACTATAATTATTACGTGAGTCGCGTCATTAGCTTACATGTAAAACTCAGGACTAGGTCACTTATTAGTCCTTCCAATAAAAATTTAAACGCGATAGGTTACTAATAGAGTCGCTGTAGGCTTGGTAGCGAGGACGGTTGGAATGCAGCTGACTCCTACGCGAAATGTGTAATGCGTAAAAAGGAGAAAGCAGAGCGAATAAGAGAGGCGGGTAGACAGTTCTCGAGAGGTTTGAGAAGTAGGCGCTGCAACGTGTCACGTTAGCTACGACTTCGGGCAGCCGTCGCAAATTCCATGAGACCCGAGTAGTCCAGTGTGCTGCGTGTTCCTGCACATCGTAACGTAAGAGCCACCTCTTGAGTACAGCCCCCTAGAGCACCCGCTGGTTAAGTCGCGGTTGTATGTTATCGCGTTCCCGTGGCTTCATCAGGCGGATGAGAACGAACACCTATGGGGTTTAGTGGATGGGGGGAGCTGTGTTTAAGCTTTCGAGTCCTACATGCCCTCCAGGTTTTCCCCAACCCGGAGAAATGCCTAAGAGCATACCCCAGCGACAAAAAAAAAGGTTACTAATATAGTATCAACTAGCAAATTGATAGGTAGCTCCAAGTAACCTAATTAGTTCATGCGTATGCTTTTAGATACTGTTCGTAATTTCACTGTCGATTTTTAATTGTTTTTTGACATTTACATATACTTAACAAATGAGCAGCGTCACTTTATTTTAGTTATTTTTTAATATGGCAATTTAAAAATTTTGTTTACAAAAATAATTTCAGTTTTGAATTGTGTTAACTTTTTTTACCTTTAAGTATAATTTTATCGTCTATTGCGAAACCGAAATTCCCAATTTTTTTAACACTTACGTTTCTAAGCATTTTGAGACTTTATTTTGTATTCAAAGTTAGGTTTATTGTTTCGCTATACGAGGGAATAAATGGGGCCTCCCCCCTTTGCCCAACAATGGGACACATAATGGGCTTGATATAATAATATACGATAACCCGTGTATACTTAAAATAGGTACGGTTTTATATCAGAAAGACGCATTCCACATAAATATTACTTTTTACAGACGATTATATATTTTTTAACATTTGTAATCTGACGTACGTCGCATTATACTCGGAAGGGCAGCTGGGGTGAGCGAGAGGATGCGTCCATCGTTCGCCTCAGCTGGCCTTGTATATTTGTCACGCATTTAATATACTTTGCATTTTGGTTTCATAAAATAGCGCATTTTTACTATAGACAAATAAGTGACAGAGTCAACGACACAAACAACTCCAGGGCTCCTACATCTAATTTATAAAATGTAACAACTACCCTACCTATAATAAATATTGGTACAAATTACGTGGCAGTGTTAATACTATAATTGGTGTTATCGATTTCTATTTACTAATCATGTTACACAATTTTGAACTTTAGTTATATAATTGACTAAGGATCATTTTGCAGACGTATGGAGAGGCGGCGACGAGAAAAAGACGAGAGAAATGAGAATTCAACTTATAAGTAAAGTTTATACGGTTAATTGTGATTCATAAAACTGAATTTATGATTTATTTAAAAAATACCCTCTATTGTCAATTTCTGATCAGTGGGTCATATTTTTGTTTTACGGTCATATTATGCAAGAAATTCAAGGCGGCTATTGTAGAACAACGGTTTTAGTAACCTTGGTGTATATGCGAGTGTTCTTATTGTCCCTTCGATTGCTCGCACACCTCTCCAACGATTTGCGCCGACCCTAAGAACAATTCTACCCCAGCGATATATTCGCCAGTACCCCACTTCGATACAAAAAGGAAAAACAATTATACGAATTTTAATAACAACAAATGTATAACCGATCACGTAATCGACCAAAGTAATGTTAACACGAAAACAAATTACGCATTAAATAAAAGTAAATGGAGATATTCATGTCCTACACTAAATAAATGCAAAAACTATTTTAAAAACATTCCTAACAAAAATTAGTTCAAACAGAACGTTTTAACATTGGATCTCAAAAAATGGGAAGTGTAGAGGCACAGAAGTTACTACTGTGTGTATAAATAGTCCCACAAAAGCTAAGTTTTTTATCTCAGACATTTTTAACGAAACTATTTAATTACAGGTGTCACCATCACTGTTGGTTTATATTGGCTCAGCCAACTCTTACTAAACAAACTTTGATAACTATAATCTTTTCCCTATAATGGTCACAGCACACTTAACAACTCGGAAAGGGAGCGTGAACGTTCAGTATTCTTTGTTTAAAACTTAATACTGCAACGCACACTAATGGGATCCGTAACGTAATCGCATCGCCTAGAAAAGCGAAGGCGATACGCTGTCGATCCCTTTCCTAGTTGACAAGTGTACGGTGACCATGTCTTCCATATTTTTACACCCCACAGTAATAAATAGCTTACGAGTATCATGTATTCTATCACCAACAAGTGACAAATTCTTCTTCAGGTCTACATTCTTGTCCCCGAGTCTTCTAGAAAACGTTCTGTGCAAACTAATGGTTACGAAATGAACTCAACTCAACATACAGGGTGTTGGATATTAACATCTAATTAAAATTATGATTTACATTCTGAGATTCTCTTATACACTAACACATATACGTACACAACAATCAAAGGCATCTCCACGATTTCCGATCTAATAAATATACATTTAGCTAAGAAAATTTTCATATAATTTAATTTTCGCGAAATGTGTTGAAAATTTCGCGATGTACTAATTGATTTTGAATTGAGGATGAATATAGAGGGTAATACTTTAACATACATCAAAGCTTTAGATCAATTGGGAACTTGTAAACACAAAAATTCACAAATTGCACATACACAATTTTGCCCACCTCTTAACTACAGGCTGTTTGAATTTTGTTTCTTTTTAGAACGATACAGAGTTGTTTCAAATTTGGTAATTAATAATTTAATAGCAAATATTTCCATGTTTGTCACTTGTCATGTGCTCTCGGGCAAAATTAGGGATATGGTAATATGAAAGTTTTAGTACAAACAACCACTTAAATATTCAGAACGAAGAATTCTTGGCCGAACTTACATTTTTTGTTTGAAAACTTTCTATTATTCTTGAGCTATTATTTATTATTTATACCTCTTTGGCCTAGATATTTTCTACTTCATAGCCATATGTTAATTTTATTAAGGCGCGCTTTTTATGGCGGACGATATTAAGTTTATTCCCAGAACTAAATGAACTGCAACTGTTTCTACTAATTGGATATAATATGGCTAACAGAGGACACCGATTCTTCGCCCTCTCATCTTCATCAAATATTATATATTTTTATATTATTTTACAATAAACGATTCATCCGCATAATTTTTGATTATTTCATAACTTTCATACCCTTTTAGAGATGAAATTTTGAAAAATCTCTTAGTACTACTTACTTTCATGCCCAATTTTAGCTGTTTTAATTGTTTAGTAGATTCGGCTGCATTTTGCAGTCAGTCACTCAGTAAAGGCAGTTTTATATAACAACATACAAAAAAAAATGGCATATACAGGCCTTAACTGTTAGAATATTTGATATTTATAAAATTGATTTGTATAGGAATAGTAACAAAATTAAAACAATATTACTTATTGGGGTACCTATTGAAATACGAAGGTGAAGCTCAAGACTTCTTTCAGTATTTTAACCAATTATATTATAATTTTTAAGAAAATATGATTAAAAATATTGATGACTTTTAAGTCAAATTATTATGTATATTATTGAATTATTATGTATTGTGTGATATACAAGAACAATCTGACCAATAATATATAAAACATATATAAAAATTATTAAAAAAAGATGTTTTGTGATATTTCTATTACAAGACTATAAAAGATAAATATCCAATGTATATAATAATATGATTTATTTATAGCAATGATCCTATTTCTTACAAGCTTTTATTAAGATTCATCTGCCCCAATGTTTGTCTATAATCGAATTTGGTCCACAACCCAGTTACTAATAACTGAATTTTTCCCTTCATGTATAAAAGATGATTATTATTTATTATCACAAGCAGCTTATTAGAAGATGGAGTATAGTGTGGCCATTGGAACATAATCAGATCACGCAAGTTACATTAGAATCGATTGTGTTTAAATTTTGCATGCATGCGTAATTCAGATGGCATTGGAATATTATTGACATGGAACTGATCTGCTAACAATATTTGCTTGTGATTGATGAATCAAGGTCTGATGATGGAGATGGAAGGTGGCCTAGGAACTCTATTAAAATATACCAATTCTATTGTTTTTAGGTTACTTTGATTTGTCCTGATAAAGACTGGGTACACATGCTTCTTGTATGTTGTACAAAACAAGATTTTATCAAAAGTAGTAATGTAAAGCTAATAGGTAGTTTTTTGTTGCATGATAGTAGGTATATCGATAGATAATCATTGGATTATTTGTCACTCAGAATTGTAGATCCAATTTCAAACCAACTCACGAGATGTTATGTGGAGTTTCTATGAAATTTGAAAAACATAATCTATACCTTGAGAAATGAAACCAACCACATGTGCGTTTGTAATGAGTATAAAATGTATGAATGCGCGATGAACTCTGAAAGCCCCATGTGTGTGTTTTGTAACAAAACACAATTAACAAGAATGTTATCGCAAACGCAATAAACTGTAATGGCTGCCGATAGCGAATTAATTTGTAGTTACAGCTCTGGTTATGTATGTTAGATAAAATAGCAGAAACAATGATAACATGGACCTTGTAATAAACTTGTCACTTATTTATTATTTACACTGAGGTAGTTCCATGCGACGTTGTAGGTGAATTGTGAATTGGGCGGGGATGCGGGAGACGTTCATGCGACACGTGAGATGCGTTTCCTGTGGCCCACCGGGGGAGAAGGGAAGGAGGGCAACGTGTCTGCATAACCTCTATGCGAACATTTATGAACGTCGGAAGTCGCTATAAGGTTCCGACTGCTCGTTTGCTCCCTTACATTTGAAAGTGTTAGAGGTAGGTCATTGCGATGTTGTAGCAGAATAGAGACGACGTGACCAACGAAGTGCCACTCGCTCACACAATATCCAGGTGGGTGACGCGTTTTAGAGACGAGATACTGTTCCAACAGCCTCCTACCCTCATCTCCTGCTGCTCTTCTGCCACAAATATTGTATTAAACCTGGTTGTACATACACTTAAGATTATTTCAGTTATTCTAAATCTTCGGCTATCTATTCCTTCACAATAAAACATAAATACGGATTTGTTGAATCGAAACAAACTTATTTAAAACCTAAAACCATGAAACATAGATATGTAACTAAATGAAATAATGAAAAAAAGAGTAATTCAAAGATGTAAAACTTTACAATGATTATTCTTGAAAGCAGAAAGGAAGGCCGTAGTAATATATGAAAGATAAAAGTATCTGTTGTGAACTATCTAACAGATAATTAAAGTACTATATCAATTTAGTGTTTTTTAGTTAGTATGAATTTGGTAGTTTGCTGTGTTATGTACGAGGCAATCTTAAAAATCGAATTGATGTAAAAAACAGCTCTACTTGGTTGGACTCCCGTTATATAGTCAACTTAACAAGCATTCCACAAGGAGTAAAGAATATTACATGTATGTTCACATTTATGTAAGACATTGATATTATCAAATTAAATTTTTCATATACGACTTTACAGCAGCAATCATTCCTCACAATATTTATAAGATTCCATACATATGTCCCAAAGAATAATAGTATATTGCAGTATAATTGTATATATTCGGACCGCCCTATATGCCGTCTAGATCACTTGTATTGTCTACAATTTTCACGAGGAGTATGTAAACATATAACTTCATTATCTCCTAATTTTATACAGATTTAGGATACAGGCTAGCCGGCTGTGAGGCCAGTAAGGCAACGGATACTAGTGTCTCCTCCTCGACTTACGTTCACATCCAAACGGTTTTTCTGCATCACCAGGCACTTCATACGGCAAGGTGCCTTGACCTGCCCGCTTCCTGCCCCGACCCTGAAAATGATTTAATTATATTTAATTTTTTACAAATTTATTTAAAACAAAATAGTGTGGATTCGAAAGAAAAATACGTCTTTTAGAGACTCTCAACTGTCATAATCATCTCAGATGGATGGACTTTTGATTAGTGTCATAACTTAGATACCGCCGCCTTAATGTATTCTGTCAGCGTGAGGTTCCTCTCCTGTAGTTTGCAGCCTTAGAGGTTAAACGAATCGTCCGCACTTGGGGGTGGTATCGTTGCCGGCGGGTCGGGGAGCGAGCTGGGCCCGCTGGGCGTGGCGCCGCTGCGTCTGTTTTGAGTTCACGTGTACGTGCGGATCGTCCGCGCTTGGGGGTACTATCGTCGCCCGAAGGTCGGCGCATGCATCAGGCGGGCCCGCTGGGAATGGCGCCGCCGCGTCCCTTTTGTCTGTTGCGAGTTCGTGTGTACTGTTATACCCCGCTTATGTAAGGGTTAATGCCTACTAATGCCCTTAGCAATAGCTCAGTCAGCATTTTATCTTTGATTCATAGAGCCTCACTCATTCCCAAGCCAGTCTACGTTTAGATCTCGAATTGAGCGGTTGTCCTAAAATAAGTTCCTAATCAAGTGTATTTTCTTTTAGTAAATATAATTTTCCTTTTTTAAAAAGTGATTTTTAATTCCCGGGCTAACAGTACGTACAGATCGTCCGCGCTTGGGGGTGGTATCGTCGCCGGCAGGTCGGCGCGTGCGTCCGCCGCGCGAGCCGGGCCCACTGGGCGTGGCGCCGCCGCGTCGCTTGCGTCGGTTGGCGTACGTGTCGTCGTAGTAGTCCTCGTCTGACTCGGGGTCCGGCTCCTCGCCCGTCTCCATCTCCTCCATCGCCAACTCGTCGTAAAACCACTCCTGTTATACAAGAAATTCTTTAGAATATATAGATGGTACGAGCTAATTGGACAGTCTAAAAACTCCAAATTACGAATGTGGCAATGACATCTATGTATCTTTAAATTATATTTAATGTAAATTTGAAAAAACGGTCATCTAGTCTAAATTAGATATTTTTGCAAAGGCTTTTTGGCATTTTAACCCAATATAAATTCTACAAGAGAAAAAAATATACTAGGCAAATTTCTTACTTTAGGATCATCTTTGGCAGCAGTTTGTGAACCATCTCGGCTATCATCTCCCGCTAGTGCATCAGGAATGCCAGAGCTATTTTCACCTTCACCAACATTCTCAGTGGTGTCAGCTGCACTCCAGCCCCACCTTGTTGATGACATTGTTAAGTATTGCCTCTTGGTCTTGCGCCATCTAAAAAAATATATTTATTTGAGGAATAGCGTATGGGCGTTTTTCAAAAAAAATGGCGCTGCCGAAATGATATGTCCACCAACTTTGATAGTAAATTTCTCATTACCCTTATCACTCTCCACTCTCGGAATAAAATTATTTAAAACAGAAATAATTAATAATTGTGTTAAGTAATAAAAAAGTTCTTGAAGATGATTGTAAAATAAAATTATTGTCAAATATTTGCAACAAAAATACTTAATTCAATATTCCACCTTATACCTTGCTAACTTTAAGAGTTCATTATAATACTTCCAAATGACAAATGTTGAAATGATCTGCATGCAATCTAAGCATTATTGTATGTATTATTAACACATTTGAAATAAATACTTTATTAAAGAAATCTGAATAAATAAAAATTACTTTAAGTTTGTCCTCTAAAATCGGAAGTAGTGGAATTTCCGCCTAAGTAACGACGATAAACCGGGCCTACCAAACAAATAAAATCTTTTATTCTATCCCATTTTGTTAGTACGGCAACATTAAGTTATTTAAATAACCGCCGCCACCCCTATCCCGGTTGTTTTTTGAAATATTGCGTTACTTAGTGGTGTGAGGTTGTGCTGCAATAAAATTTGTTCCATTAATAACGGCTCATAAACTGGTAAGTAATTATTTTATTAGTTTGTAATCCTTCTGTCGATGCTTTTTAAATATCCATAAATAGTTTTTAAGTTAGAAATTATAGATATGTTTATAATATTCCGTAAAATTATTGCCGATAAAAGTTTAAAGTTATGTTTCGTAACATCCACTAAGTAACGTTACTTAATATAAGCGAACCGTAAACGTTACTTAATGGAAATGTAAAGAATTGTTCACATATGAATATTTTTCATACTCACTGGTTTATGATTAATAACTTTGTTCATTGTTTATTTTTTGTATAATATGATTGTATTAGTTCAATAAATAAGTTACATTATGCAAATGAGTGGTTTGATTTATGTAGGTAAATGCCAAGTTAAAAAGTTACTAAATGGAACAAATTTTGGATAGCACTTGGAAAGAAATATTTTTTTAGTGTTTATCTTCATTTATCTATGTTTTTTTTAACAAATAGTTAATCACCTATAAGTTTATCATCAATTTTGGTAAGATTCTCTCTAGGTACTCAAAATTAGGTTTCCA
>LUGF01014762.1:184612-207273 GCA_001625245.1 Calycopis cecrops
TATGTAGTTTTATTCACAAAAAATACCCTTATCATCTATACCCCTATAATCCGAACGCTCCACCAATCCGAACGGGGGCTAAATTTTCAGAGTTCGGATTAAAGAGGTCCTGCTGTAGTGTGGATGCGAAAGAAAAATACGTCTTTTAGAGACTCTCAACTGTCACAATCATCTCAGATGGATGGACTTTTGATTAGTGTCATAACTAAGATACCGCCGCCTTAATGTATTCTGTCAGCGTGAGGTTCCTCTCCTGTAGTTTGCAGCCTTAGAGGTTAAACGAATCGTCCGCACTTGGGGGTGGTATCGTTGCCGGCGGGTCGGGGAGCGAGCTGGGCCCGCTGGGCGTGGTCTGTTTTGAGTTCACGTGTACGTACGGATCGTCCGCGCTTGGGGGTACTATCGTCGCCCGAAGGTCGGCGCATGCATCAGGCGGGCCCGCTGGGTATGGCGCCGCCGCGTCCCTTTTGTCTGTTGTGAGTTCGTGTGTACGTACAGATCGTCCGCGCTTGGGGGTGGTATCGTCGCCGGCAGGTCGGCGCGTGCGTCCGCCGCGCGAGCCGGGCCCACTGGGCGTGGCGCCGCCGCGTCGCTTGCGTCGGTTGGCGTACGTGTCGTCGTAGTAGTCCTCGTCTGACTCGGGGTCCGGCTCCTCGCCCGTCTCCATCTCCTCCATCGCCAACTCGTCGTAAAACCACTCCTGTTATACAAGAAATTCTTTAGAATATATAGATGATACGAGCTAATTGGACAGTCTAAAAACTCCAAATTACGAATGTGGCAATGACATCTATGTATCTTTAAATTATATTTAATGTAAAGGAGACGTTTCATTTCTGGCCCGCATGATGTACATAAAGCTGTAGATCGGCAAAAAATTGACTATCACATTAAAAATACAAACACATTTGTATTTGATTTGGTCATTTGGTTCAAAAATATAAACAATCTCATTATTTACGATCAAATGTTAGACGACGAACTGTCAAGTTGACGTTAGTACTCCAATGTATGGGTTTTAAACACTTCGTGAACCCAAAAACGAGGTAATTTTAAACAAAATTGTAAGTTGATTGCTGTTAAGTATATTTTTAGAAACTTGCTCACAACTGTACATCATGGAGGCCAAATGTCCATACAAAAATGAAACGTCTCCTTTGAAAAAACGGTCATCTAGTCTAAATTAGATATTTTTGCAAAGGCTTTTTGGCATTTTAACCCAATATAAATTCTACAAGAGAAAAAAATATACTAGGCAAATTTCTTACTTTAGGATCATCTTTGGCAGCAGTTTGTGAACCATCTCTGCTATCATCTCCCGCTAGTGCATCAGGAATGCCAGAGCTATTTTCACCTTCACCAACATTCTCAGTGGTGTCAGCTGCACTCCAGCCCCACCTTGTTGATGACATTGTTAAGTATTGCCTCTTGGTCTTGCGCCATCTAAAAAAATATATTTATTTGAGGAATAGCGTATACAATGTAATGTGTCTTTCCATTCTGAAATTGGCTTTGGTCACATATAAAAACTATAAATAAATAACAATGTAATTGTAAGTTTGATAAAGTCCAAGTCTAATTACATAAAAAGATGATACTGGAAACTTGCCATTTCAGACTATGGATTAAGGACAAAGCAAATTTTGACATTATTTTATCTAAGTACACTAACATAATATACAATGTTATGTTAATGAATAACAACAAATTTGTTGATATTAAATGTTATATTTACAAGAATTGTCAACATAATAATGTAGAAAACTACCATAGCCAACACCCACAATTGTTTCTTGTGTCTTTCTTAATCATGATTAAGCCAAGAAACAATTAATCCAAGCTTCTTAGCTAGCTTAGAATTATAGTGTTCTACAATCCTTGATATTTAATGCTGATGTAGAGTATCTTACCTCTGTGAAGGATATGTATAGACCTGACCCTCTCTGGCACCTGGCATTCTCTGTTTCCTTGTCATAAACAAATTTGAGTGACTTTGTGCTACACCTGTAAACAAAATCTTATTGTACTTTTGCATGTGCTAAATCCTACTAGATATTATAAATGTAATAGTTTGTATGTATGTTTTTATTTCAGGTAAAAACTGAACAGAATATTATATAGAACAGAAATTGGATAACAATCTGGAATAACATTAACATAGCCCGGGTAAATTAAGTAAGATTTAGAAAAGGTCATATATTCGGATCCCATCAACTTTGTGAATGTTTTATCTATTATCTTTTATTATTAGTATTATATTTACTTTTATAACCAAAATCTTAAATACATAAAATTCCTACATTTACATAAAACATAAAAATTTCCTAATTTTCATAGTACCAGTCTTACAGTACTGAATATAAACTAACTTAAGCATTGTGTAAAGTCCACAGATATTATGTAGGTAGGGCTGCCATACTTCTAGGATACCCCGGAGTTGTCCTAGATTGAAGGGTGCCCAGAGGCCATCAGGTAAGGGTTTTTAAAACTTGTTTCAGGTGTTTACGTAAGAGTGTTTAATATTCTTAAAATGTCTATTTTTGTTGCTGTACTTCATTCGATTTTAATAACAAGCTGTATAAATGAATAAAAATTTAAAAATATAATGATGTTTTTAATTGTGTAGTCCAGGGAAAAACTAATATTTTGCTCAAATGTCTGCGATTTTTGGCATGTTTATCCCGCGTCGACAATTTAGGTGATCCGTGATGGCAGCCTTGGGTAGGTAAAACTTCAGGGCGCAGCTAGTTATCTCTCATGTTGCTCTCTTATTATTAACTATCATCAGACTACACATAAGAGTGAAATTAGAAAACATCCTCTGCTCTAGAAACTTAGTGGCCTCTCTGTAAATCAAAGCTCATTTAATTAGCTACTTTTAGTTTGTTTATTGAAGGGGCGTACATTTCATGAGAAGCGGATGTTTTTTCTAAAGAGAATATTGATTATTGGATACTTTACCAGTCTGAGTATCGATAAATGGCATCCGCATTCTTCTTTCGGCACATAGTCGCGTATTAAATGTTGAGGAGTTTTCAATAATTTCTTTATAGCTTGGATCATTGAGAAAACTGCAAAAAGAATAACAAATTGTAAACACTGCTCGGTTGTTGTTTACTATATCTTTTCGGATAAATTTCTTTTAATTTATATAGAATCATAAATAATCTGTTTTTAATACATGTAATGGTTTTAGTATTATTAATAACCTTTCTATTTTAGCTAAATTAGATGGATTTGCAACTTGTATCTCCGCGGCCGCCATTTTAAAATGCCGACGCCAATCAATGACGATTACAACAAACGTCATTGCTGATTTCCGGTAAAAGTTGCCAATATTACGAGGATGTTCTTTAAATTATTTTTGATCTCGACTCGCATAAAGTAAGTTAGTAACTTTAGTATAAATATCAGATTTATATAATAGTATTCAAATATTTTAATTACATATAATCGTTTATCAAATAAAATTAAATTAAACAGTTTTATGTGAGTTTTTTTTTTAAATGGTGAAGCCCTTTTTTTTATCACAAAATGTACTATCTGGCAACACTTCAGTTACGTCAAGCTTGTGACTGGTCATCGCTGGACGAATCGTGGAACTGGCGCATTTTCAGTAATTGGTGATTGGAGATCTCCAAATATTACTGAGATTATTGGTTACTGTGTTTTTAATAACTTTCGCCGCGACTAATGTTTTATCTAAGTGAATGAAAACAGAATTTGTTTTGAAAAGAGAAGAAAAGTAACTTTTCCGAGGTCGCGTGGTAGAGGAGTTTAGGAACACAAGATGTCCGTTTGCTTCTTTGTGCCAGCGTAAGTTGCTACTTACTTCACAAATATGACATTATTTATCAATATTAAACTAAACTAATCATTACAAAAAAATATAAAATATAGGCACAGTGTGAATTAATGTCTAGAATATTAAAAACATTGCACTATATATTGTAGGTTACCCGCAGCCGCATAGCTATGTAATTTAATGCACAGTTATTTCAAGGTGTCGCTGGATGTACCAAAAGTAAAGTTTTTAATTTGCCTCAAATTTTACTAGCCGACCCAGCTTATTTAGGCCTCAAAAATAAAAATTGATCAATCATAACAAAATATATATAGCCTATAATGTTAGTTCCTGATACTGTAGTACTGAAAGAATGAGTCGATACAAACAAAACAATTATTTATCTTTATAACATTAGTATAGATAACACAGAGAACGTTAGTTCTTTTCCCTCTTTTTTTAATTCTAAATCCGTGGAAATCACCCGTGGAAAATAATGTTACTATGATATTATTACTAGGTCTAGATAGGTATAATCGATTTTTTTTCCACGGGTGAAATAAATAAACTACATATTTAAAAATTTTAGTGACTACCGACGATGCATATAAATATCCACACAACCAAAGCTTATCCATGTGCGTAAAAAATTCTTCCTCCCAACCTTTAAGGCCAACACTTGGCCTTGTTGGCACTTCGCGGGGAGACACCACGATCTTGCGGGCCCAATTAGGCCGAAATGCGACAACATACTAACATAGCCGCACGTCATTCTGTAAGGGTAATTTTGTGGTTCCTCAATGTCAAGCTCAGCATACCTTTAGTCAATGCTGGCAGCGGAAAGTAGGCCGAAGGTCACCGGTTCTCGGGTCGGCCATGGGCTCGCGTAGCGGGGTGCAATTGCACCCCCTTTTTCGGGAAAAAAATTACATACTTTTTTACCCGACTGAACCTGCAGGAGAGTAATGCTTTTCGAGTGTATGTGTGTATAATATGTTCATCGTTATCCACATGCTGTACATGTTTATTAGCATGTATAGATGCAGATGCACCTCCCTGGAAATAATCCTGGCGGCGCCCATCGTGTCAGCCGTGCCTCCACAGGCCACAGCCTTAGCTGTGTATCTGTTTTTCTTTAATTTCATTAATCATACGGGCTACTTCTTTAAAAAAGAATATAATTATGAATTCATGTTATCTTGTTCAAGTGTGATCACGAGCGCTTAGAAATGCGCAGTTTTAACGCGAATTTTCACAAATTCAAATTTCGCATAGCGATAGCGTAGTTCGGATCCTGCGTTGTCGCCAAATCGGGCTGGCCGCGGCACTGCCGGTTCTTTTCGCTCACGTTATCCCAGCGTACTTTGATTGTCTGTGAATGGGATGAAGAGTACCTCAACCTTATGATAACTTCCGGACCCTGGCGTACACGCGTAACGGACAGTTGCCAAGCCTACTCCCGGTATCTGATCTCACATCATTTGCCTCCTTATGCTATAAAGATACTTTATTCTGGGTTAATTAAAACACGTACTCGTGATCGGATGAGCATACTAGCTACGGTCTGACGTCGGCACAGAGCGAGGTGACGCCATCGAACGATAACTACGTAAATCGCAACGACTGAATAGCGCTGTGGCATTGTGCGCGGGTAGGCCGCGCCAGGGCTCGCAATTCGCAGGTTCTAAACCTGCGCTGGTCGTTGTTTATCTATGTATTATGTACATAATATAATGTAATAGAAATACATTACCATCATGAAGATCTTATCCTACTAATATTATAAATGTGAAAGTTTGTATGTTTGTTTGTTACTCCTTCACGCAAAAAATGCTGAACCGATTTTCATGAAATTTGGTACACACATAGAGGGTAACTTGGATTAACACATAGAATGTATATAGTACTAGTATAAAACTGGTGGCTATACCTGACGATGAGTTTTCGAGACCCGTCGTATTAAATGTAATTTTAGTTAATAATCTGTGGAAATACTATAAAAAAGTATATTATTTAATAAAGTATAACTTTGTCGTTAATACAAACACTATGAAAAACCAAGTTATTTTTATAGATAAATGGTACGGAACCCTGCGTGTGCGAGTTCGACTCGCGCTTGGTCAGTTTTTTTATTAATTACATGTTGTGTGACCGGGTTGCAGTGACCAGGCGGGCACCTCCGCGGGCTCCGAGGAGGTGGACGGCGAGCTGCCCGAGGAGGCCATCCACGCGGAGAGCATACACACCACGCTACAGAACTTCTGGCAGAAGGTCAACGACGACCTCAAGAACGTCACCGCTGTGGGTATTAAATGAGTAAACTTCAATCGCGTGTCGGAGGTGACGAGCAGTCGGGCATTCCCGTGCACCGTGTAGTCACGGGAATGGCCCGACTGCGGCCCGTCGCCCATACACATCCGCACAGAGCCTATACAAGTGCACAAAAATATAGGAGCAAATGTTATTAATGTGTTGTTGTACAAATGTTGGTTTGTATGCACATTTCTCTGCTACCTCCTATAGCCTGAAACGCTTAACGGACTTAAGCCGCCGATGTATCGATAGATTCATCTTGATAAGGCGAAAAAAATTATACATAAAATAAATTTAAAAAATTTAATGACAAAACACCTTACTTATAATGCCTGCTTATAATCCAACAGTATTATAAATATAAATGTGAGTTTGAACACCTATTAGAAATAACACGGTATACTTTTTACTAAAATATTTGGAAGGGTCAAAAAAATTATTGTGGCAGATATTGAAATTCTATTTCAGTTCAATTTTAATGTAATGTTCATTGATATTTATTGAAGGGCTTCAACGCGTTACGCGAGCGAAGTCGCGGGGAAATGCTAGTACTAAATACCAGAATTAGCAGTTAATAATTTTAAGCAGTCGGGTTTTTTGTTCTTTGAATTATTTTTAGTGCTCCGTTTCTCATACCACCTATCACGAATGTCGGCAGTATTTTTTTTTGTTATAGGGAATGAGCAGTCAGAGCCATTCTCATGACTACCGAGTACCGACGTCCATAGACATCCGTATACAGGCTATACAGATTCGCTGCCTTCCTTTCTCCTCCCCTCCCCTCCTTACACACCGCACGAAACGCGACAGCACAGCTGTCACTTTACGCCGGTCTCGTGTAAGCGAGAGGTACCTCCCCGGCCGTGCCGGCCCGATTCGGCTGCATGCAAGCATGCAGTGTGGCGCTACCTCTTCCTAAATTATATTCCTATCATGTAATTGTTTATCAATCTGTACCAGGACGACTTCAAAACGCAAGTGCTGCCGCTGGCGCGCATCAAGAAGATCATGAAGTTGGACGACGAGGTGAAGATGATCTCCGCGGAGGCGCCGGTGCTGTTCGCGAAGGCGGCCGAGATCTTCATACACGAGCTCACGCTGCGCGCCTGGGCGCACACCGAGGACAACAAGCGGAGGACGTTGCAGGTAGCTGAGCGGAGCACATTCTGTATGCATGCGCAAAATTGGACCGACACGATTTAAGAGGTACCTCTCGTTTACACAATACCGGCGTATGTGAATGCATGCAGCGTGACACCACCTCGTATAAGATAAGATTCTTGTTAGGTATTTAGGTATTTACAAATTGTAATTTTTGGTTTTTATTAACATGGTAAATTCTAAACCTGACCAAGTCGTTTTATGTAGTCAAATGGAAAGCAATCACATGGCATATTAGATTTGCAATCTTGTACTCGTTTCAGAATATCTATATTTAAAATATTTATGTTAAGATAAAAATATTCGTTAGTTCTAATTTTCAAAGTCAAATGTTAAATTTAAAAATTAAAGGAACTGCAAGTAAATATTGGTAAAAATGTAAATAATTACATTTTTACCAACATTTACTTGCAGTTTCCTTAACACAATTAAAAAAAATTAAAATACGACAGAATTTTTATGGTATAGCGGGGGGCAAACGAGCAGTCGGCGCTATTTTCATGACTACCGACGCTCATGTACATCCGCATAGTGGCTGTACAGATGCGCTGCACCCTTTTCTCCTCCCACCTTCATGGGCCACTGGCTACTTACACGCCGCACGAAACGTGACAACACAGCTGTCACTTTACACCGGTTTCATGTAAGCGAGAGGTTACCTCCCCGGTCGTGCTGGCCCAATTAGGCTGCATGCAAGCATCCAGTGTGGCACTACCTCTTACATGCGTTGTGTAAGCCCTTTAGTCAACAGCCCTAGCGACGGTAAACCGGTTTTATCCGGTGGCGTCACGTACGTGACACGCACACACGCGCCTTACCTATACTTGTAGTAGTGTAACTCGATCGACGCGGTTGTATGAAGCTTTATCTCTGTTCCTTGCCTACTCACGTGCTACAGGATTACTGATGCCCATCGACTTGTTTGCCCTTTCTGTACTTAAACTTCTACCTATGCGTGCACAGTGCGCTCACTGGCCATTTTCTGTTTTTTCCGTACGGTAAATAATTATTCCATCTCTTGTGTATGTGTGTCGATGTAAAGTGAAGTTGTTGTTGCAGCGCAACGACATAGCGATGGCGATCTCCAAGTCGGACCAGTTCGACTTCCTCATAGACATCGTGCCGCGCCACGAGGTCAAGCCCGCGCCCAAGTCGCACGACGCGCCCCGCCCCGCGCCGCCGGCGGAGACGGTGAGTCACGCATGTCGCATTACACACCCACGCCGTAGCAGACTACGTCAATATAGCAATGCTACATTGGTGTGATGACGATATACCATTTAATATCACTCCCCTCAGCTAGCCCTATAGTCTGTATATTTGCTACCCGCTTTTCATATTAAATAAAACTTCACTTTTATCGTGGTTTCAGAAAACCACACCATTAGGTTTGTTTATAGCAGTCAATCCATAAACTCTCACAAGATGTAACACATCATTGTAATGAAATGTTTGAGGCCATCCCCAATAAACGTTCTAACAAGAAGACATACCAGTCGGTGTCCGACCCCCTTATCTATTCAACAAGAGCTGACGCAGTTGCTTTGCCATCCTTAACCCGTCCCTCCAGTGGGGCATGAGACACAATTAGTACGAAAAGCGACATATTAGCACGTCCTTTTTTTATTGGGTGCAAATGAGCAGTAACGAACCTATTGATGACTGCCAAAGCCTATGAACACCTGTGTAGGGGCTACACATATGCGTTGCCCTCCATTACTGCTCACCTCTTATGGGATGCCAGAAGTTCCCACAGCGATACGTATATCTCCGGTCGTGCCGCCCTAATTCGGCAATACAGCATCACGTGAGCTACCATCTCAGTGGTGTCGACCTCATTTGACTACAATACTACAGCATAGCACTACTTTAACACACGTGCTGACGTCGTAACTCTTCCCCCAGGTGCAGCAGCCGTCGCCGCCCAGCTCGCAGCAGCAGTACATCGTGCCGTGCAGCCAGCTCGTGCAGGTACGCACTGCGGGCGGACACGCCCTCTAAGGAGAAACGCCCCGACGAGATTAAAAATATATTGAGTGGCATTTTCTTGCTAAACTTAAAATCTATACTAATATTATAAATTGAAAGATTGTATGGATGTTTGTTACTCAAACTACTGAACGGATTTTGAACTTGGCATTGTTGTAGTTTTTGTACCAGTATACACGACTAATAAGAAGTAAATATTATCTTAAAAGTTTGTGGGATGGGAGGGATGAAGGCACGTACATGTATTGTCAATGTAGACGCCCACTACGCACCGCCCTAAGCCTCAAATTAAGTACATAGTATTTTTCATATTTTACGCAAGAGTGGCTGCAATGGAATTCAAAATCGGAACTTTCCTACCGACGTCAAGCGACAGCGTCATAGTGTGAAGAAGTTACTACTTAGTTTGCAGCGTGCTAATCAACCTGTCGATATTCCAGCAGACGTCAGCCGCCGCCTCCCCCCCGAGCGGCCCGCACCCGGTCACGCTGGTGCAGCAGCTCGTCAGCTCCGACGTGCAGCAAGTGCCGGTAACTAGCTACGCTTGTTCAACTATATTAGGAGTTCATGTCAGCAACACACTCGTACAAGTGTGTGCTACTCAATACAGACAACTGTAAAATAGGAATAGGTTTAGCATACCCTTTAGCTATAATCTACCCCTATAATCTATTGTTTTAGGATTTAGCGCGATCAACTAAGCAGTCCAATCGAGATCTTTATTAAAGGCTACTGACCGTCATTCGATTTAGTTGATAATTACGTACTCCAGTACTCAATTTTTTTTATAAATCAAAAGATCATTTTATACATAATAAGAAAATGTTTTTAGACTTCTGGATATCCTCATAATTAAAAAGTAAGGTAAATGTATATAGATTTTTTTACTGGTCTTATCATATTTGTCCGTAAAATGACCTATGGTCTTCCTACCTATGTAACTTCTGTGCACTTATGAAGTTGAAATAAAAAGAGCTACACAGAAATATTTTCACACTCACTCCTACGACATCCCCTCACGGGGTAGGGGGAGGGAGTCGTGTGCCACATGTCAGAATCCTTACATTATTATTATTTTGCTTTCTCCAAATTCATTACTTTCTCCATTTACGTCCCGAAAACAACTTCAATTCCTACCCACAAAAAGATGTATTATTATAGTTGTAACACGATATTGTTTCAAAACTTTCTTTATGTTTCAGATTCAGCTGACGCAGGCGCAACTGAACATGATCCGCATGCAGGTGCAGAACAACCCCAACCAGCCCATCCTCATACAGGCACAGCCGCACTCGCAGTCCCCGCAGATCATACAGGTGAGCTCAGCGTAGATTATACATCATATAGGATAGAGCTCCCATTCATCACACACTGATTGTTTTGGAATTAAATGGTTATTCCATTGTTAATGTTTCCAGGTGTCGTCTCAGGCGCTTCATCAGCCACACCAGATACTCCTGGCGCAGGTGGCCACCAGCCAGGACGAGACCTAGTGCACAGAGTAACTGCGACCAGAGACTGTCCACTGTCTAGCGTTTACTACATCACACTGACTGCGGCCTAACGTGGGCATTTGTTAATACCAGTGTCAAAATGACGTCACAATCATGGTTCCAGTAGTCTATGGTTTATAAAGGCTTGACATAAATTAGACTGAAAAAATTTAGATAAATCATTATTATTAATAGTATTTTTAAGTTAGAAACAACTAAGTTTCATTGAAAAGGTTAATAGGACTGAGTCTATGATGTTGGGGATCTTAACGGGCAAAGCTTATTCGCATTTGCGAAACCCAATGGCGTTGCAGCTGTCTGTAGGTGTCTGATATCTGCCATTTGGTAGGACTGTCACAAGAAAAGCCACAACCCAAATAAGTTGTGTATCCGTAGGTGTCGTGTGTTGTGTTATTTATATTTATAAAAAAATCTACAGTGTGATGTAAAAAAAGTTGTACAAACGCGGGTAAATACATATCCGCCAACACCAGAGGCGCGGAGATGAAGCGTGGATCACATTTGTTGTTGTTATTTGTATGTTTAAGAAATAAATATTTTTATGAGCACAATTTAAATTTAACTTTTTATTCAATAATCATTAATATTTATATTATACATAGGAAAAAAAAGAACAATCTATACTCTCTAGTTATTGAAAACGTAAGTAGTAAGAATACATTTTCTTAAATATAAAATTTGAAATGATAGAACTATTCCAGGCCGATACAGATACAAAGTGTAACAAATATCAACACTTCCTACAAAATAATATATTAATTATTATACTTAATGTTAGGATCACATCTCTGAGAAGATCACTGTCTCGTGTGCACTTCACTTTGGATGACTGACTTTTCTTTGGAGCTATAACTTGAGGTCCGTCCAGGCCACTGACATTGCTTTAGGACCACCCATATTACACGAGGACTTAGGGCTGCCGTAATGTAACATTCTCATTTACTTAAAGACCACTAGAATGACCTAATCATCCTGCCTGATCAGTCCTGCCGGTCTGACCGGTTGGTCTTCACCACATGGTCCCGCACCGCCTGTATGTCTTCCCTAAGGAGTGTGACCATCGCTTGCTTCTGCCTGCAGTCGCTGCGAAGCAGTTCTTGCGATTGTTCTTTCAGGTCCGATATGAACTGGTCGTCCTTCTCCTGTAACCTGAAGTTAAAATTGTAATTCTTAAAGAATATTACTTACGTCGTTTGACTATACAGTAATACTCGGGGTATTACTGTATAGTCAAATGCTGTATAGTTACACGGTAGGTGACACGGAGCTGTCAGGGTATAAATGTATACAGGATTGATATAAGCGAGAGGCAATAAATAAAACCACAATTACTATAAGTGCCTACAGTTATAGCGAAAAATTGTTAACACTCTTTGTACCGAGCGTTTACAGCGGGTACGGGTGAATGACCCCGGCCGGCCATAGTCGGCGACAGCTGCGATACAGCGTTTACGATGTGAGAAAAAACTTAAAAAAATTCCTGTGGCTAAACTATTGCTCCGATTGATCTGATTTTTGTGGTGTGGCCTGGAAATGATACACTCAATATGCGGTTTAATTTAATGCTTTTCGCTTGTATCAACCTTGTATACAAAATAATATGAAATTTTCAATAGAGATCGATTTTTTTTAACTTGGATTATTGAAGACTATTTAGAAGAAGCTAGCTAAAAAAGTAACCCATATATCGTTTGACGAGTTAAAGTTTGTGATATTTAAAAACCGCGTAACTCCGAGATAGCGTAAGGGTCAATTCACACCAAAAGCGCGGCGAAGCGCAGCGAAACGAGCGCAGTTTATGTGTCATATGAATTTCAAATTTATAATAATTGCTACAATACTTATTATCGCATGAGAAACTCGAACTAGTCGCGCGGATTCGTGCGACTGCGCTAGGATTCGCTGGAATCCGCGCGGAAGTCGCGAGAATTCGATAATAATTACTACAGTAATGAAAATAAAGTTTAAATTTATATGACACTGAAAATGCGCTCCGCTTGGCTGCGCTTCGCCGCGCTTTTGGTGTGAATTGACCCTAAGTCGGGGTAGTGTAAGTAGAGTATTACTCCTGACGGAAGTTGGAGCAGCATTCAAATTAGCTTTTAGAGGCCTTACAATTTTCAAGTTCTAATAGTGCCAACACGACCGGGGAAGAACCTCTCGCTTACACGAGACCGGCGTAGTGTCAACTGTGTTGTCGCGTTTCGTACGGTGTGTAAGTAGCCGGTGGTCCATGGAGGTGGGAGGAGAAAGGAGGGCAACGCACCTCTATAGCCTCTATGCGGATGTCTAGGGGCGTGCGTCGGTAATTATGGCAATGAGTCCGACTGCTTGTTTGCCTAAACACCATAAAAAAAGTGATAATACATTGACTGTTTACATCTTACGGTCGTGCGATGAGTTCTCATACGATATCCGAGAGTTTAGCATCTAATTGAGTACATTTAGCATTCATTACGAACGGGCCCTTAAAATGGAAATGCTGACTCACCTGCGTTCCAAATCCGCGAACATCTGTCGACGTTGCTCCTTATGGTCGTTCATGGTTCTTTGTAAACCAACAAACATATTTACAAGCCTAGAAAATAAGTTAATAACTGAGTATTTGCCATATTTATGAAATGAACAAATACTACTCGTTAGTAAATAAAATAAAAAAAAAGGTGGTTTATATTGTTAGTTTTTTAAGGATTATTAGGGGCAAACGCAGACGTTAGATGACTACCGCTGCCCATAGACCTGCGCCAAACTAGAGGCTTTGGTAGGTGCGTTGTAACCCCAGGCCGTATCGGTTCGGAAATACTGACTGTGGCAGCAGGTTCTACAATGATGTTAGTGGTAAACGAAATATCAAAGTAACATGACAATTAGATAGGTACTGTAGAAGAGTGCCAATAAAAATAAAACGTACTGTCTTTAGTAGTGATAGAAGCTTAAAGTAGCTTAAAGTTAAGCATTTAGGTTAATGTCGTTATTTAATTTATTAACAAGTAGTTAAGTTTGGCTCGTGTGTAACGGATGTTCAGTTACTTTTGAACCACCAACTCGAGAGCAAATCAAGTTTGACTAACGTGACATGTGACAAGTCATCTAATACACTTACTTCTTGCTGGTGTTGTGGTTAATTTCTGTTAAGGTTGTATCCAACTTTTCCAAGACAGTATCAATAACATCTTTTAGGGACAGATCGACGCTCTCAGCTGAAAATAATTTTAAATGTTAGAAAATTATTGGGTTTCAGTGGAACCCTTGGCAAGTAGATGACTTTGGAGTAGACAACATTGTATTTTACGGTTTTTGTAAATTGTAAATGACCTTTCAAACTTACCAAGTACATATAGGTAGTACTTGGTTTAAAATCACGTCAAAGTTTAAAACTTTACTCTTAAGCAAATTGTAGTGCTACAAAACACAAGCCCCCTTATTAATAAACATAGAATAACTTTATCCAAGTAATAACCTAGTAATAAACTGAAATCTGTCAAATTCCATACTTTGTGTTTTAAGGAATTTGACAGATGTCAGTTTATCACTAGGTTAGTACTTGGATAAAGTTATTCTATGTTTATTATTAAGGGGGTTAGGGTTGTTGATTTTTGACTACCAACGCCCATAGACGATGCCCGGGGTTTCCTCCTCTTACTATAAACACTGCCGTGGTGACATCGCTGGTCGCATATGATATACGACCAGCGGTATCGCCGCGGCATTAGAGACCCATTCTCAAGTCAAGTTACTTTAAGTTATATGATAATAAATTAATAAAGAAAATATTTAAAATAGTAGCCCGGTCAATATATGGAGACCTATAAATACAACAATAACAACACATCTCCACGCCTGCTCCCTATTCGGGTAATCAGAGAGAATAGACTGCCACATATCACGACCCCTGCACTTGTTCTTCCTCCACATTCACGACTCTCTTCATGCACACACGTCCGCGCCGGTTGCGAAGACCCTCGACGCCACCTTCGAACAGTGTCTGATCTCTGATATCTGATCATTTAATTTTTTTAACTTTACGCCGATATCGCGTGAACGAGAGGTACCAGTGACGGTAAACCTACACCAATGGTGGATTTTAAATTTAGCGGGCGGTAAGCCATTGGTTGCCGGCCAGCAGACAGCAAGTGAGAAGAGAGATATTTTTATTATACCTCCGCTGTGGTCCCTGCCAAGAAAAGGTTGGGAACCTCTGCCCCATACAGTCGTTCGTTCAAATCAACGGCACACAAATATCTTTATTGAACCAATACCTAGCTGTTTCTCACGTCTTCTCTCACGTCTCCTGTCTTCAGTGCTCGAGTCGTTCGAACTAACGCTATCATTCTCCGCCACTGAATAACACTTTTTCGCTGCGTCTAACGTACAAAAATATTGGATATTATGGTGATCAATAACCATGGAACACATTTAATGTCCATTTATCATGTTTTACGTTGATTGATAGTATGGGAGACATGAATGGTAATATTTTGATATTTTGTTTGTCGTTCAATAGTCATGTATCAATAGAATACATACATCGCTGCTTTAGAAGAATACTGTTGTAACTCAAAATGAGTGAATTTTTCAGTACAACAGTTTGATTTTTTTTAAAGTTTTAAATTTTTACTACAATTTGTGTGTAGTACTTCAAGCTTTCAAAAAAAACTTCAAATTGCTGTAAATTATATAAGTACCTATATTCATAAATTATAGCCTATGTATTATCGAGGACTAATACCTATATAACAAAAAAGTTTCATCAAAATCCGTCCAGTACTATTAGCGTGAAAGCCGCACAAGAAATAGACAAATTGAAGTCTTCTACAGTTTTATTACATGTATAGATATACAATTATATAGGTGCATATCACAATTGTTAGATAAAAATATATAACTGGTGAAAAACGGTTGTTTAGACGATGAAAGAACAATTCAAATAGATATATATCGGCAGTTCAAAAATAAAAAATAAATGAGTGTATCAGAATTTAGGGACATTATAAAAGTTACTTACATATTTCTGTTGTGTACTTTTCAGCGACATGTTTAGACACCCAGTCAACAACGGTTGAGGAGCTAGGCACACTTTCAATCTCCAACTTTCTCTGAATTTTACTGGACACAGTCCTCGTCTTCGGAGAGTCGTGTGCATCTGTCAGCCTTTTCCCTAAAGGAACTCTTGAGCATTGTTCATTTCTATTGCCGACGCTCTTTGGTGTGAGAACGCTCTCTTTAGTGAGAGAAGAGGTCATATGTGTCCTGAGGTTCCTTCTTAAATCATATCTGTTAGAACTTAAGTCGCTGGTCTTTCTTACGAAATTGTAAGCAAAATCTTCGTTGTCCTTTTCACTATTTTGACCGTTATCTTCTTTTGAATCCACGATATCATCGAATAATTTTATTGGTGATATCAATGATTTACGTACACTTTTACTCTTAAATATTTCTTTATTGACATATTTTATGGAAGGCGTTTTTCTGGGCGCAACGCTCTCCACAGAACTTTGATAGGAACCAAAAACTGAATTGATTCGCGGCGGTATATATTTACTGATCTCCTCGGATGATAATCTTGCGATCGATACTACTGGAGATACATTTCTAACCGGTTTATTAGGTTTTGACGCTTGTTCTTTTATGGTGCTAGATGAATAATTATTAGTAGGCGACCTATAAACTTCCTTGTTAAGTGTTTTATAATAGTCTTCCATATTTCCACTTAAATTGCCTACGTCTAAGCCTCGTGGTTCTACGACTCGTTGACTTAATTGTCGACAGCTTGGTGGAGCTTCGTCGAAATCCCCGTGAGCTGTTATGGGCGATTTTCCAGCTGTAATTATCGATTTTTCAGATACTCTGTCTAAGTCGATGGCTTCGTTCCTCGGACTGATGTGAATTTTCGTTTGGAATTGTTTTTCGATTTTCTCAGTTTTCATACGCTTTCGCGTAGACAAGTTGCGTTTCTTTCTTTTTTTGCTTTCATTTGACGTTGCGACGCTTATTTGATCAGAAACGTCGTAATGTCGAGGGAAATCCACCTGCTCTACGTCGGACAATAAACTATGCGTGTTATTATGTCCTGATATATCATTAAGATTTACCATACAAATTGACACTGAATCCTTTTTATCGACTGGGGCGACGGCCTCAATGACTAAGTTTGGCAAAGGGCTAACGGTAATATCAAGTTCTTCTGCTTTATCTTCCATTATCGGCAATCTATTTGTATTTTTACCACTTTTAACAATTTCTGCTTCTTTATTCATTTTCCTTTTTTTACATTGTTTCGATGATTTTTCTGTTGATTTATTATCAATTAGTAATTCCATTTTCGGTACTACAACTACATTAGGTTCGAGATCTTTCACAATTTCGACGTGGCCTTCAGCGTAAAACGAAAGCTCTAGAGATTCTGGCGGCGGCGGCTCCCTCATTGGATCTAAAGTAATTTGTGGCCAGTCTGAATTCTCTTTATTTTTTACGGCTCTCTGTTGACTGCGTGTGTTAGGTCTTTTACTAATAACTTTTTGTGATTTTAGATCGTCATTTTTAGTACGATTTAATTTGCGTCGCCCGGTAGACTTTCTAGTAGTAGTATTCTTAGTGCTGTTTTTGCTACTTTTTGTGGCAACTTCTGTATCTTTGAAATCTTCATCCTCACTATCAGTAGGAAAGTTATAAACAGCGTACTTATTACGTGTGTTCCTTTCAATTAACACAATATCCTTTTCTCCATCTATTGTATTTTTTAAATTATCAAACGTATCATTCCTTAGCTTCCTAGATCCGGGAGAGTGCAATAATTCTTTATTACGGAGTCTCTTACGCACGTTTGTATTTGCCTCCTTTCGCATGTTTTCTATCTCTTTATAGGGCGTGAAGAGCGCTTTATTACTTTTTATTACATCTCGTTTAGATTTTACGGGTATTTCTTGAATGTTTTCTGATACACTAAAGTCGGCTTCTCGTTCGTTTGCTATGTCATCTTTTGGTGAATACAATTTCCTTTTACGTCGAGTATTGGGCGTTTTGAATGTATGTGGCTCGGTCGATTGCATAGCTGGAATTTCGTCTATGATATTTTCACTAGCTGAAACGTTTTCACTTTCTAATGTCCTAGAATTTTCCTCTATAGGCTCAAGTTCAATTTTCTTCTTATTCCGTATGCACCTTTTCGCTACTTTAGAATTTCTTCTATTAAACTTTAATTTTATGCCTTTTGTTGGCGCAGGTTCAATTTTATCTTCAGGCTTCTTACTTACATCGGTAACATCCATTACATCTTTGAGAGTTGGGCGTTTTAGAGATTTACCTTCATCGTTTAGCTGATCAAGGACGCTAACCCCTTGGCTTAAATATTTGGAACATTTTTCAAGATCTTTACAAACAGTATCCACCATTTCGTTTAGGCATTCTGTAATTTCAATAGCATTAATATTAAAAGCATTTTCATCAATATCAGGCAACAAACCCAATTCGACGCTAGATTCCGAACTACTTTTATTAATTTTTCTTGCCAGAGTAGGACTGATCAATATTTCTTTATTACTATTTTCATTGATATGTTGTGTAAAGAAATGTTCTATAACTTCATTGTCTACATTTATATTTTTTTCACGGTTCTTATCCGTAAACATGTCTTTAGCTAACTTTTTCGTCTGTTTAGTTATACAAACAGGGGTGTTCTCTACCACATCTGTGTTAGAATCATCAGTAGTGGTATTGCTTATAACCTTTTGCCTTTTGGGCAAATGTACTTGTTTATTTATGTCAGTATTAGGATCACTAGACTTTTGCTGTAGACAATTGTTGAAATCTGTTTTAATTTTATTAACTGTTTGTTTCTGGGGCAAATATGTTTTCCTATCTTTGTTAGTATTCGAATCAACGGACCATTGCTCGAGGTAGCTATTTACGTCTGTTTTACGTTCATTAATAGTCTTAGTGGCTGGGGCCGCCTGCTTATATTGTAACGCTTCTCTCGCCAGTAATTCAACTATATTATCGGTATGAATATCTTTATCTTTCGGAAGTCGACTTAATGTATCGTTTATTATACAATCATCAGCCGAACCAATTGTCGCCACCATAAGGCAGCTAATATTACTATCCTCTTCTTCTATCACGGGCGGTGTACATTTGTCTTTTAGACTTGCTTCATGTGAGGATTTAGTTGGATCCTTTTTGGACTCGGCACTAACGTTGCTTCTGCATTGAATTCCACACGATCTCAGTTTCAAAGTAGACAAAGAGTTAAAACTTTGCTTCTTCCCCGATTCACTTACTTCGGTGACATTAGATAGATCAGGCGTGCAGCATACCCTTACTAGTTTCTTGTCATAGCTGAAGCTCGGTAATCCCGTAAGTTTATCTCGCAGCTGCAAAAATATCATAAATATAGTTTACTGCAAAATAATAACATATAATGATAGGGACAATTTAGTTGCTAGTCAAAGCAAAGGTCAATCTATCCAATTTGATATAATTATTATCTGCAACACCCTTGTTACAGGCAAACTGCAAGCTGTACAACTAAGCAACTTATCTAGTAAAATATGACTAATAGAAAAGAACAACAAATAATACCTTTGCTAAGGAGGAAGTAGACGCCGTGGATGTAGACGGCAATGAAACGGGCGCACGTCGATTTACTATAAAACCTGAAAATATTATTAGGATTTGCTATCTAGGAGTAGGATAGCCTATTTTATAATGGTATTTTTAGAGTATATGGCGCGAAACGAACAGTCTGAGCAATATTCATGAATATCGACGCCCATAGACATCCTCATAAAGGTTTTTTTCTTTTATATCATAGGAGGCAAACGAGCAGTTAGGTCACCTGATGTAAAGTGAACACCAACGCCCACAGACATCCGTAACACCAGAGGTCTAACAGATGCGTTGCCGACCTTTGAGGAAAGAATAAGCTCTTTTCTTGAAGATCTCTAGGTCGTATCGGTCCGGAAATACCGAGGGGGGCAGCTGATTCCATATTGAAATGGTGCGTGGGATAAAATTGCGCTTATAGCGCACAGTAGTAGACTTCGGGGGATTTAGGTGGTGACGGTGGAATTTGGAATTTCGACGCGAAGTCCTATAATGGAATTCAGCTGCAGGTATTAATCCGAACAATTCCTCGGAACACTCCCCGTGATAAATACGATAGAAGATGCACAGCGAGCTGACATCTCTACGCAAGGCAAGAGTATCAAGCTGGCGGGTGAGATACTGGTTATCGACGATTCGAGTCGCTCTTCGTTGTATACGGTCAAATGGAACGAGCTGATATTGCGGGGCTCCGGCCCAAAGGTGAGAACAGTACTCCATGTGCGGTCGGACTTGCGCTTTGTAAAGTTGCAGCCGATGGGCTGGTGTGAAGTACTGCTTCGCCCTGCCGAGCACACCTAGCTTTTGCGACGCTAATTTAGCCTTCGCTTTCAAATGACCGCGAAACTGAACGTTACTCGATATGTCGACGCCCAGTATTCCAATGCTAGCTGTAGCTATGAGGGGAGTGTTCTGGAATCGAGGAGACACGACAAAGGGTGTTCTTTTAGCGGAAAACGCGCAAACTTGTGTCTTTTTAGGGTTGAATTGGACTAAATTTAGTCGACCCCATTCCGAGACTTCGCGTAAGATCGACTCGATTTCAGACACAAGTTTGTTCACAAGGTTATACAGATGCGGGCTACTCCAGGTGTCATTGTTATTATCCATAAGCCATTATCAGTTGTCAGTGAACATAGGCTCATCGGCCTCATAGGCGATCAAACTTACTCGCATTAAAAATGTAGGATTTAAAAACATGCTTGTGGTTTTCTTACCTCACAGATATTGCAAATATCATCATGTAAAGTAATCACATATAATATAATCGTCACAAACACTTTTGACTGTATTAAAATAACTTAACAATAATCGTGACTGTGACCATAATACAAACAAATTTAATTTTACGTACTTACATATTAAGCATACCTAATAAATTAGTACCTAGTTTACGGTAATGTCACAGTTCACAACATAAGCAAATAAATACTAAACGTAATGTTGTCGGTACCTGAATGTGTCTTCTTCTTCGCGTCTTGACGCGTCCTCGGTGTGTCGTCCTACAAACATTACATTTATTTCACAACTACTCTCAACTTGCGTGACAGCTGGTGTCACATTACACAGACGCACACTACTTAGGCAGTGTAACAGTATTAGTAACAGTAGTAATTGTAACAGTATTTATGGCCATACTAATTTTATATACATATGTATCTAAAAATCATTATAGGAATATTAAAGAAACTGTGTATTTACTCTATAAGGAGAATAAATATTATGTGTGAAAGATGAAAATATACCTACTCTCAGGTACTTTCACACTATTTTACTGACCTTTGTGATAGAATTAAAATACTGCGACATGTGTTCGTTGTTGTCGGAAGATTCCACAGCTGTCAGTACCTGGGGAGGGGGAGATACATTATATACAACTTTTTTTTTTTTTTTTATGGTATAGGCGGGCAAACGAGCAGTTGCAGCCATTTTCATGACTACCGATGCCCATAGACATCTGCATAGACTACAGATGCGCTGCCCCCCTTTCTCCTCCCACCTCCGTGGACCACCGGCTACTTACACACCGCACGAAACGCGACAGCACAGCTGTCACTTCACGCCGGTCTCGTGTAAGCGAGAGGTACCTCCCCGGTCGTGCCGGCCCAATTCGGCTGCATGCAAGCATGCAGCGTGGCACTACCTCTTACAACTTCAAACAACTATTTGTTTGTATCCACAAGTGCACCGCCCCATATTAATGGGGTGTGAAAAGGCCACCGCCGTAAGGGAACCAGTGAGGTTTCCCTAGGGGTAGTGTGAGAAGACCACGTCGTCGTATTTGTAAACGAGACACACTACGTTGCACTGTTTAGTACTACTCGGACGCGATAAGTTGGGATCTGGCAGAAATGCGACTCTCCGGTCTCCCTTCATATCGTACAGTTCGCAAGACAAGTTTACTTGGGTTTTTTTTTATAGCATAGGAGGCAAACGATATTTAATTTTAATCTATTAGTCTTCGTCCTGTAACGACGCGCTCTCTATAATCCGTTTAGTAGTTATTGTTATAGTTCTTGTTAAGTTGTTTAGTTTTCAATTCAAGTGTAATGTTAAATATTGTTGTTTTGTTCAATACAAAAATTAAAATTAACTTTATCGTATATCAATATACCTGATCATGAATTATCGACACACTGGTCGTATTTAATGTAATTTAAATGAATAAAAAGTGGAAACACCTGGTATAAAAAGTATATTACTTAATATAAGTATATTAGAATTAAACTCTTTTACTGATAAATAGTTAACTAGTTTCTTATTGTATTTTACTATTTAAAAAGGAATTAAGTACAAATATTAACTTTTTTCACGCAGTACAAACATACCACGGTGACGTCACCGCGCTCAGTTCCCAATATGGAGTCCGAGTAGTACGTTACAAATAACTTTGGACGACTACTTTCACGCTACTTGATGTACATGAATACTACCTGTACCGAACTTCACGCCGGTGTGTGAGCGAGAGGCACTCCGAGGCAGCTCTATAATAGTTAAATAACCATCCTACCGTGTACTTCTCTCGGAAGGCGGTCCTCAGCGCCGTGTCGACCCTCCGCAGATCAGCGTCAGCCAGCACCAGCGCCAGCTCCGAGCTGACCAGCACAGAGGAGGGCAACAGCTGCTGCGGGTCCAGGATTGTTGCAGAGATGTGGAGCTCCGACCCCACTCTGTCGATACACCTCATTAAGGGCCTTATTTTAATAAACATAGATTTACTTATACTCCAAATGTTAAACTAGAATCTGTTAAATTCCTTATTAATAAACTATGAAATTTGACAGATACTAGTGAAATAC
>LUGF01014762.1:212316-223965 GCA_001625245.1 Calycopis cecrops
CAATGTTACGGGTGTGGGCAGTGGGAGCTCCGCTCACTAACAGTACGAGCGAGTAGAGCTTCGCTCACTGGCAGTACGAGCGAGTAGAGCTTCGCTCACTGGCAGTACGAGCGAGTAGAGCTTCGCTCACTGGCAGTACGAGCGAGTAGAGCTCCGATCACTGGCAGTACGAGCGAGTAGAGCTCCGCTCACTGGCAATACGAGCGAGTAGAGCTCCGCTCACTGGCAGTACGAACGAGTAGAGCTCCGCTCACTGGCAGTACGAACGAGTAGAGCTCCGCTCACTGGCAGTACGAACGAGTAGAGCTCCGCTCACTGGCAGTACGAGCGAGTAGAGCCCCGCTCACTGACAGCACGGGCATGAGGAGCTACGTTAATGTAGTATAGGCATGAAGACATACGCTCACTCGTAGTACGGGCAACTAAAGCCTCGCCCACTCGTAGTATAGGACATGGGTATAAAGAGCTACGCTTACTCGCTGTACGGGCATGGTGATTGGTGAGCTACACTATCTCGCAGTACGGACGAGTAGAGTACTGGTACTAGGTTTGTACTACATGAGCGAAGTCTGAGCGACGTTTGTGGACCCTTCTACCTCATCGAAGGAGCATCCACGAAGCGTTTATTACGTAAAAGAAAATCTCGCTGAAGAAGCACACCAGCTATGCAACACCACACATTAGAGAGCTGATGATCCGGACACCTGGAGAATTTGCGTTTACCATTTCTTGATCATACGTTATCGAGTTTCAAATAAGATTATAGTGAATGATAGATATAGCTTACAAGTAAATGTCTATTTTTTTTCTCAAGGATATACGAATCTCTCTACTGCACTCTGCGCTGCAGAAGTTAAAGCATTGGAGTATTTTGTATCTCTGCATCAAATCTGGTCTGTCGTTAGTTGCTAGGTCTAACAAGCACTCCGCCGTCTCTTTTACTAAGATATCCTTTATCGAATTGGTCTTGACACGTATTTTCTGGAATGTATACAGAACAGACATTTGAATGCTTTTATTATTGTATATTATAATGCGAATATTATTATAACTACATTATATTTACTTTCATTTTATGACAAGTTTCATTTATAATAGCTGTAACGTGCGCACGTTGTTACGCCACCATCAGATACGTCAGCATAGACTATCATAGCAATATATAAAATTCATTGGAATGACAGTGGCGCCATCTGTTGAAAATTGGTCGTACCAACATAGAAACCTTCGCGGGCGCATTAGGAACATCTTTACTGAAGATCATCACATATTCATGTCACATACAAACATTCATTTTTATAGTAAGTATATAGAAAATATATTCGTGAATTTTTTTTCATGGTATAGGAGGCAAACGAGCAGTCGGAGCCATTTCCATGACCACTGACACCGGTCTCGTGTAAGCGAGAGGTACCTCCCCGGTCGTGCCGGCCCAATTCGACTGTATGCAAGCACGCATGCATGAAAATACACATACAAAATTTTATCGTAAGCGGTCAAGGCGTTTATTAGTTGACATACTAACAGCAGCGCCACCTACCTTAAAAGCATTCAGGAAACCATTGAAATACCCATGAAAAATTTTAACCCAATCGGTTCAGCCGTTTAGAAGTTTACCCGTTTTCCCATGGGAATTAAGCATTTTCCCGTGGTAAAAAATAGCCTAGCTTAATCTGTGAAAATTAAGCATTCAAATGGTGCAAGAATGTTTGAAATTGGCGAAGCCTATTCATTACGTACAAACACACACACGCACAAACAAATCTTTCCTCTATAAAATATTTGTAAATAATAAAAATATATACTTAATAAAAAATAATTACAAAACTAGTAAGAGGTAGTGCCACACTGCATGCTTGCATGCAACCGAATTGGGCCGGCACGACCGGGGAGGTACCTCTCGCTTACACGAGACCGGCGTGAAGTGACAGCTGTGCTGTCGCGTTTCGTGCGGTGTGTAAGTAGCCGGTGGCCCATGGAGGTGGGAGGAGAAAGGGGGGCAGCGCATTTGTATAGTCGCTATGCAGATGTCTATGGGCGTCGGTAGTCATGAAAATGGCTACAACTGCTCGTTTGCCCCCCTATACCATAAAAAAAAAAACTCTTTACTACCTCAATAAAGCTGAGCAAGGTATTCAAGAAATTCCACCAGTGGTTGTTGTGAAATATTAAATGTTTTCTCAGAGCCTCCAGCCAATATTGTACTAATGAAATTAATTCCACGCCGAGTAGACTCCATGTTTTGGATGGGGGCAAGCGCAATATTCTTTCGATGACAATGAACGCTACTCCGTTTTCATCACACTTATTAAAATACTAAAACGAAATGTTATTTATAATCAGTTAAAATGTATTCATATTGTCTATTTTATTTAATTTGTTTAATAACTTACTTCAATTTCAAAATTTTTAATGCTTTTCAGTGCCAGAACAGTCGACATATTGAATAAAATGTTAGAGTTGCAATGTTTATTCATAATATCATGTGTAACTGATATATACTCGTCTACGTTCTTTATACATTTTAAAATGTTACATATATTCATTTTGCTATTCCTTTGTTAAATTCGAATTCAATATTTCGTCAATTTTCACTATTGTATACTTTAAATGCTTACAATTTTCCCGCTAAGATTGTAATTGGATGGACTCTCGGTTTGCGTCCACAGACAAAATTTTGCAATATCCATAAACATTTTCGCGCCATCCATAACCATAGAGAAAGAAGATAGTCACGATGACAATGTTTATAGTTTGAAAATTAAATTCCTGACCTGATTTAATTTCTCAGGATGACACGACTTGAACATAATATTTCCAATACGGAAGAAGCGACTATCAAACAATTTTCTAAATTATTTAATATTATTAATTTTATTATTAGGGCGAGTAAGGCAAATACTAACTTTATCGCCTTAGATCATTTACAAATACTAACATTATCGCCTTAGATCTTAGATCATTTACTAAATGATCTAAGCCTTAGATCATTTAGTAAATGATCTAAGATTATCGCACAACCAGTCAGAAATCTATTACTTTTTTAAGTTAGCGGTTTAATATACTTTACTAGCTGTGCCCCACGGTTTCACCCGTGTAATTTTCGATCCGGTGGGAATATCGAGATGAAAAATAGATGTTGGCCGATTTGCAGACCTACACGATATGCACACAAAATCTCATGAGAATCGATCCGGCCGTTTCGGAGGACATCAATCACGCAAATAATGACACGAGAATTTTATATATTAGATTGATAGTCTCACGGCCCACCAATAAAAGTAAAAAACTTCAAACAACCATAAAATGCTTTACACAGCACGGGAACGCACTTAAAAAAATTTAAAAAATCACACGAACTCTTTTAAAGCTACGCTTTTTGCGCTTATTTCATTGAGTAATAGTAGGTTCAAAAATAAACAACTGCAAAGCTGAGTAATCATGGATTTTACGCATCGTAATTTACGATTTGTAGTTGTTGATTTCTATAGTCTATGCTTTGCAGGCCGATTCATTCACGCACGAATCACAATTCGACGACGGACGCATAGATAATACAGTATATACTGTATACTGAGAGACGGACGATTGACCATTGACGATTGTCTAATCCAGGGGGGGGACACTTAGAACAGGGCTAAACTTAAAAAAAGAAAGAGTCGCCATCTTCATCATGTAGCAGTAAACTTACTATGTATTAGTGTTCATATGTACCGTTAGATGTCTCTATAATCGAGACTTTAATGAAGACTATAAAATTAAATGATTAAATACTTTAATTTTAGTTACTTAAATATTTAAAACATATTTATTATATAAACATAATTTTATAAAAACTATCTTTTGACTTTTTATTGTAAACCTAATCAGCATTAATAATTATCAGGCAATCATGTTACAGAAATCTATATTTTATGACATTCTGGCAACACTAGTCACTACACAAAATGGTCGCCGCATCTTGCGTTTGCGCTTGTTTGTTTTGTGTGTCCATGTCGTGGTTAAATAATAGTTTTTGAGTATATTACCTATAACCGCTGAACTTGTCTAGGACGGACGCTATTTTGTGTTGTTTTATTTTGCGAAAGGACGCTATTTTGTGCTGTGTTATTTTGCGAAAGGACGATATTTTGTGCTGTGTTATTTGCGAAAGGACGCTATTTTGTGCTGCGTGTGTCAAAACAGATATAATGCGCTTTTGGATGTGAATGTAAACTAAATTAGCAGCATTAATTGTTATAATAAAAACTTAATAAAAAATTATAAAAATAAGAAATAAATAAAATAAATTGAACATTGTTGTTTTATTTATATCCAATTGTTTCATTTAACCTTTTTTCCTAGTGCCGAAATATTATAAACTAACTTTCTTGATCTGAACGAATATTCATGTGAAAATATTAACTAGTAAAATATTGCAGATGTTCCACAAGAAAGTTAACAGAATATATTTCGGTACTAAGAAAAAAGGTTAAATGAACCTCGAATAATTTATTAAGAACTAAAAATGTATAGGTATACGTAGGTAGGTATACATCGTTAGTTCCTGCAACAAAATGTAGCCAGCGCTGCAAAAGTGTCTTGGCTTAAAATCACACGAGAGGGCTCTCTTTTCCTGTAGTATTATAGTACTCTTTGGTCTAATCTGTAAAGTGACGGGTACATGACGGGCGGGGGTCTGACGGTTGTGATATTACTTTAATAAATATAATATTTCGTGATAAATGTTAACGTAAAATATTGTTATCATTGTGCTATCGTACGAAAAATGTCACGATGTCTTTCGATGAATCATTTACCTTCGTTTGTAGATCCGCTACCTTTACCTTTTATCAGTTCAGTGATAAAACCGCATCATAGCGCACGACTCTAGACACTTGAAATTAGTCGATATTATGTGGCCGGAAAGAAAAAGAGACATTCGAATTTTACAATTATGATGCCTATGGTGTATACAGTATATGGTTTTGCCATATTTTTTATGATTGCTTGGATCTGTTTGTGGTTAATTCACATTATGGCTCTTTCTTATTGCAAGTGGAAGATGCATCGAACTGTGGACCGGTCTCCGCCAGAACAACCTTACCTTGGAGTTTCAATAATAAAACCGCTAACCGGTGTCGATCCAAATCTATTTTCGAACTTGGAGACATTTTTTACGCTAGATTATCCTACATACGAGTTGCTGTTTTGTGTGGAGAACGAACACGACCCGGCTGTGATGCTCGTCAACAGCTTATTGCAGAAGTATCCTCTGGTGGATGCCCAGCTTTTTATCGGCGGAGTGTGTGTTGGTGTTAACCCGAAAATTAATAATATGCAACCAGCTTATTTGGCGGCAAAGTATCCCTTATTATTAGTGAGTGACTCGGGTATACGTATGCGCGAAGATACGCTACTCGACATGGTCCAGCATATGAAAGAGGACGTAGCTATAGTTCATCAGATGCCATTCACCTGTGACGCTGAAGGATTTGCGGCCGTGTATGAAAAAATTTACTTCGGCACGGCGCAGGCGCGGATGTACCTCGGAGCGGACTTCCTCGGCATCATTTGCCACACGGGCATGTCATCATTGGTGCGAAGATGCGCGTTGGAAGAGGCCGGAGGACTGGCCGCTTTCGGAGAATATCTGGCTGAAGACTTTTTTATCGCCAAAACTATAGTGTCGCGGGGTTGGAAGATGCGAGTGGCATCACTGCCCGCCCTCCAAAACTGTGGTGCGAAGTCGGTGGGAGGTCTGCAGGCGCGTCTGATGCGCTGGGCGCGGTTACGTATCGCGATGGTGCCAACCACCGCTCTCCTCGAGCCGCTGAGTGAGTGCATGCCCCTCGGCGCGGGCGCCGCCTGGGCTGCGGGACAGTTGTTCGGTGCAGAACCCCTACCGTTCTTTCTAGTGCATGTGTTAGTGTGGTTTTTATCAGACTGGTTGATGTTGCGTTCTGTGCAGAATGGCTCACCCCCTTTTACTAAAGTGGAGTTTTTACTGGGGTGGGTGTGGAGTGAGTGTTGTGCGCCATTTGTGCTGGCAGCTGCGTTAATCAACTCGGAAATTTCATGGAGGACTCGCACTTATCGGCTAGACTGGGGCGGTAGAGCCCACGAGCTGAAACCCAAACTCAAATTCTAAGCGCTCTCCCCTCCTTTATCAAAAGCTTTAATTTGTGTATGTAGAAGTGAGTTGCGCAAACACCTAAACAGTGCAATGATTTTATGTTTTTAATTATTCTATTAGCATTAAGTTTTGATTTAATTTATAATTTTGTAACAATTTGTGTATGATTGTAATTCTATTTTGGTTTGTTTTGTAGATTTGTACATTTACAGATTAAAAAGTATGTTGGCTATTGAATTATTGTGTATGTAAAACAAATACAAGCATTGTGAATGACTGTACAAAGGAACGGCTCTTCTGAGCATGGACAGTGGTGAATCATATATAGAACAGCTGTGATTCACTACTCTTCACACAACAAAGGTTATCTCGATATTGATAAGTGTTTGTCGGAAAACTGTTTATGTTAGCATAATAGTTGCTTTCCACTTGTCGTTTTCAAGTGCAGAAGTAACCACAGGTGATATTCCGAACAAAAGTATGAATGTATAAATGAATATAAATGATTCAGTAATATGTATATGGATATCAGACATTCAAAATCATTGTAAAAGTGATTTTATAGTTCTAAATGGAAGTTAATATATTTAGGGAATTCTGAATACCAAAAGCCTAAATTTTATTTCGTATGGTATTTTATTTCACAGTCAAACTGTATATAACATATTGGATGTTTGGAGGTTTAGAGGATTATTGATATACAATACACTTACCTTAAGACTGCTGTTTAAACATCACTTACCCATGCTCCCTCAGTTTGCCTATGACTGTGAGATATTACCCAAGGTGGGGCTTGGCAAAATACTTTTTTAAAAGATTTATATTGGTAAACAATGGTCACAATAATATAGCAACATTTGTCTTCAAACATTGAATTAATATAACTAACGTGTGGAACAGACACAGCGAACAAATTTTTTGCTCCATGAGTTGTTGCCAATCGGCAACAACTCGTTTAGTCACTTACCTAACATCCAAACGAGTAGTAATGTTAATTCAATATCTTCAAAATGTAATTCATTAATGTGACTCGGACAAACTGAGAGTGAGTTGTACAAGTTATTATTTTAATTTTTACTTGAAATGTCATCTTTAATCTTTTGCAGTATTACCTCATTTTTGAAAAGTAACAAATTGATTTAAGTTAAGTGCATAATATATGATTGTTGTTTTTTTTTAAGAATAATTAAAATCTCAATGACTGTTGTAAAATTCTAAATAATTTTTACAGGGTGAATTAGGATAATTTAGCCAATTTAATTTTTATGTGCCTTTGGATGTTTTTTTAAACTTCATCTTGGTCTGATGTGGGACCAAAAATACTATTCTTAATTTATTTTTTTGGAAAATGCAATAGTGTCCAAAGGCACTTTTTTACCAGTGCCATTTATTTTTATTGGAACATTTACATTGTAATGTAACATAATGACATAAATATTTTGGAGCCGTTGTTAGCTATCGCAACAAACATGTCGAAAACATTGTTTATATATTAATAAGAATTTGCTACAGCAACTGCAAATGAAATCTCTTTTTTTTTATTCTATCGCCAAACAATGCAACTTTACAATGACAATTATAAGTTCTGTATCACGGGTTACATATTTTTTTAAATATAATGAATGTATTGTTTACACCAAATTTTCTGTACATGCATTCTTGACATTATTTTACTTTTGTTGTATTTAGCCATCGCCAGTTGCAAACATATGATGATACCAACCAGGTACATCCAAGTATCATCCTATATAATTCTGCTCCTTAATAAATATCTTTCAAGGATATATATTTTTTTCTTTCTAATCAAGTCTGCTAGTGTAATGTAAAACACGTACATATGAAGTGACCTGTCGTACCATGAGCACCTACATTAATGCCTAATTATTATAACATCGCCATATTATAATTTGCGTTCTGACGCAAATGTAGATAAGTCGACGCAGATACATGTAGTGTGTACGTACAGGCCAGATCTATGTTATGCTATATATTAAAGATTTTTAAAAGCTTTTTAAACAATAGGATAAACGAGTAGTCGAAGACGTCGATAAACGTTCATATTCGTTGTCTATTTCCCCGAAACGCAACAGCACGCAGTTATTTGCGCCGCCGTCCCCAGTCGTGGCGGTACAAAACGGCTGCAGTGCATTATGGACAGCTCGTGCTGGTTATAGTCTATAGATCAGTGGTTCTCAAACTTTTTTGATGGCGGAACACATTTGAAGAGAGAAATTTTTGACGGAACCCAAAATAAAAAAAAAGTTATGTGCATTCTTTAATTTCTATCGATTCTCTGAATCAGGACATGATGGATGATGGATAGTATTTTTTTCTCATTATTCGTATTTTCTCGCGGAACCCCCACAAAGGCTTTGCGGAACCCTGGGGTTCCGCGGAACACACTTTGAGTATGGCTGCTATAGATGAATAAATATAATGCTCTCAAACACCGCGAGAGACGTGGCGCGATCCAGAGTAATGCAGCAAGCACTTATTAGATACGGCGTAAGTATACGTGTACCTACGAGGTAGTGCGGCACGACCGGGGAGGTACCTCTCGCTGACAATACTGGCGTAAAGTAACAGCTTCGCGCGTTTCGTGCGGAGTAGCCGGTGGCCCATTGGGGGGGTGAGTGAAGGAGATCAACGCATCTGCATAATACGAGGATGTTAATAGGCGTATGTAGTCACCCAATGGCTCCGATTGCTCGTTTGTCCTCCTATGATAAAGAACATCACTGAGACACGCGGCGCCGGCACGCGAGCGATCTTATTGTTCCAAACATAATTACTTTGTATAAAAATATTACGATGTTACAACTTACAACTGGCTACGCGCTGTGCAGCCATCATCATCAGTCCTTATCCACTGACATCTCTCAATGAGCGCCAAGATGGTTGTTCCACCCGCCGCTCATCCCGTAACGGCAGCGTCGGATCCAGGTGGCCCCGAGCCCCGGAAGGCTTATAGACTTTAAGATCATTTTTGTACCCATAAAAGGGCCCCCATCTCAACTCCAAGAAGCCCCGGACTCCGTCAGAGCTTAACCCGGCGCTGCGCACCGGCGACTGCATAAAGATAGTCATAATACTTGGAATTACGTTTATTATTCATGAATTTAAATGAATACGACTAATAAGCTGCGAGTGTTATAAAATAATAGAGCGTGAATTACGTAAGCGGTAAAACTCACCACTTTATATATTTATATAGCCTTTACTCTGACCTAGACTCTACTAGGCTAAAATTGTGAGCCCTTTTGCCCTTATTAATAACTAGCTGCACCGTGTGGTTTCAACCACGCAAATTTCGATCCCGTGGAAAATCATCCCTGGCATCTCAGGAACATTTTTTCGGGATAAAAACTCCTATGTGTTAATCCATGTTACTCTCTATGTGTGTGCCAAATTTCATGAATATCGGTTCAGCAGTTTTTGCGTGAAGGAGTAACAAACATACAAACTTTCACATTTATAATATTAGTAGGATAATAGGATTAAGGCTTTCTGTGGGCGAAGGAATCAACTTTGTGTAACTAGTGTGTTTGGGACTCTAAACTACAAATGCCACGACTGTAAGATGCAGGACATAGTAACTTCGAAGTTACCGTCTTTTGGCTTAGGCTCCATAGGGAGGTGATAAACCGAAGGTACTTCGACAACCAGAGAGCAATCAGACGCAGGACCGAGAGATGTATTCTACAGTCTATAGTGACTACAACTCATCTTTCTTAAATTAGATAAATTATTAAAAACCATTTTGTTGTCTGACCCGGGGCTTGATATGCTGTCCAACATATTTATCGTTAGACCGAAACCTTTTCCGACTACTATGATGATATTTAAACTATTTTAACTCATATAAGGACGCATCACTCCCATCAGCGGTATATAGGAGTGTTGGACCCCAAGCAAAGCCTTGTCGAGCAGACTTTGAGCACTTATAGCAATCCGATTAATCTGTATTGGACTTTTCTTTACTTGAGCTTTTGACCTGAACTGTTCAGGTCCGATATAAAGTAACAAGAGACAATACTACAGGAATATTAGATAATAATGATCTATTTCAAGAAAGGTGTGTCACAACCTAGTCATGTGTTAGGCGTCGCTATTGTGGTATTATTGTGGTGTTCACGTCGGTCATTTTGTATTTTGGATTTTACGTATGGCGTCATTGAACTTGCGAGTTACGTGGTGACCTAGTCAATACATATTGCTTACCAGAGTTGCATTCATTAGGGATAAATAAAAGGTATTATTTTTTTTTGTCTTTCTCACATAATACCGTTATAAATGACGTTTTACTGGTGATAATATAACATAATGGTGGTAACGTGGGAGCTACAGGCACCTCCCCGGTCGTACCAATTCAGATGCAATTGAGCATAGCCTATTTATCTTTTATCCTCACGTGATAACCTCTTACACATCCACAGAAAAACGTACACTTTCAATATTGAACTAATATTTAAGTACGGTTTACACTACACAATTCATACGACCCCACCCTATCTGATAACAGCCAGTACCTACACCTCATCAAAACTTTATCAATAATAAACGCCATGGAAACGAGGTGAAGGTGAAGACGGCCCAATTCCGTTAATGGCAACTTGCGCTAGCTTTTACCCGGGACTTCGTCTATATTTTTTTAAGACTGGTCCGTTTGGTGCGACTGGACTGTTGGTATCATTAAAGTGTTAATTAAGTAGCTAATCGGTACTTAAATCGTAACCACCACATAATTACTCGTCCCCCTGTGTCAGTTAAGTTTTCAATAGGCTAAATGGCAGAATTATAGGAATGTGTGACACTAGTTTCTTTTTAAAGGGAAGGTTTTTTATATAAGGGATAAACAAGCCGTCGGGTCAACTTATGGTAAGTGCTGTCCGACGCCATCACACACGTCCGCCATACCAGAGGTTTGGCAGATGAGTTGCCGGTTTTTTTTAAATGAATCATCATCGTCATTATCATCAGCCTATTGCAGTCCACTGTTGAACATAGGCCTCACCCATAGCACGCCACTGGCCTCGATCTTCGGCTAAGCTTTGCCACTTCCTGCCCACAGCTTTGCGTATGTCGTCACTCCATCTAATCACAGGGCGTCCTACATTACGTATATTTAAATTTATTTTATGTAAATGAATAAATTAATTTATTCGGCGCTTAATTGTGCCACACGGCTATGTCTGTCATCTCGCACCCGCTAGGACGACGTAGTGTCGCTACGCTGGTGATATACGCACCTGCTAGGACGCCGTAGTGTCACTACGTCGCGTTGGTGATATACGCACCTGCTAGGACGCCGTAGTGTCACTACGTCGCGTTGGTGATATACGCACCTGCTAGGACGCCGTAGTGTCACTACGTTGGTGATATACGCACAGTACATAATAAGTAGTATCTGACCTTATAGTAGTGTTTGCCGCGAACCTTTATATTAAACTAGCTGCGTCCCGCGGTTTCACCCGCGTAAATTTCGATCCCGTGGAAAATGAAAAATCATCCCATGGCATCCCATAGGAACATAT
>LUGF01014762.1:229989-240363 GCA_001625245.1 Calycopis cecrops
GGAGCGAAGCCGCGGAAATAGCTAGTCGTTACTAATAACATCAGTAGCTACTAGACAGACAATACATTCTACCATAACAAGGTCACAATGTAATGTTGCCGTGTTTAAACGTAATATAGCAATATTGTAACAAATTACGTTATGAAATTGATGTCGGGGGGTCATTGTAGGTAATACCGATCCGATCGTGAACATTATTTTACGGACATAAGCTACGCTATTTAAAAGTAACACGGGTGAATAATGGAACGTTTTTTACCGCCCAACAAAGTGGTTGTGGATTGGAAATTGAAGATTGGAAAAAAACAAAAAAAAAATGTTTTAATGGATTTATTGATTTTTTTTATAGTATAGGGGGGGGGGCAAACGAGCAGTCGGAGCCTTTTTCATGACTACCGACGCCCATAGACATCCAAGGTTATACAGATGCGCTGCCCTTTCCCCTCCCATCTCCAGAGGAAACTGATTAGAACTCTACAGATATGCATAATAAAGTGAAACAAATAGTTGTAATGAATATAATACGAGTAAGAGCTAAGGCCGTAGAGGTAGTACCTACGTATGCTTCATTGCAGCTTGATGGGCACGACCGGCCACAATATGACCTTTCTCACATGATGCCGCCTATTACAACTATCCTATTGCGTTACGTGTTGTTAGGGAGTTTCCCGGTGACCCATTGAAAGGGCAGAAGAAGGGCAACATATCCTATTAATATTATAAATGCGAAAGTTTGTATGTTTGTTTATTTGTTTGTTTGTTACTCCTTCACTCAAAAACTGCTGTACCAATTTTTATGAAATTTGGCACACCCATAGAGCGTAACTTGGATTAACACATAGGATAGTTTTTATCCCGAAAAAATGTTCTTAGGGGATGATTTTCTATTTTCCAAGGGATCGAAATTCACGCGAGTGGAACCGCGGGGCTCAGCTAGTACTTTCATAATCATGTCATGTGTCATGTGGTGAACAAAAAAGCTCATGCACAACAATAAAAATCATTTCTGACTGCTATTACCACATAACTATTAGTATCTATTTTATACAAAATGTTATTTACAAATCTTTTAAATTGTAGTCTATGATTGTTTTCGGATGTTGTTTCTCACTGAATACCAACTGCCGGGTGTACAAGGCCGACTCGCATTCTCTACGATGAGAAATATCCAACGTCGGCGTAGCAGCGTGCAGCGAGACGAAACGAGCTGAATATGGTTCGCGTCTTCCCACGATTTGGCGCGAAATAGTTTTCACAGATATAAAATATTTTTTATCATAGACAAAAAATTTTTAGTGTAGATAGTTGGTACAGCTAAGGAAAAGACATGCTGTCGGGTCACTTGATGGTAAGTCACTAACGCCCACGGACATCCGCAATGCCAGACGTATCACAGATAAATTGCCGGCATTTTAGAGAATAAGGTCTTTTCTTGAAGGTCACTGAGTCCGAAAATAATAATAATAAATACAATATCTTACGAGTAGGTACAAAGTTAACACACTTCGAACTTCGGATCAAGATAGTAACGGTGAGTGAATTTTCGCAGCCGCATTAGAGCGAACGATTCCTCGGAACACTGGAAAATACAATAAAATCTATACAATGAACTTGCTTATCTGCAAGTACCTACAAACAAAGTGATAGCTGTGCTGTCGCGTTGCGTGCGGTGTGTGTGCCGTTGGACTGCATGGGAGGAGGAAGGAGGGCAACGCTTCTGCATAAACTGGGAATGTCTATGGGAGTCGTTATTCATGAAAATGGCTCTACACTTGTCGTTTGCCCAATTATACTATGAAAATAAAAAAAAAGTTAATTGAAATACAACGCAAGTAACCGGTAAACAGTTTGAATACGCCTAGACATTTATATCGGAGGACCTTGAGTTATTTTCTTATCTGTCCGCATGTAATGTAGGTGCAAGTGCTAATAATAATAATTACAATATTCACTCAATTAAGTCTGAGTGAGGCCGTATTAAAGAGAACAGTTTCCTTATTACGTACAGGTGCACTGGACAATGGACATGGCATAAATTAAATCCTACATGAGTCCGGTCGCGGAGTAGAAAGAATTTCTTACGTTAACCTCTTATTACTGTCCCTTTCTTTTCCAAATAAAAATAATTGGTAATGCTCGCACAAGCGCAATATACTGGGTTACAATTTGGTTACCGGTCAAATTTTAAAAAGGAGTAAATATCATTCCATGGGTGTGTTTTAAATTAAATATTTTGTTAAAAAAATCGATTTGAAATGATCCTTAAAAATACATCGATCGTTGTTCGCAAACGAAGCGTATCGTCCTCAATGTCAGTGATGCCTACCGATAGCGACTCGCGAGTCACGTCACGTGGTGACCAAGAAATATGTTTATAACATGGGATAAAGTAATTGTATCTAATTATTTTTTTTTATTTTTCTTTTATTTCATAAATCGAATGTATTAATTATTATTGATTCTGAACCACACCTGAAAATTTGGCCGGTGACCAAAAACGAGAGGGAGAGTAATGGGTCAACGTACGAAATTCTTTCTACTCCGCGACCGCGCTTTAATATAAATGAGAAGGTTTGTATATGTGTATGTTTCACGCAAAAGCTACCGAAATGATTTAGGTGAAACATGGCAGACATAGATTACAATTTGTAATAACAAGCATTGTTTTTTCCCACAAAAATAAATAGTTAGAGCACAGCCAGCGCCGGATCCAGATGGCCTTAAGGCCAAGGGCCTTAAGATCGTTTTTGTACCCATAAGGGACCCCCTTGTCTAAGGTGTCCAAACCCCGGGACCCGTCAGCTTCCGGCCCTGGGTAAATATAAAAATTGACTTAACGCTGTGCTAACTTACATCGTGACGCAAGAGTTTGTACAGCGCGGGCTGATAACTGAGATAGTGGATATTAACAAATATTTATCGAACACACGTCCGTGGGCCGGCCTGGACTCGAAGCCGCGACGTGTGGCGAAATATGCTCTAATTTTTTTTTATTGTAGGTATAGGGGGCAAACGAGCTATCGGAGCCATTTTCATTACTACCGACGCCGACGCCTATAGACATCAGCATTGAGGCTAGTGGCTACACAGGTGCGCTGCTCTCCTTTCTCCTCCCACCTTCATGGGCCAAGGGATAATATTATTGTGGCTATGGCCATTGTAAGAGCTAGCACCACGCTGCATGCATGCATGTGGATTGTAGCAGAATCGGGCGGACACGATCTCGCTTACTCGATTCCGGCAAAGTGTCTGCTATACTGTCGCGTTTCGTACGGTGTGTGCCGCCGGTGCCGGTGGCCCATGGTGGTGGGAGGAGATAGGGCAACGCATTTGTATAACTTGTGCGGATGTCTATGAGCGTTGGTAATCATGAAAATGGCTCTATCTGTTCGTTTGCCTTAAAAAAGGGCGTAGGCGTCTCACATCTTACTACCTACCTACCTACTGCCACGCATTGCTGCGGGATTGGGCCGGCACGACCAAGTACCTCTTCGCTGTCGCGACTCGCGTTCGACAATTCTGCATATGTCCATGGCCGTCGGTACTCATCAAGATTCCAACGTAAAACCCCCGGTGTTGCAGATGTCCGTGGGCGTCGGAAAACACCATCATCTCGGCGATCCGACTGCTCGTTGGCCCCCTGTACTATAAAAAAGACAGCTTGCATAGAGTTTTCTGTCTGCGGGATTAGAATGACGTTAGGGGGGGACTGACCGCCGTGTTTTCCCCGCAGACCGTATTCTGTTGACACTATGATAGTCACGTGCAATAATAAGCGCGCTTCATGCCCGTTACGGCGGGAGGATGCGTGCGGACATGCGGACGTGCGCGCCGAACTCGACGCACGTACAAGGTGAGTCGTCTGGCTCCCGATAAGTCATACGAGTGAGCTGCGCACGCGACATTAATAATTAACACATGTTATTTGCTGTAATGCGGTGGAATCCGGCCAGCACGGACGGGTGCCTATCGCTCGTAAGGGAGAGTTCAAGTATTGCGTAACGCACTTTTTGAAGATTTTTGACCCCCCCGCCTCCCTCCGTGTAACGTGCCGTGACGTTGTTGTTGTGTAGCCACTAGCCCCCCTCTGGCCTCTCTCCCAAAACGTTACGTAACACACATTTCAGCATATTTTTGCTTAAATTGAGCAAAAAAAGGTCTCATTTGTCAATTTTTTTCCAACTGGAATATTATTTTTCTTATTTAAAAAAAGTTACGTAACACGTTGTTCGAAACGCCTGTTTACAAGATTCCCCTCCCCCAAATTGCGTAACGTAATACTTGAACGCTCCCTAACACGTGAGTACCTACTGATGTGAGTATTAGTAGAGTATTAGCAGGTATTATTAGTACTACACGGACGCGGTAAGTTGGGACCTGGCAAGAATGCTCTCTAGCCCCGCACCACCCCCGTTGTCGCCCTAATATGGCGACGTCGGGGGTGGTGCGGGGGTAGAGAGCGGGGAATGGAATTTTTGCCAGGTCCCAACTTACGGCGTCCGTGAAGTACCTACATAATATGTACTATCACTTTATACCCGTATAGGTAACTATGACCAACAGGAAGAAGACCCGTGGGGCGTCCCAGGTATCGCTGGGTAGATCGAGTGGTGCAAGACCTGCGCGAACTCTCAGTTGACGACAGTTGGCGGGAAATCGCGCAGGATAGAGGAAAGTGGCGCACTCTCTTGTCGGAGGCCAAGACTCACTTCGGGTCACTGAGCCAGCGGAGTATAGTATAGTATATAGGTAAATATGATACCGTAATTTAGGTAATAGCTATAATACCGGGTTTCGTGAGGTGTGTGAGTTACCGGTGGCCCATTGGGAACAAAAACAAATCTACATAACTATTGCTCCTCCTATACCAGCAAAGTAATGTGACTGAGTTAGCAATAATAACTTACACGCAAAACATAGGCTGATATAGGGTGATAGTAATAATTTTAATTACTTACTCATAAAAATAAAAAGTAATTAACAATATGGTATTTCTTTGTTCGAAGTATCTAAACATGCGAACTATGTATTATTGCTGTTTTTATTCACCTACATATTTTTGAATAGCTGTCAGTATAATGAACTAGCGAATGAGAGCTGCGATAGTACGGTCTGCAGAAAACTCTAGGCGTTTTAAATTTGATGTTAGCGCCATGCGCTGCCTCGGGCCCACACAACTGGGAAAGTACTCCTCAGCTTCATAACAGCGTAAAGCACTGCTCACAAAACCTTCACTATTGTATGAATTGTATATACTTGAAATGCATAAATTACAAAATAACGGGAACAGTGGCATTAATTTATATAGCTGTATGACAATAATGTCTTCAGACTCAATAGGGTGAATCCCTATTTATTGAGTCTAATAAAACGGGGAGTATTATTATAGTGTACAGGCATCTGAAATTAATTATAATATTCCAACTCCTCCTTTTATTTATTCTGATTAATTTCGTTGCGGGTCCCAAGACAGTTTTAGCTTTTCCATTGGGCTCCCTGAGATCATATCAAAGGGTCGTTTTGGTTGCCTCTGTTGATCTTCGCGACACAGGAGTAGCAGCGGTGGGAAAGAGTGGTGAAGTGGTGAAGTGCTAAAATCCGACCCAGATACAGGACTGACAACGGTTTCCGAGGTGCGGATGTCACACTGCCTTTCTATTTACTGTGGAATAAAACCTAGACCTCGTTGCCTGCGCCTGTAAAATCCTTATCACTAGACCATTAAGGTTAATTTTAGCCTCCTAAATATCAACTAGATATAATCAAGGTGATCCTCCTAATTACTTATTTTGCGCACCGTACACAAAGCCAGCCCCGTTTGAGCGCACTATTTCTATGTCAAGAGCGGCTTCTCCGCTGAAACAAACTTGCCTCAATGAACTTCCACTAATAAATGTTTTACATAATAATAATTTGGTGTTTTATCTATTAATGTATAATAGAATAAAGTATATTATGTACTACTGAATATAATAATTGTTTGTTTACTCGTTACTTTTGTGTGTAAGGTGTCTTCAGGACATGCGTGGCAGGACCCCAACATTATAATATTGAAGGTACACCTAAGTCATTTACTCCATAGCAGGTACCTAATTACACTTACACGTAGGTTCCAAGTCCGGCGTAAATTGAGCGTCCGGTGGCCTATGAGGAAAGGGGTGAAGGAGGGTAACAAATTTGCATAACCTGGGGTTGTCTGATTTATGAGAGTCAGTTAAGTTTTAGCCGCGTAAGGGTGCTTACATAGAGGAACAGGTTACCGGTACCGACATAACTGGACGTTTCGGTACCGGTAATATTGCAATATTATCGATAACAGTGCAAAATTATCGATAATATTGCAACATTACCGGTACCAACCCTTACCTACAGGGTTTGTCGGTACCGGTAGCCTATTTCTCTATGTAAGCACCCTTACACTTGATAATCTGACTATCTAAACGTAAAAGATTTTTTCAAATCGAAAATGAAATACTTCCTGAGAATAGCAACAAAAAAAAATCAGATTTATTTACAGTTCTAATAGTACATTTAAATGTAATTGGAAAAATGACACATGCATTGAATATAAAACAATTAGTACTACCTAATATAGTTTATAGCATATTATATAAATCTATTAGTTATAGGAATAATTCTCTGATCTGAGTTTGTTTCGCCGGTTCTTCTCAGGACAGGGCTAGGGTTGAACCGATGGTAGATGGAAATTTTTGACGTTCAAAAAGCAATTTTTTAAATTCTATTTTGAATAAAAATATTTTGATTTTGATTTTAATCAGATAGTGCTAATTTGTAATGATTTGTCATACTTTGTGTCTGATAACACAAGGACTTATGCCTATGCAGCGCACAGTCGATGCGTCATAGATAAACTGTAGTGTTCTTTAATCTATGGTTAGCATGACTTATCACATGGTTGTGGTAACTATAGATCTAAGGTTTGCAATTAGTGCAGTTAGGAATGTACCCTCACATGCACGAGGTTATTTTGTTATAGTATAAGGGGCAGACGAGCAGTCGGAGCCGGACATTAGCAGATTGATTGTTGTCCCACGATTGTTAGGCATGCGTTGCCCTCCTTTCCCCCTCATCCAACAGGCCGCTGGCCCGCACGAAACCCGACAGAGTTGCTGTCAACAGTTGTTTTCCGGACGGACCTCTTACAGACGGCAGCATGATAATATACAAACACTGCCTCAGCTTCTGTTCATCGGACTGGTGAAGACTTCTGTCTTCGGGTTTAGGGAGACGATACGGGGACAGACCCACACTTTTCCCTCAACTGGGGAGAAGTAGGTATCATGTGAACTTAACGTACCTCCCCGTCGTGTTTTTTTTTTCGTAGGGAAATGCGTTTACGCACTGCCATGGAACCTGGGTGGAATCCGATGGGTATGCGAGGCTCGCGGCGCCGAATACCCAGTAAAACCCCGCAGGTGCCATCGGCCGCCTATGTCGGAGTGCCCCGGATCTGTCAGCGACAGGGCACCCCGACCACTGTCCAGTCCTTCCACCTAACCGAACTCCTTCAAGAGAGGCTAATGCCTTTCGTCTTCCGGGCCAGGCTAGGGGCCAGGTTCAGCCTGGCCCCTGGTCCCAGTTAGGGAGGCGGCCCCCGTCGTGCTGCCTTACTTTCGCTGCAGTGCAACACGCAGTGTATTTTATAGCGTGACCAATGACGCACGAGCTGATAGAGTTCTGACTAATGCTAATAAAAAGTTCAATCATATTTTAGGATTTTCTAGGTAAAGTGATCTCATAAGTTCACTTTTCTTTTCGTTAAAGGAATTTATCTATATCTACATAAATATAATAAAATAGTAGGAAAGCCAAAACTACATTAAATATATTTTTTTAAATAATACTTGGGGCGTGATCTACAATCGATATTACTAACAGGTCGGGTCAACATATAGGCTACATATTATCACGCTGTCATTTACGGGAGTGGTACGAGATGTAAATCTTTCATTCCTAAAGCTGCGTATCGACTACGCGCTCCTGACGCGCGTGCCATGAACACCCGCACCAAGAGTGCGTTCCGCCGAACGCGCTCCAAATATTCGATTGGTATCAACTAAGCGCGCATGGCGCGCGTGGCAACTGTTCCAGTGTTCGGTTCGTTAATTCGTTAATTTGATTATCCATAATGGGAGCGCAACAAACACAAAAAAATACAAAACATCCGTCTCAATTGGCGCGCGCGCCACGTTCTCTATATAGTTTGTGGCGCCACGATTGATGCGTGGTAAAAAACCGACACCCGACGGAACGGACCGCTCCGCGTTCGGGCGTTCCAACGAACACAATGGCGCGCGTTCCAAAATGGTAACAATTTCGCGCGTTTGGAGCGAGCGCTAATGTTCGCTCTCTTGGAGCGCATAGTCGATACGCAGCTTAACACGTTAAACGCCGATTCAAATTTAGTTGTTGTCCCAATTGGGCCGTGGGGCTCACCGGTGAGCGACAGCATTACTACCCGTTTAGGCCATGGGGCTCACCGGTGACCGCGTGATGGGCTATTGTTTGAACTCAATTTTCTCGCTGGAGGGCACAATGTCGATACAAAACTTTATAGTGCGTGGCCGGCGCGGCCCTGGAGAACATTTAACGCGTGCTAGCTCGTTTCGGCACTAAGTATAAAAAAGACTTAGGTGATTTTTTTAATTAATGTGGTTTTAAAATAAAAGAAAGTTTATAACAAATATGTTTTATTGGATAATTATTAAAAACGTTTAATTATACGTTAGGTAATCACTTATTTTTTTATTACGGGGGAATCTGGGAAGGGTCGGGGTGTGGCCGGCAAGGCGACCCCTGCGGCCCCGAGTGAAAGAAATGCAGATTTACAATGGCATGCGCCGTGGTGGTCACCGGTGTACGACAGCCTTTAATATGTTATTTTTTTGGATAATTTTGAGATATAATTATTTAGAGTGAGATTTTTGACTATTTCGAACCGTATGACCCGATAAAATATGAAGTGTGAAATTTGTCAATATGGCGAATTAGTGTCAGCCCACTAGGAAAGTATAAGGGTGGTCACCGGTGACCACCACGGCGTTCAATGTGTTAAGAATTAAATACCTCCATTATTGAAGTCCGAAATCCACGCAGGCGAAGCTGCGGGCGGAAGCTAGTTTACCTATAAGATTTTTATTATATTAATTTAGCAGATACGATGAGATTTTATCTGCGAATAAAACCATCCTTCAATATATGGCTGTGACTATATATACTTGCCGGTACAATATAAGTTAACTTTTTTTTTTTTTGTGGTATAGGGGGGCAAACGAGCAGTTGGAGCTGGCATTTTCATAACTACCGACGCCCATAGACATCCGTGTAGAAACTACACAGATGCGCTGCCCTCGTTTCTCCTTCCACCTCTACAGGCCACCGGCTACTCACACACCGCACGAAACGCGACAGCACAGCTGTCACTTCACGCCGGTCTCGTGTAAGCGAGAGGTGCCTCCTCGGTCGTGTGGCTTCGGCTGCATGCAAGCATGCAGTGTGGCACTACCTCTTACTAAATATCTTCGTAACGTGTGGTACTCCTTGAGTTTAGTAAACAGAACGATATTTAGATTGCGCTCAGATATTATCTTATCGCATAATATGCATAATGTGTGACTGTAACAATCATATTTCCTGTAACAAAGGTGCAAGTGATACCTGCATGTAAACGAACTACTAGAAATTAGAAAGTAAGAGATCATTTACATGTTTATTTAGACGAAGAAAAAGGAGGAGGGACAGAAGAAGAATAAGGAGGGGGGAGTAAGAAGTCCAATAGTAAATCAGTGTATTATAATCATAGATTTAGAATTGTTCTCACTAACATTCTAAATCTATGATTATAAAAGTCGTGTCGTGTGGTCGTGTTCCTTCAATACTACTTTCTATGGCACTGATTTTTGGGCTTCTTGATTGTTTTTGATTGTTATTCGAGATTTGATAAATATTAATATATCTTTAATCCGTCTCTGAAATTCAACACAGGACCTGAATTTTTTTTATAGTATAAGGGAGCGAACGATATATCGGAGAAATATTCATTAATACCGACGCCCATTATAGTTATACAGATGCGTTGGCCTCCTTCCTCCCCCCGAGGAAGACTAGGCATTCCAATCTGCGGCTGATGAAAGCAGAGCACCAAGGTGATGGACTGTCTACACGGCCTCGGCGCCTGACTCCTCCTGCGTCAATAACCTTATCTTCCCCAGATAGCCTATTATGTTCCCTATCTGATAACGTGCTTCTTCGCGGTCTGTCCTTTTATCGTTTCTAATATTTCCGATATAATTCGCCGAAGTCCGATTCAGCTTAAAGTAGTACTTAGTCAGCCAAAACATGGGCGTACCGTGG
>LUGF01014762.1:240371-256170 GCA_001625245.1 Calycopis cecrops
TTAAAAAATATTAGCGATCTACACTTCTAAACGTAAACTATAAAAGTGCCAAATTTCATACTCCTCCGTCCGCGCATTTTTCGTAAAAATGTTCCTAAAATTTTTGCTTCACGTATTTATAAGACAATAATGATAATAAAAACTGAACTACACGCCACGACAATTACGAGAAAAACCGTTGAAATTGTCGGAGTTCATAAATGATGTATGTGTTGTGACTTGTGTGTTGTGTTTACCAACCGCGACCTTGTAGCGGACGCCGCCCGTACGCGCCGCGCCAGCTGCGGACTGCGGCACATATGATATCGTTGTCACTGTGATTTTATTGTCCGATCAGCATTGCAGCTCGATTGGGCCAGTACGACCGGTCAAGCATCCCTCATTCACGAACTAACGGCGTGAAGGTCTCGCTCTTTTGTGAGCGAGAGGTACATAGTTCCCTCTTACATGTGTTTATTTTCTTAAGAACCGTGAGTACTAATTGAAGTCAATACCTATAGTAAATGGACAAATGGAGGAAACAATACTACTCTCAGGTCCAAAAAGGAGCTTGTTATTTGATTTGGCGACCCAACTTTGTTTCTAAGCATCAAATTTCTTCAGATTTAAGAGAGCCACGCGCTTCGCTCTGATATTCTCGTGGACACATGAAGGTGACAGGTGTGTCGCGGAAAACTGAAAATCTCCTCATTTCCGACTCGCACTTGGCCAGTTTATTGAGTGGCGATGACAAGAATATTTTTCGATCTCCGAACTTGCGATGATCCCTGTAAGTAGATCAAAAGTGCTTAAGTACACTATACAATATACCCTAAGCTAGGGTTTCTCAACCAGTGGGGCGCGCCTCGCTGTGGGGGCGCGGCCAGTTTTCAGAGGAGGCGCGAAGCATTTCATAATTAAGGTCAAAAGGAAAAATAAATTACTAGACTCGTAAAATAGATTGTATATGGAGGTAACTATATTTTATTAGGGGAGGCATGAAAAATTTCGCAAGTCGTTGGGGAGGCGCGACATGAAAAAGATTGAGAAACCCTGCACTAAGCTCTTTTGAAACTAAAGATAATGATAAAATAGTGTACGCAAAATGTTTTAGCAAAATAGCGTTAAAATGTAACCAACGTAAACATTTACCAAGGTAAATCTAATTTCCTCTTACAGTATGAACATGTAGGTTAAATTATTTTTAGGCGAACAACAGCTAAATTAAACATTTTGCCATGTCCTTAGTGAACATGTTTCCCTAAGTCACTACACTATTTTTATTTTTATAAACACGCGCGTTGTACGGAGGTCATATTTGTAATATCATTCGTGTGTTGACTGTTGAGACAGTTTCATAAACAAACATAAAACAGAAGCTAACTATATATAACAACAAAGGACTTATACTATTATTATAATAACTAATTTTATGGACATAATTTAGGACATTTGCCCGTAGAGGGAGGAGGAGGAAGAGAGGACATCGGTAGTCATGAAAATGGCTCCGATTGCTCGTTTGTCCCCTCGTACTATGTAAAAAAATTACAATAAGTACCCAACCACCCAGTTCGGGGCCATTTACAAATACATCGGAATTCGGATGCAAGCCCTCTGTCCCTCAAAATACCGAAACGTGAATTAGACGTGAAATGAAAAAATGTCAGAGTATCGAAAAACTACGTTTTTACCTTCATTTTTATCTTATACTACTTTTACACGTTGGGCCAACCTTACTATAATATATAGTATTGTCATAGAAAATACGAATAGTAAGCTATGTAAGTTCAAACTCCTCGTTTGCCCTCTGTGTGTGTACTGTGTCCCTGTCTTTCATGTGCCTTTACGTCAACAAGTATGAGACGGTACTATGTGTCTCATACTTATTGTATTTTATTTTATAAAGTTTGTGGTGACGTCATAACTTTGTGGAATTTGCTCGGCATTTGGAGAACTACCAGCCGGGCTCGTGGCGTGGTTCTTTTCAAGTCTCGCCTACGCTACGGTCCGGTTGTAGTCGTTAAAAGTTTCACTAAATTAAACAGAGCGCTTGCAAAGTGGATACTGGACAGACATTTCACGATATGAGAAATGGCGCAGTGTTATTTTATTATTGTTAAACGTCCCATTCTTTCGATGACCGGTTGACATTGGAGATCAGTATTATAAGGCAAACGTGTTGCCTCTCCCCTACAATGGGCCACCGGAAACTCAATAAAAAACTGTCTGGCGATATCATGTCGAGAGCTCGTGCTGGCCTGGCTGCAATCCCTCGTGGTCAATCAACAAAAACAGCCAATATCAGAGATCTGAGTATAGGTCAGACCGTACTAGATTTTAGTATGGAGACTTGGCCACAAGGGGCGATATTTGAATCTGTGGTCGCGGAAGTAACCGGTCCTGCTCGAACACGTTTAGCTCGAGCCAGGAGGTACCTGCCGGCAGGGAGCCTGCCGTGTTTATTTATAGCTCGCGAGAGCATCGCAGACGAGGTGGCACGACCGCGGAGGTGGGGTCGCAAGGTAGGTGATAGCTAGGGTTGCCATCTCAAAAATCTGTCAACCAGGCAAGGCACGTAAGAACCCTGGATTTCGAAGCTTCCTACCCGGACGTTAGAAAATAGTATTTTTCATAAGATACTCAGAAAAATAAAATATAGTTTTAATGGTCATAAATCAATTATTATTTATTTTAATGCTATTTTAAACTAACTGATGAATTTAAAAAAAAAATATTTCCAGTAACCATAAACATTTCCTTCAAAACTTGAAATTTTTAGTCTTAGTTTTTTGAATTAAATCAATCATTCAAAAATCAAATCAAAATCCGGACTACAAATGAAACCCCGCCCGGACGCTCCCCGGACGCCCTCTAAACTAAGACAAATCCGGGGAAGCCTGGACGGATGCCAACCCTAGTGATAGCGAGTGTTTCGTGTGCTTTGTTTAGGCGGATGTTTATGGGCGTAGTCGTCAAAAGGCTCCGACTCCCAGATACTATAAAAATATTGTACTGTGTTACCCGCGTCTGACCGCGAGATCCAATAACACCGTTTACGTTACGTTACGTTTAACAAGTTACCCTCTGTGTGTGCCAAATTTCATGAAAATCGGTTCAGCAGTTTTTGCGTGAAGGAGTAACAAACTAACATATAAATTTTAGCATTTATAATATTAGTAGGATATTATTGGTGTCTACGGCCCGCCATTTACCTATACGTAAGACATAATCTACAGGAACTGTAACAATGTATTACCACAATACTTAAATGCGACAACGACAACTACTTGGTGTAGTTTTTTTAATGTCAGGTTTGCGTACAAAAGTAAAATGACAAGTAGGTACTTATTACAAGAATAATTCGTCGCGTCGTTAATTTTTTTAAGATAAAAAGTCTTCGTCAGTAAAAGGTAGTGTCATGCTGCATTGTAGTGGAACTGGGCCGGCGCGACCGGGGGAGCTATACCGCCGTGAAGTGTGGTTATGCTGTCGCTTTTCCTGCGGTTTGTGAGTAGCCGGTGGCCCATGGGATCAGGAAAGGAGGCCGCATCTGCGTAGAAATTGTGCGGATGTCTAAGGGCGTCGGTAGTCGCTAAAATGTTCAAGTTGCTCCTTTGCCTATCTATAAAAAAACATATCTTCCTTAAGTACAATTGTCGTCCACTTACTACTTTGTGCCCTATGACCTGTGCTTAGGTCGCACGTGTTTACCTCCGCTATAGAGATGAAATGTCGCAACTCTTGAGGATAAAGATGAACAGTTTCCAAGTTCATCTCGTCGGTTGAATCTCACGGTGTAAAGATCACAGGCTTACATGATACCGGCGTATAGTGACAGCCGCTGTGCTGTCGCGTTTCGTGCGGTGTGTAGTGCCCCAAGGAGAAGGGAGTAGTAAGGCATGTGTAATAACTCTATGCGGATGTCTATGGGCGTCGGTAGTCGTGAATATGGCTTATATGCCCCTTGAAATCGCATTTTTTAGACGCAATTTTATTTTAGAACTAGCTGTTCATCGCGGTTTTACCCGCGTAAATTCCGATCCCGTGAAAAAAAGAAAATTATCACAATATGGCATCACATAGGAACATTTTAGGGATAAAAACTATCCTACGTGTTAAAACAAATTACTATCTATGTGTGTGCCAAATTTCATGAAAATCGGTTCAGCAGTTTCTGAATGAAAGAGTAATAAACAAACAAACAAACATGCAAACTTTCGCGTTTATAATATTAGTAGTATAAAACCTTGTGTTGGATAATGATATAATAGGTATAGATAAGAGACGGTAAGCAGCATATTAAACCTTGAAGCTGATTGTACTTAAAATTGGGATTTTTATATTACATACATGTAAGTATATATCTATCCTTAGTTATATTTTAAATGAGAAAGGCTCTGTCTGTCGTGTACTCTTTCACTGCATTATCTATGAAATGAATTTGGAATGTTATTAGTTGAAGATATTACGCTATATTATTAAAAAATCTAACCCAAATTTCCCTCAAAATACATTCATTCGATAGAAACATAACCGCTAATTTAAATAAAGTAATGTTACCATTATCACGGTGACTAATTGTCCAATTAAATAAAGCAACTGTTGTAATTCATGTTAGTTACGCCATTGATAATATTAAACGCTTGAGCTTATCTTGCTTTGTGGCGTTCTGTTCTGAATAGCGGATAGCAAATTATTAAAAAAAAATAGGTACAGTTTTCTTTCATATCTTACAAAAACTACGCAGTCAGGATGTGATTTGTTTCACATTTTTAATTTTGACTACAGACTCCACAATCTTCAAATTTTTTGCCATGCACAATGTACAGATATTATTATTTGCCGATTAAGCGAGAGGCATTAAATTAAACCACATATACTATAATTGCCTACATTTAATACGAACTTATTAAAAAAGTTTACGACAAGTATACGAAACTACTTTTATCAAACAAGCTACCTATATAATACATATCAATCGCGAAGAAATGTAATCATTCTCGCACGGGGTGAATGACCCTGGCCGCTCATAGTCGACGATCAGCTGGCTTACAGCGTGTACGAAGTGAGAGAAAACATTTAAAAAGATCTGATTTTTGTTGTGTAGCCTGGAAATTATACACTAAATACAATGTGGTTTCATTTAATACCTCTCGCTTTTATCAACCTTGTAAAGTATTGTCATAGTAAAATAAGAATAGTAAGCTATCTAAGTCCTTGCTCCTCGTTTGCCCTCTTATACTATAACAAAAATAACAATGTTTTTTTTTTTCATTAGCTTCACCCGCATGGATTTCGGATTTCAAAAATGATGTTATTATGCATATAAACCTTACTCTTGAATCACTCTATCTATTTAAAAAAACCCATAAAAATATTTTGCGTAATTTTAAAAATTTAAGCATACAGACACATAGAAGGCGGAAAGCGACTTCGTTTTATACTATGTAGTGATAATTTTATTTGCTTCAATTACATTCGCTTCTCTATTTATCAATGAACGACAAAACGGCCGACGACGAAATGAATATGTGCTTATGTGCTAACACACACACACAAATGAATATGTGCTTGTGTGCTAGCACAGATAAGCACATATTCATTTATTTCTCTGTCTCACATCCTTTCACTACTTTTACTTGTTTTCCCCGCGTCAGTGAGGCGCTTGACTTTTCCATACAATATCTACAATTTTCTTACAAAACATGGTCCCGTACAAACAATATGGATGTAGTCATTAGTGAAACCCTGCCTGTGTTTGTTACATGTCGTATCGACGGGAAATCCGGCGAGTCAGTAAGTTTGTACCAGCCTGTTTTTGTTGTATGAGGAGGGAAATTGTTCTATTTTAATATTTAAATATTCTATTCCATAAAATAACATGGCAAATGTGCTGGACAAAATATGATTGTAACATCTATATGTACCACATTTTTGCAAAATAGAAAATTTGAATTTGAATTTATCATCTTATACGACGCGCGACGGTTCTACCAAGGGCATGTTGTCTCATAGCTCATATAATACTTGATGCTTTATACTCCTGTTACACATAAGTATAATTAATCCGGCACCATGGTACAACTTCTAAATCGAAAATGATAAAAGAACGTTCAAACCGTCTGGTGATATGGATGCAGGTTTATGGACGTCAATAGCCCAACCTGATGGCTGATACGCCGTCTGCGACCATAGACTTAAACTTGTATACCTCAACAGACGAATAAAGTGACACTTGGAGACTTACTTTAAAGTCAAATTGGCGCAGCCCCATCAGGGATGTATCTTTCGCTAAACTGATGCTATTGCCTTTTGTAATCCATGGGGCTAATACCGTTTTGGTTGCCTTTTGTAATCCATGGGGCTAATACCGTTTGGGTTGCCTTTTCTAATCAATGGGGCTAACACCGAAATGGGCAAAAGAAGGGCTAAGCGTCTGCATATCCTTTAGCCCTTTCTTGGCATCATGTTCAGGCAACCAAAGAGCTTGCGAAAACAAACAACGCTACAATAGCAAGCCAGCTCAAGGTCGCTCGGAACCGCAGTTCGGAACTGACACTTCGGCACAGACATTGGTTCGGCGATCGATCACCTTACATAATGCAGCCGCTCGTGACGCGGCGACCGCAAACACTCATCAGCGGGATTGATGTTTGTACGCGACGTTGATGAGTCGGCAATGCTTTTTTTTTTTTTTTTTTTTTACGGTATATGGGGGCAAACGAGCAGTCGGAGCCGTTTTGATGTCTACCTACGCCCATAGGCATCCGCATAGATGTTATACAGATGCGCTACTCTCCTTCCTCCTCTCACCTCCATGAGCCACCGGCTACTTACACACCGCACGTAATCGTGCGTCGTTTCGTGTAAGCGAGAGGTACCTCCCCGGTCGTGCCGGCCCTGTTCGGCGAAATGCAGGCAGCGTGGCACTACCTCTTACTAAATACGCGATAATTCCGTAAGCCAACAAAAGGGCTGAACTGACCTTAAGGTCAAGAGTAGGAAGTGCGAATGAATTCTCCAAACCGGTTGTATTCAATGTAACTTATAATATATTTAAGTGTAAAACAAGTATTTTATTTCAAGTTGTAATAATTTCCATCAAGAAGTGACAATACATTCCATTGACAATACCACATGACCATGTTTTTAGGCATTAATCTCTTTACTCTGTAACAGTACTTAGTGTGTGTTTTTATTAGCTGCGCCCCGCGGTTTCACCCGCAAATTTTTTTACATCCCGTGGAAAATAGAAAATCATCCCATGGCATCCTATAGGAACATTTTTTCAGGATAAAGACTATACTGTGTTAATCCAAGATAGACACACATAGAGTGCCAAACTTCATGGAAATCGGTTCAGCAGTTTCTGCGTGAAGGAGTAACAAACATACAAACTTTCGCATTTATAATATTAGTAGGATTCAGCCTTTTATATGTTCTGATTAAAGTTCCGGTTAGCACTTGATTAGCCTAATGGGATTATTTATTACTTAACTGGCAAATTAATAACAACATTAGTTTTCAGTAATCGGTCAGTAATTACTGTGAAGCATTTAAGTCACAGTTAACATTAACTATGCAATAGCTATTTGGCACGTAACCAGCCTTGGGTCAGATAATCAAGATTTATTGGCCGTAGTATAGGACTACGAGCAGTTCCGTCATCTCACGAGGGCTGGAGCCGGAGTCTGCCACTGACTAAATGAGCTGAATGCAGGGCTTGTGACAAGTTACCCAGAGTTCTGTCATAATTTTTACCAATAACACGTCATGTGCACTTTTCGAACCTTTGAAAAGCAATATACGGAGTTAGTTTTTGGTCATCAGCCTCAGGTTTGGTTCGATATCAATAACTTTCGATTTATGAAAAAAAAAATAAAAAAATAATTACATACTTATACTTTGATCCATGTTATAACTTATAAACATATTTCTTGGTCACCACGAGGCATCTAGCTCGCGTGTCGCGAAGCCCGGCGCAGCGTCCTTGACCTTGAAGTCGATACATTTCGTGTAGGAACAACGATCCATGTATCTTTAAGGACCATTTCAAATCGATTTTTATTTAACAAAATTACAATTAGACGATAATATTTTTTAAAACACACCCTTGGAATGATGTTTACTTTTTTATTTTAAAATTTGGCGGTTGACCAAAACCTAACCATGTACTACTAATTTTGTGTATTAAAATGAAAGGATATCATTTATTAGGTATCTCCTATATTCAGACTCTACATTTAATCCCCGACGAAATCTAAGGTAGAATATGTGTATGCTAAATCAGTTGTGGAATTCTTATGTCTCTTGTCTTGTGTCAATGAGAATAACACACACAAAGTCTGCTTTTGTAATATTGATATGACAGTAGGATAATCAATAAATTCAATCGAAGAATCAAATCCTGAAGTCTGAACCTAGTCCAGAGATTTTATTAATATGGCAGCAATTGAGTTCGCACCACTACATCTAACACTACTAGAATCTTCTACATCAGTAGACTAATAATATTAATAACTAGCTGTATCCTGCGTTGCTACGCGTGGCGCCATCTGGTCGTACCAACTCAGAAACCTTCGAGGGCTCATGCACCTTGCCAAAGATCATCAAATGACCAAATGTATAGTTTACGATTCTATAAAGAACATACAGACAAACATTCATATTATACAAGGTTGATACAAGCGAGAGGCATTAAATGTAACCACATATTTAGTGTGTTATTTTCAGGCTACACAAAATACTACACAACAAAAATCAGAAAGATAATATGTGTGGACTTTACACACTAAGTTATCATAGCCCCGTGCTGAGTACCGTAAGGACTTGTGTAGTTGTGTCACAACCTGAATATTAGACAATAGAAATATATTTAATATGTTTTATATATTTAAGATTTTTATTATAGAATTACTAGCTGCGATCGGCGACTTCACCCGCGTCAATTTCGATCCCGTGAAAATATCGAGATGTTGGCCGACTCTCAGATCCATCCGATATGCACACAAAATTTCACGAGAATCGGTCGAGCCGTATCGGAGGATTATGGTAACTAACATTGTGACACGAGAATTTTGTAAACAAGAATGTACCTATAATAAATAGATAGACATCTAAGCAGAGCGAGATTCGAAGAAGACTTTAAGACTGTTTAATATAAATAGATTATACATTATCACAGATATAGGCAATGCAATATCAACGTGTTCGCCGAATTTGATAACAGACCGGTATTAACACCTGTTGTCGACGTGGTCTCTTATCACTCGAGTGCTAACTGCTGGCCCAAATTTGATTAAGATTAAGCGAATACACGAAGACAATACAGTTAATAGATCGTTATTTTCGACAAAAGATATTAAACATGATCTCTTTACTATCAGCATATACGGGTGTCTATGGATTGGTCTTTAAAAATGACATTGAAGTTACTAAACCATTTTTCGTCACAATCAATTGTTTGAAAGATAGACGCTTCCAAAGAGGAAAAATGAGAGCCCCCCCCCCTAACTTTCAAAATAAAAGAGTGAGGAGAAATCAATGGAGACTGTCGACGAAAATTGATTTGAGCGAGATAACATTATCTCGCTCAAACCAATTATTATTACTTTTTAAGGATTACAAATAACATAATATTCAAGAAACGCAAATACAACTTTGTCGTTCATACAGATGCTATGAAAAACCAAGTTATTTTATTTTCCGTTAAAAAATTATAGAAATAAAAGATGATCAATTTAGTAAAGTAAAGAATTCCTTTTGGGGGCAACGCATACGCCTCTACAATAGCATCCCAGAAAGATTTCCGACGTGCCGGCCCATTTCGGCTGCATGCATGCAGCTTGGCACCACCACTACCTATTCTTATCTACTAAGAGTTGGCTCTACCTACTGTACTAAGAGCACCCACTAATCTTGGCTAGCGATAAGTTTGCTTTGTGTAATATGATAAGTGATAGCATTTACGTGAGTATAATCACACCATGATTACATGACGGCTATCATCAGCAAATATTTAAATAATTAATCATATCTATATTCACGTTGATCTTAAAAGGCGATTAGAGAAGTATTTAGAACAAAAGGCTTATAGAGATAAAGTCAATTACAATGACATTTCTAAATGTGTTTGGTCATTGGTGTACACCAGCGTGCAGCGGTCGCCAACTTTCTGGTGGGCGCAGCCCGCAAGGCAGCAAAATAAACGAATCGGGGGCGGCACTTGTGATATTCACCCTAAAAGTCCAATTTACTTTTTTTTTAGTTTGGCCTCTGCTCAGCATTAACTTATTTAAAAGACAATCGCGGGCCGCAATGCAAGTAGGAAGTCGGCCGCGGCGGGCCGCGGGTTGCCCACCACTGGCGTATTGTATCAGCAGCGTCGGATTAGACTCTAAGGAGCCCTAGGCTTGGAGTTAATGTTTTTGTGGGTCCAAAGTGCGCTTATTGCATTTTACGTGGCTCGGGGCTGCAGGCCCCCTAAGCCGCCTCCTGAGGCGCTGTGTGTCAGACTTGGGGCGACACAGAAATGCCACCTCTTGCTCACAGTATACTGGCGTATAGAGTCAGTTATGGTGTATGGTTTGGTGGGGTTTTAATTTTTTCCAACGACCCATTTTATTGGAGTTTCCAGGGAATCTAGGAATTGTAATTTGTAACGCATAATTCCTGTTCTCTTCTGCACTTCCAAGGTCCACTGTTCAGTGCTTTTATACGAAATTTACAATATTCATACTGATAATAATTACTAATTAATACCCGAAATTATTAAATTTACTAAAACATACTACTATCAGTAGATGAAGATGCACTATAGGGAACAAGCTTAGACTGCCACGCTAACTAGTGCCTGAAATGTGAACCTTATGCTAGCAAATTCACAAATTAATGTCAACATGTCATTGTAATTGTTTTGCTAGAACTTAATTCCTGAAATTATCCCTAGGTCGCGTAACATTCGGCGAAAGTGCTGCCTCTATGTTTGTGCACGATCCCTATTATCAACATAATTAGGTAGTTCCTTCAGAAAGCCAACAAAATATAGAATCACGAAATCAATTTAATCTAATTTCAATATTTATTTGCCTTACATTGTTCAGTACAGTAGGCATGTAAAGATATAATCTTTGTTATCAGATAACTATAAGTAGCATTGCACAGTAGGCAAATTTGCGTACAGTACGCACAGTAGGTACGCAAATTTACGGACAGTACGCAAATATTGAAATATGTATACTAAAGTCATGGTGCAGTGCATGCATGCAGGTCGCATATAGGCGTCGTCACTAGTCTCTTAATAGCTGTTCAGGGATGGATTTCGGTTATTTCTATAGTATACTTTTTATACTGCGCACTATTCTCTACACAAGAGCACTCTTTTTCTCCCTTGTTCTTCTTCTCTCTCTTCTTCGTTGCGATGTAACGATCCGACACCGAAGGAGATAATCAGACAGGGCTTTATGCTCCCTGCAGAGTTCTAACCCCGTCAACTTCTTGTTTTGGGGTAGTTAGTAGAAATAATAAAATAATAACACTTTTTGATTCAGAACTCGAACCCTGGTCTAATATTAGCGACAAAGTCCACGAGGCATTTATACTGACGTAATACGAAGTTGCACGTGTAAGTAATAATGGAGAAGCAAGTGCACTTAAATATAAGTGTGAAATGAATTTCATATCTTTCTCCTTTTGTAGTGTTATACTATAAAAGAAAAGAAAATACGAAAACGGCAAACGAGCAGTCGGAGACATTTTCATGACTATCGATGCCCATAGACTTCACATAGAGAAGTGATACACATGCGTTGCTCTCCTTCCTCCTCCGCCCTCCATGGGCTCATTTGTGAATCGAAACGAGGACTTGAGTTAGGGGTCTGTCATTTGTGAATTGTGAGTGCTAAGGGCTAAGGGCTTGAAACGGTGATAAATTAGGAAGAAGTCTTCTACTCTTGCTGCACTACAGTTAAATCGGGCGGGTGTGACCGGGGAGGTACCTCGTTCTCGGTACATCGAGAGGTACCATATGACTGATCACATAATACCACCATAAAAGTGATGCATATACCTAGGAAGGCTATATATCTTTCACTGAAAGATTTTTTGCAAACCGAACATTACTTCCCTAGATTAGGGAATTCAACCACACGAACTCTTCGGCTTCATCACATTACTGACCGAATTATAGTCCTGGCTAAAACTTAGGTCGCACCGTTTTGTGAAGCACACTGATGCCAACATTGTTTTGTTAAACTCTCATTATGTCAACTTTTTTTTTGACTGCCTCGTGGTCTAGTGGTAAGCGTCTTCAACCACAGACGTGAGGTCCTGGGTTCGAATCCCGGGTCGGACCAAAAATTGTTATTGGGATTTTTCAATTTCTAATAACAATCCGGAGTCAGGAAGTTGGCGGTGAGATACCCCCCTGCCTCGGAGAGCACGTTAAGCCGTCGGTCCTGCGCCTGATTTCTCTCCGGTCGTGTCGGATTGCCGTCCCATCGGAATATGAGAATGAGGGAATAGAGAGTGCACTTGTGTGTGCGCGCACACTTGTGCACTATAATATGTCCTGCGCAGATGGCTCGTCTGTATAGACGGCCGCCGTAGCCGAAATCGGCTAGGAGGATTATTATTATTATTAGATAGTAATTTTTAATTACTATCTATGTGTTAGTTTCATTATGTTTATTTCAAATAAACTTATTTTTTTTAGTTGTGTAGACATAACAATACAGAGATAGACACATAGATATAAATACATTGCACTATTCTACTAGTCCAATTTACATCATCATCAAGGTAACTCACCGTCTGGCCGCTGGCGTCTACAGGAAAACTCTATAAATGGAAAGGACCTTTGAGGTCAAGCGCCGCGTGCGAGTCGCGCTGGCGTGACATCAGCTGGTGCAGCATCAGTATGTAGGGCATAAAGTAACCTTTAGGCCTGGAAGTCTTCCATCCATAGTGATGGCGTGGACTTGGCAAGAGGGTTAAGACTAGTGGCGACAACAAGGAGGGTCAGCAAAATGACTGAAAGCGCCCCTCGGGGCCCTGGATAGAGAACTGTGAGCATGTTTAGGTAAGAGGTGGTGCCACGCTGCATGCATGCATGTAGCTGAATCAGGCCGGTGCGACCGAGGAGGTACCTCTCGCTTACACGAAACCGGGGTGAAGTGATAGCTTTGCTGTCGCATTTCATGCGAAGTGTAGTTAAGTAGCCGGTGGCTCATGGAAGGAGGAGGAAGAAGGGGGGCAACGCATCTATATAACCTCTATGCGGATGTCTATGGGCGTCGGTAGTCGTGTAAATAGCGCCGATGGGCTCACACTATTAAAAAAAATTACTATAAAAAAATTCAGCACAGCACTACCTCTTCCTAAACTAAGTAGGTACCTACCTATTAGTGAAGGCAGGTTTCTCTAAGTTCGCAGCCAGGAGGACTGAGGGTTCTATTCTTCCACTTCACACGGAGCACACAGCTGTGCTCTCTCGTTTCGTGCCGCGTGTGTGTTTCCGGTGGCCCATAGAAAGCGAAGGAGGACAGCGCATCTGTATAACCCCCATGCGCGAGTCACTGCTCGTTTCCTTCTACTATAAAAAAAAAGAAGACAGAGGGACAATGATCAACCCGAGTAACCAGATCTCTGAAGACCCACATCATCAGTCGTCGACCGTCGTCAACCGGACGCGGCGCTCTGGTGTCTGATTGTACTCCTCCATCGGTGACGACCACTCGAGCCTGACATGACGTTGGCAATCACTGTGGTGACCCTGAGAGTGTGACGTCATCGTGACTGTCTTGTTTCGTAAAGAAATTATTTACAACTCGTTGGTGGGTATATATTGAGAAACCTAAGCGCATAAGCTACACAGAACTCCTCTTTTCCAAGTGGATCTTCACAACAGGGTTAAGACAGTATGTGTAGGTGGCAGTGGCGTAACATGATAGTGGGAAGTAGACAAAATGGCCGAGGGGGCCTCGCTCTGGGAATAATGCACACACAGTGGAACATAACGTTCTTTGGTTAAGCACTATTGGGAGACAGGAGGCCCATCCAGTGAGTCTAGCAGATTACCGACCTAGTGAAGTACGATGAAACTCATCGTTGAACCGACCAGAGCATAGCATAAGAAGAAAATGAAACAGGAGCTCGATTGCCCTTGTTATTCAGGGCACTTTTATATAGGCCCAGGTATTTACAGATATCATATATATAGGCCCAGGTATTAACAGATATCTATAGGTTCAGATATTTACAGATATCATTGATATAGACCTAGATATTTACAGATATCATTTATGTAGGCTCAGTTATTTACAGATATCATTTACTAGCTGCAGTCTGCGTGCGTTGCTACGCCACTAACAGATACGTCAGCATGTACTATCATAGCAATAATATATGAAATTCATTGGAATGACAGAGGCGTTGTCGAAAACTATTCGTACCAACTTTTCTAAGTTTTTTTTGTTTTCTAAGTTTCTAAATTTTAACCCAATCGATTCAAGCATTTTCCTGTGGTAAAAAATAGCCTATGTTAGTCTGTGGTAATGTAGCATTCAAATGGTGAAAGAATTTTTGAAGTTGGTCCAGTACTTTCAGAGCCTATTCGTTACATACAAACACACACACACGCAATCAAACCTTTCCTCTTTATTAATAATAATATAGATGTAGGCCCAGATATTTACAGAGGGGCCTCTAGAAATGGGCATGGCTCGCAGCCACTTTTGCTACGTGATTGTAATTTGTCATGCTGTATAAACCATAAATTGTTTTAAGCTTTCACGATTTGTATTCATGTTTATATACTGTCAACGGGACTTCTCGGGGAGTCTACTCGTGATCACGGCCGTTGCATTACGGCCGAAACGTCGAGAGCTGAGGTAAATACTTCGATTTTATAACGCGATTAAGTCCCGTTCACAGTATATAAATATGTATAAACCATATCAAACCAACAAAGTTTATCGCAATAAAATTGAATAAGTGTTCTCTGGACATGCATCATATCAGCTACCGCATTTCGAAACTCTAAAATTTTCTTAGCAGTTGCATTTAAAAGTCAACAAACAATTCAATGAACTCCAACAATAAAAAATTGGGTTGACTGTAAAATAAGAATTTACGTGAATTGAACGAAACGATAAAGACGGCATACCGGTTCCGTGACACCGAAAAGGGAAAACGCAGTTTAAGGAAATGCCGTTTTCCGGTCTCAATTTTCATAAGAACATCAGTACGATAACAAAGTTACACGGTTACATTTTACAGTATATTTACTGTACACATTTAAGTTATTGTAAAAGTAACTACCAACTCCAACTTTAGAATTAAAGTTGGCTTACACACATGTTACCGCTGCAAAGTTACAGCTTCTCGACCAGGCTGGCGCAGTGGTGCAGGGCTCGGATAAGCGGAGCATGTTGTGACTGCGGTAGCGGGTTCGAATCCCGCCTTGGTCATGGATGTTTATCTACGTATTATATAAATTTTAAATATAAAAAAATCTTAAATTTATAAAACGTATTAAATATATTTCCATTGTCACACAAGTGACACAAGTATTTTTTTTATTTATTTATTTATTTATTTTATTCAAACATTACAATATTAAATAAAAAGCAGACCAAAAACCACGCAGGTTTGTCTGGAATGCTATTCTTATATTCTAACAATTTTCAACTTAAAAATAAGACTTACTTATATCTACATACAGATATACAAAATAATTTAAAAAAGAAATAAAATGAAATTAATGCGAAATGAAATGAATTTTACAAGTAGGATGAGTTAGAATAAGTTTACAAATTTTCCA
>LUGF01014762.1:263260-277521 GCA_001625245.1 Calycopis cecrops
GATATCCATAGAGTTGCTCCTGATCAGATCTTTATTGATCGCTATGAAATTATTTGTTCTTAAAGAGCATTTCGCATCACGTAAGATATCCATAGAGTTGCTCCTGGTTAGATCTTTATTGATCGCTATGAAATTATTTGTTCTTAAAGAGCATTTCGCATCACTTAAGATATCTATAGAGTTGATCATGACCGAGTCTTGGTTAGTCGCTATGAAATTATTTGCACTTAAAGAGCATTTCGCATCACTTAAGCGTACCAAATTAATTTCAGAGTTACATCGCAATCGAAATAATAAATATGCAATATTGAAATACGATTTTATCTAGTTTTATAGGTTAACCACACGATCATTAAAGTTTCTCACGTGGTCAAACATTAACTGAAATAAACATTATTACATGGAATTGAAGGAACACCAGCTTATTGTTGTCTTATGTATGGTACTATTGAGACCTTGTTGCAATAATTTAACGTACTTATCCCAACCATCATCTGTAGTATCCGCGCCTAACATTACCATTGCGTCTAATATAGTTTTATTTAACCGTTCAGTTGATACTATATGTTACCTTATATTTCTATTAGTACAATAAGTAGGTACTGAATTCTTTAGAAGTAAATCCTGTACCTGCGTCCGATATTATACGCCTAGAATTACCAAAGGTTTTAGCTATAATGTCTAACTCTTTTATTACTTAGCTAGACTTCGTGTCGTTCGGACAGCTGATACAAACATAAATTTAGTAAACGCGTCCACAACTACAATAGAAAATATATATTTTTTTGTTTTTTTTAAAATATGGGCCCAAATGGACCATATTATGTAATGTGTGAAACGGTTGCGCATATTTTGGAATTGGACATAACTCGCCTTCTTTGGTACCGGATTAATTTTTGAAGTAAATATAATTCAAACAATTTGCAATGTATTTTGTTACCACACGTCTCACACGGGGAAACCAAAATTGTAACAGGGTCCGTTCCACCGTTTTGTCTAGAGTAAAATGTCCTATATCGGCGTGGTTCAAAGGACTGGATTGAAAGTACCGATCGAGCTATGCGTGAAATAATTTCTTTTTTTGCTTAAAGCGTACAGGACAACTACTGCCCGTATCAATAAATGCTTCGTGATTGACCACTCCATTTATTTGTATAACTTTCACAAATTTATCTCAGAACCGCCCGGCTTATTTTCAGGTGTAATGTTCTTTTTGTGGTAACAAACTAATTCAACATGACCTTTCTTACCACAGAAATCACATTTATTGAGATCACATTGATGTCTTTTATGATTGTTTACTGTATCTGAAGATTGATTTTTGTTACCCGCTTGAGAGTTTTGACTTGAATTTCAATGAGAAGTTAACCCACTAGTCAAAGTTGACTTTTGTTGATGCTGTTTAGATTGTGACTCACGTGAGCCGGTAAATGATTTTTTTGCTTTATACGTGCGACTGTGGAGAAAACTGGCCAACTGATCACAAGACATAAAACTATTTGATTCTATATTATTATCACCGATGTTACCCAGAATAATTGAAATAATATCGTGATCCGAGAAATTTAAGTTCAAACGGTCAATTCTACATTTTTGGTCAAAATAAAATTCGTAAAGAGATTGGTTACTAATGGTTTTCTTTCGATAATAGTTTTTAATAATTCGAACATATTTCGTTGTACTACGAATATAGATGAAATTTTATTGTACCAATCGGACCATTTCCAAGCAGGCCAATCATTGGCCGTACGTAATAAGGAGTCGTACCATACTTTAGCAGAACCTCGTAACTTATTTAGAGCCTGATAACGGATCATTTCGTCAGACCATGCAAACGTGGTAGCGTATGATTGTATGATATTAAGCCACGCGCGTACATCGTCATTCAACGGGTCAAATTCCGGTATAATATTATTAATCGCACTGGAACTTACAGTTTCGGAATCTTTTCGGTCGGATATCTTACTTATATGTGGGTGTCGACTTTTTTTTTTGCGCCTCATAGATCGTGGTGATGGCGTTCTTACGCTGCTGTCGCTACTTGACGTGCTATTAGAGGACGTTGACGGGCTACGCCTTCGGGTTTTCCTGCTTTTATGCATTTTTATGAGTATCCCACTTCTGATATAAACTAATCCTATAAATAAAAGCAATTATATCAATACAAATAGGTTTTAATAAATTTAATCACTAAACATTTTAATGTTGAACCCATCAAATTAATGAAATATTATAATTATTATACTGTTATAGAAACTTTACTGTTAAATGAATACTTTTATTTTATCAAATCAAATCAAAAATATAAACTTCTATAACGTTACAACTTGCAACAATCTATTTTAAAAGAAACTCAAACTAAACTCAAGCTCTTTTTTTTCTTTTTTTCGCGGTTCGCTTCTTCTTCTCCCGCTCTCAAAAAGTTGCCATTATTAAAATGTTACCAAATATATTTTTGGTGTTGCCAACAGAACCTACTCTTGTTCTCTCCTCAGTTCCTGGTTTCGATGCCCATGTGGTATAGTAAGAAGTAGGCGACATGACCGGGGAAGTACTTCTCGCTCTCGACTACGCTGTCGCGTTTCGCGCGATGAGTGAGTTTCCGTTGGCCCACTTGGAGCAAGGAGGACAAGGCATCTGCACAACCTATATGCAAAAGTTTATGGGCGTAGGTAGTAATCAAAAGACTTTGCTGTAAGCTTTATCATGTAAGTAAAGTTTGATATTTATGTCGTACTAGCTGGTGCCGCGGCCGGCGACTTCATTCGCGCAGCGTAATATAATATTATAATCAAAGTGATTTGTTATTGTTTGCTTGCAGTGTGCCGAAATTCCGATTTCCCGTAGGAATGAGCGATTTTACCGCAATAAAAATTGTTTTTGATGTTGACCAGGCTTAGTATCTGTATACCACAAAGAGTTTCATTCGCATTTCGGAGATTAGTCCGGGGACAAACAGAAAAATATTGAAAGTGTTCCAATACTATTTTAACATCGCCCCAATTAGTTTTTCGTAAATATATTCAAATTTCAATGTAAAAACACACCTTTACCTACTGTTTTATCATATTATGTATAGATGGAAAGATAATAGTGATATTCGAAGCATAAGTATGTACCTACTTAGAAACTAGGTGACTAATGTTTATAAACCAAATATTACTTAGTACATTGATGCAACTAGATTACTTGTTTATTAGTTCTAGACTTATCATTCTCCACACCTATTTGTTATCTCTTAAAATCTGTACTTTACTTTCCCTTCGTAACAATACAAAAAGGATTTATTTCGCTAAAATCAAATGTATTTGCAACACAGTTGGCATGCTTTGGCGATAATGTTGATAAATGATTGTATATCGGTGTGACCTTTACATGCCATCTTCACTTTCGCTTGCATTCTACACGGAGAGACCTTGGCAGATGAATTTGCGGAATATGTTCTGACTTATTAGGAGCGTAATAAGTAACAATCTTGGCATGTATTGTGCCTAGTGCCTAGTGTCTACTCACTATCTGTAGTTACTTACACGAGACCGGCGTAAAGTGACAGCTGTGCTGTCGCGTTTCGTGCGGTAAGTAACCAGTGGCCCATGTCTTCTTGCACGGATAGCGAGCAAACTTATAAATTGAGTTTTTTGTTGTCTGAGCTATAACAGTAGTTATTATAAGTCAAGTATTGAAAACATAAGTAGAATGTTACAACATTAGTGTAGATAAACAACTTTAAAGGATCTTATCGAGGGTTATTTAATTATTTTACAAGCCCGAACGTCTCAGGAACGTTACAGCAAAGTGACGGGTGTTTAGGCGGGCTGGCCGCATCTGGTGTGGGAAAAAACTATTGAGCTCGCGACACTATGTGGGTAACATAGCAAATACAGAGAAAATCTAATTACAACCTCTCTCTGTATATTTTGCTCCGCGCACTTACCAGCACTTACCGACAAAGCTGTAGGTTTCCTTGTATAGCGCCATCTATTGTGTGAGTACTTACTTATTTTATAGTATAGATAATTATATTATTTTACCTTGTGTAGTATAGATTTAGAATGCACTAGTAAGAACAATTCTAAATCTCTGGTGTGTAGTAGTATAGTGTAGTACAGTTAGAGATAACGATGAAAATTGTTTTTGAAACGTGAAATCTAGCTTTTTTTTTATGGTATAGGGCAAACGAGCAGTCGGAGCCATTTTCATGATTACCGACGTCCATACACATCAGCATAGAGGCTATACAGTTGCGCTGCCCTCCTTTCTATTCCTACCTCCAAGGGCCACCGGCTACTTATACACCGCACGAAACGCGACAGCACAGCTGTCATTGAACGCCGGTCTTGTGTAAGCGAAAGGTGCCTCCCTGGTCGCGACGGATGGTAGATACCAAACATAATCAGCTGTTGAGGTCAACATTCTCTTCGGGTGCTAATACGCGTAGGTATATTTACGGACCGTTTCAAATCGATGTTTACGTAACAAAATATTACAAATAAGACGATAAAATTAAAACACACCCTTGAAATGAATTTCCTTATTTTTAAATATGGGCGGTGACCAAAAACTAACCCTGTATAATTGTTTGTAGGGTGTTTAGTTGCAAATACATTGATATTACGTATTTTGAGTGCACGTTACAGCCACAGTAGTGATACTAGCGACGCACGGTGCCTCAAATCAAACTCCTATTATTAATTTTATTGTTGCATCTTTTCAATTTGCTATAACTGACAACTGTTATGAGTTATTCATTGGAATTTTATTGTTGTTATCGTAGGTGGCTGTGAAAAGAACAAAAGACGAAAACATGGCATCGCTTAACGCAATGTAACTAAGAGTGAGGTGCTTCTGAGAGAATGACGATCCAATACATCAGATATACATATAGATATAAATTATTAAGTACTTATAATAACAATGCATAGCCAACACATCTCAATGTTGATCGCACTATTAACAGCAAAAAAATAAAATAACATCATCGGTATGAAATCCTTTATTGATTTTTGGTAGTTTTTTTTATTTTCTTTTTGTACCCACTTTGGAATATAAAAATTAATTTCAATACGATCACAATGGTCAAATAATTCTCTTGGAGCAAAACAATATATGCCTAAAGGCCGATTACAAAATAAATATTGAGGTGTTTATTAAATTAGACTAGCTATTACAGTATCCACATAAATTCTATTAAAGTAATATTCGCGCCGACGACCTGAAGTTGTCCCCTGCAATGGCGGCAGCGGCGAATTGCAGCTGATTTCAGGTCGCTTACAAATTATGGTGCGTAAAAAATCCGGGTAACATCGCATCACTTCAGACGCTAAGTCATCAGATAAAAAAAATACATAATCCGGTACAAAAAAGGCCTTCAAGCGTTTGATTCTTATGATAAATATTCGGCTAAGGCATTTTGAATTTATATACTTTTAAATTGCATTTGCTATGTACACAAACTTTGCCATAAATTAAAAACGATAAAAAATATTATATTTATCAAAAACGTGCCAAAGAGTTTTATAAATAATCCAAATTACTGTAAGTACTTAATTTTATACTCCAGTTAATTTCTAATCATATATTAAAATTGTCACTTTCGAATTGGTAATTTTTAAAAGTAAAAAAAAAATAAAAACAAAACTATTGAATTCAACTATTATTTCGCATCGAACGAATAACAAAACGGTTCTTAACAATTTTATAACAACGCCCTTAGCAATAAATAAACATTGGCTACATCAAGTCACCTACATCTGTGCTACTGACTGACTTGAAAAAAACTGACTCGACCATCTAAAAACAGCCTTTGAAATATGATAAAATAATTATACTAGTTACTTTATAAATTAAAAATATATCGTTTAAGAGTGGGCCACGTTTACACACTAATCATAAAGTTTTTGTATCACTAAATGCATAATATAACACTGCTACATGTGTACGATACATACTTAAGTTATATTATACGATTATGTCCCTTGCCTTGGTAAAATACGTGCAGTTGCTAAATAAGTCTTAATTTGAACCATACAACAGTAAGTGGATTGCAAAATTTTTAGCATTATTATACAGAATATTGTGTAACACTTCTAGAATATGTGTTTTATTTTTTAATTATTACCCCGGTTTTCAAACAGAAACTTATAAGTCTCACGGCTGAAAAAAATTATCCAAAAAATTGTAGAATATAAAAAAATAGTTATTTAAAAGCGATTTGCCGCAGTGAAAAAAGAAGAAGAAATCTGTACTTTTTGACACTTTCAATGCAGCGCCAAATGCCCACACGATATTCAACCAAGGCCGACACAAGTAAAATACAAATAACATTATGAATTAAGTGATAAGGCTGTGACATTACAAGCCACAGCGCAAGAACATAAGCTAATTATTGTTACAAAAATAACTCTCTACTGTGCGGAGAATTCGCAAAAAAAAAACACCAAGTTATACTACACTTAATTGTACAAGAATATGTAACGTATCTTGTTTCACGTGTAAATTAGTCGTGAGAGAGAACAATAATAAAATTAATTAGGTTAACAACTAATTACGATTTCTCAACGTGTAACCCTAAGGTTGCCCTTTTAAATTGATGTAACCCAAGTGACACCATGTTTTAATTATTATACTTGTAGAAGCTGAGCACCATGGCCAGCATACATCAGCTGGCGGGAAAAATATGGTCACTTTGATATTTCTAGAAGCATTTCTTTGAACAACTCCCCCGCACAGCATAGAGGGCGCAGCATACGCTGCCTTACATTAATACTTTTTTTAATGAATTATTTGTCATTTTTAACTTTTTTTTGTATGGCACCACAGCCACATTCTTACATTCACACTTTAGATTGTGCATTTTATACTTGTTTGAAAAGTTTTTACGATAACAGATGCTTTGCATAAAAAAGATATAATTGAACGCGAATTTTAAATTACTTTAAAATTTATTTTTAATTTAATTCTTCAACATTTCAATCAATTCAAAACGAAAACAGTACACATATTAATGTCAAATACTTTTGCATCGACAAGATAATAAAGGATCCTTAATATTATATCATAAATATGTACATTACATGTAATATCTCGTAAAATCGAGCCAATACAGAGACATTAGTTTTAATCTCAACATTGTTTTTAAGCAGACACGTCACCTTGCTTTCTCAAGTACCTATTTTAGACGCTTCCTGTAAACACAATATACAATCTCATTTCTCTTTTATCAAGCGGCTGTTACCTATTTCGTGAGTCAGACTCGCTTATCGATTTTCCAGAGATTGCAGTGTCGTCGGACATCGCATGTTTTTTGAATTTATCTCCAGATAATGTTTCACGAATTTTGGATGGGCTTATCGTTTCTAACGAAAATCTAACGAAATGACGGAACAAATAAATAAGCCCCGGTGTGTTACATAGCAAAACAAGGTCATCACTTCTATAGAAATTATTTAACAAAACTTTTGGCATACCACCTTACCCCAAGTAAACTATAAGCATTAGGCCTTACGTTGCTCAACGTAAGGCTTAATGCTCATAGTTTGAGACTTGTAACTCCATTATTATAGTGTTGCACCAAAATGAACAAGTCGCTATTGATTTAAGTTTAAGATACTGGAAAAACATAACAAAGGGATATCAGATAAACTACTGACGCTAAAAGTCAGCCTTTTAGGTAATGGCGGAGTAGCTCTTTTTCCATCACCAAAAAGACGATAATTAGATATAAATAATATAATTAATTCATGCTTTAGCCACGATCTTTATGATGGGCTGTTAGCAATCTTAACAGGCATGTAAAGTACAACAGATAACTTCTAAAGAAACAATGTTTCCATATATAGCCGCGGTGGCGCTAGCGTAAACGTTTGTATAACAACCAAACATCCGACAAGATGGCGTCACACATCTGGTTATCACATATCGCGTGTTGTATAAATATCCTTATCGGAATGATACGAATCGTGATGACAAATTTGTGACTGCAAACACATTACATGCGTGTTTGTGTGAACGGAATTTTGGTGAAACTCCGCCTCAAACACACACACACACACACATATATACACGCGACCGTTAGTAGACGTTTTAACCCCTGATACAAGTCCAGACAGACAACAGACCAGAGCTTATTAAAAATACAAAAAAATTTACTTCATTTCAGTTTTACAGCGTTAGTTCTTGACTTAAATCTGTTATCGTAAAAGCTTTCCCATCGAAACAATAATAATTATTTAAAAGAAGTAATTATTCGCATATAAGATTCAAACAGTTTCATCATCATCACAACCGATCCACCAGTGTACAGCTAAATAAGCTCTTCAACATTGAAACACAGCAAGCTACGTGATAAAAGTGGAGGGGCGGAGATTAGGGATACCCCCCTCCAGGTTAACGGTTCACCCCCTTGTAAAAACGGGGTAATATCAGTCGGACACGGTATCCTAGATCAATTGCTGTTCTAGTTTTTACGCTCGGAAAAGCGTGAGAGTTTGTTTTATGTACTTTTACCAAACAACCATTGTTTATTTACTTTAACCAAAATCATTGCGTCTGCAAAGCCTTTGTGGTTTAATAGTAACATGTAAAGTATTAATTTTACTGACTCCTCCCTCAAATAATTAACTCCCAAATGTCTAACATTGCGCTAAACATGCTAAACAACCCAGCGAAAAACTAGAATTGTGTATTTTACATTACATTACATTAAACCCAGCGAAAAACTCTTGAAATGGAAAAAATATATTTTACATAGTTTACTCGAAAGCCATGGGAAAGTATTGAAATTATACGCATAGAGAAATTTAGAATTTAGACATCAGTTATGACTGAGGATATCTATTTTAAGTCTCTTCAGACTTATCAAGTCACTAGCGGTATCTAGTCATTCCGACTGAGATACGAGACACATGTGGATGATTGATAGGTCAATATAGAAAACGCCCGCGCAGTTCGAAGAACGTCCAATATGATGCACAGCGATAATCGCTATTGAAATAAATCGAGCGAATCCAACAACTACAAACCCGAATTACCTTGGTTAGGTTTGACTTCTTAAGCGGGAAAGAAGCGTACGCTTAAAATATGTGGTTTGACACAGCCCGGGTGTTATGAATAATTGCGCCTAATTTATTACTTTGTACACATCATACACCATAATATGTAATATAAAGCACAGAACCAGAGCGATTTTGTATCGTTAAGTAAAGATTTTTAAAACAAATTAAACACAGCCAGTTCAAAGTATAACGTATTATTTGATACCGTGTCCAACTGAAATGAAGAATAATTAAAAAGGCAATTTGAAAGTTCGCAGGACTTACACAACGCAGGAGCAAAGAGAAAGGTATCAAATATTGACGATCTCTCGCTCTTTCAGTGCGTAAATCATTGACTGTACCTGTTGTTAGACAGAGACAGTCATAATTAAATACTAATAAAGTAACATATGTTGTCTCTTGCTATGTACAGTGTGCAACTAAAATAGTTGACTTTTTTGGACATAAAAAATCTTCCATATTTGAACATAACAGTCGCCATACTCCAGCCAAGAGAGTCATGTTGTCCTTTTTAGAATGTATGGAACCGACAAGGTATAATGAAGAGAGATGATCGACTCTGTAGAGCGTCTTCTCTGTCGCACGTATAAGATGTGAGTGAATACTGGCGAAAACAAGAAACTGATGTGTAGAACGCCATCTTTGTCGAAAAACGATTACTATAGTTAGGTACATATTTTATACGACATGTTTCCTTAGTTATCTGTGGAAAAACGTACATTGATCTATGTACTAATGTATACACGTTTTGTAAGTAAAACATAATGTAAATTTTCGCAAATAGACAATCGCGGTCGAATTTAGCGACATTGTGAGCGGTAAATTATGTTGCGTGGTAGAAGTCGTGTCAATGTACGTTTATCCACAGTTACCAGAAACGCACTTTTATAACATTTGAGTGACAGAGACGGCGCTCTACAAAGCCGACTTTCTCCCTCGCATCACTGCCGTTGTGTCTCACTCGGCTAACACCTCGGCTGGAGCAGCACACACTAAACTAAATTCCTCTATATCAATAAATAAATTGTAAAATAAATCGAAAAATTGACACTTAATATATTGGAGTGAGAATCAGGGATGAATATGACCGGCCCCCTCCGTCGGAGGGGCGCGTATTATGCCTTTAATATTACCCTTACAATTAGTTTTAACATATGCATGAACATGTCACTTATATAATTATACTCGAAGCGTACATAGATATAAAATAAACACTAGGCACACTAGACACACTAGACAAATTAATATACATCAAAACGGGTGCGATAAATCTAGAATAAGTTTAGATAAGAATTTAATTTAAAATGTATGTAAGTAAAAAAAACCTAGCATGTTTTTTTTAGGTTTTTTAGGTACATACATCTTATTGACAATTAATTAAATATAAAATTATAATGATAACAGTAAATATAAATCATAGATAATTGGTTATATGTATGTAAGGACAGAATGTCCACGGTGTTTTAGGGTAATATTTTTCTATTTTTTAATTTGAAAAATCAAAACCAATCCACTGCAATATACAGCAGCTTTCATACAATGAAGCAAATAGGCTAGTAACCTAGATTGTTAGATTAATTTTTTTGGCTCTTGTTGATTATACTATCTAGATCTAAATTTAATACAAATAAAATGGTAATGCCCAAAGTTTGGTACAGAATGTAACTTACATTATGTAAGTGTCAGAATAAAAAACGAATCTCTAGAATCTTGAAAAACCCATTTACGTCTAGACCTAACAGGCACATTGTTTTATGGATGTTGCTATATAAGTATTACATGATGACATCCGTCGCTAAGTTATTTAACAATAATCATTAAGAAATAACTTTTTATATAAAAATAATAATCTGACATTTTTAATGTAGGTATATGAAAAAAAGTGTTATCCAAAAAATTGTTTTAACGTGTGTCTAGTGTCCATTTTACATCAACGTTGTTGCTACGGCATACCTAATGGTTCTATCACATACATCGCCACACTAAACAACTCGTGATTCGAAAATGATTTTTAGAAAAAATACATCAATTTTTTAATATACCATTAACTCTTCAAGTATTTACAGCCTATAATCCTAGTATTAACCAAACTTTTTTTTTAATTTTCCCGCAGATTATAAAACTTAAAGAACACATTTGACTATTCATTTAAGAAAACTCTTCGGTACTATATAACTAAAGCTCCGCGCACACTGCAACTTACGAAACGACGTAGTGATATCGTAAAATTTAATATGTACTTGCTTAAGTTGCTTTTTAAACCTAAAGTAAAAAGTAACCAAAAAATTGTTTTAAACCTAATTCTATAATAATATACAATAGATACATAATATAAAAAAATAAAGAAGGAAAATTAGATTTTACTTTTATAAATGTATTTTACATAATAATATTTGTAGATCGTTCAGTAGCTATTTTTTGTCTCTCATCTTTAGATAAATATAATTTTTCCGTAAAAGCAATTTACTGGAATGATAGATACATTGAAGTTCCATTTATAGCTATAGCGATCCACCGGCGTTTCAAAGCGCCAGTGTGCACGGGTCTTAACAAAAGTAAAACATTTTCTATAGTCCATTGTAGCTAAATTAAATTAAAACTTAATCAATACACCATCTTGAGATCTGTCACTCACTTATTTTTTTAGAGTTTTTTTTTTCATAGTTTTTATCACATTTTTTTTTAAATACTGTTAACTCTTAGGTTGGTTTGCAGAGATATGTATCGGCATTTTGTCAGAGGGTTCTAATTGCAGTAACACTTGTAGTTTTGGACTGACAAACTGTCTTCATTCAGGATGTGTATTTCTTGCCTTTACTCGGTGATACCTTGAACAGAAATTAATGACGTCAACATAACGACACCATCTTGCCGGGTATCCATTCCGCTTTCAGAGTCACTGACACAGGTATATACTATCAATATTGTATCCACTTTACTACTGCACATTTCTACACCTATTTTTTTTATTATAATGCTAATAAAAATAACCATCGAATATGGGCTCCGACAGAAGTTAAAAATAAGGTAAAAAAAACTTTTACACATTTTAACAATACCAGCACTCACCTTGTTTTGTCACGCAATCGAGTTGACGGCGAAGTGCGGCCGGGCGCCCTCCGGCTGGTACAGCGTTATCGACGCTATGTAGTTGTTGGACATCACCTGCGCCAATACACACGTTACATTTTATCTATAGTGTGCGAGGGCCTCGAATGTGATATATAAACTCCTATTTTCTATTTAGACATCAGATAGGACAATAACGTGACACTTCATCAATGCACATTTGTATCTATCATGACATGGTACAGGGGGGCAAACATTTGCGCACTCTGTACGCAGATTCTTGCTTGTCAAATGTCAAACGCTTGCAGAATGTCCAAATGGCTCAGACTGTTCGTTTGGCACTTTCCTCTCGGTCACACAGTACCGGCCTAAAGTAGCGGCTGTGCAATTGACCGTCTTGCGGTGAGTGAAACTCCAGTGGGTCTAGAGAGAGGAGGGCAACGCATCAGTATTCTGTACCCCTTTGCGCCTGTTATTGGGTGTCGGTAGTCATCAAAAGGTATGAAAAAAATAAGCTATAAAAAAATATGTCACACCGCACGTGCGGACGCCGCAGCGTACCTCGAATATGATGTCCTGGTAGCCGTAGCAGAAGGTGGAGCCGAAGGGGTTGGTGGTGTTGGTGGAGGAGGCGCGGTTGAGCACCACGGGCCGCTCGCACACGCGCAGCGCGCGCGACACCGCCTCCCACTTGCTGTACGCCGTCACAAGCACGCCGCCGCGCGACTCCACCAGCGCGTTCGGCTCGCACCTGAGTATTTTACAGACTAGTAACTAATGGCTGCTACAACCGCACGCTTTAGGAAGCGTAACTAGCTAGGTCGCGCGAATATTCTGTATCTGTAGTTGTTACACAGCACTCGTGGTTACTGCACGAGCACGCCGCGGGATTTGGACAGCGCAACTTGGTCGCGCGAATATTTAGAGAATTCGGCTAAAGTGGTAGACATTGGCAAGTGCGTGCGCGTGTTGGTTGTGTACGTGTTTACGTGAGAATTGTGCGTGTACGTGTTTGAGAGTTTGTGTTTAAGATTTTGCACTTGCTGCTTGTGGGTGTGTGCTACGTACGTGAATGTGCGTGTGCGTGTACGTGCCCAAGCTCAGGCTTCAGGCCCAAGCCTGTAGTTTTGGCTTGAACTCGAAGCTGCGATACGTGTTGAGTATGTGTGGGCGAGTACGTGTGCGTACTAACTAATTAGGCTATAGATTTAGCGGACCTCGCATTAGTAGTTCACGTCTAGTGCGTGTGTGGTGGGTATACGCGCGCGTGTGCGTGCGTGTACTCACTTGTCGGGCTGCACGTTGAGCTCGAACTCGCAGCGGTGATACATATTGAAGTTGTAGTGGCCCGGGTAGTTGGTGTGTAGCACGAACTTCTTCACGCGGTGAGTGCGCGCGTCGAACAGTATGTCCTGCAACATGTACACGTTAGCGACACTGGCAAAAAAATATACCGACCATGCTTGTATTTACTATACAACCATGGGCACGATATTTTTCTAAAGCATATCTATATCACAATAGATACGAAAAATAATCAACACTGAAACTTGTTACAGGTTGAGCCATTACCGCTTTGCAGTCAGATTGGGTCGACATGACCATTGGCTTATCGAGGGTTGTCGGGCGAAGCAGCAAGCTTGCTTAACCTCTATTCATGCGGATGTTTAGGAGTCTTACTAAAGGGATATGGAACTTTACTACCATAAAGTATAAACGGGAAAACCAGCTAATAGCAGCTGGTTCGCCTTTTTATGCTTTATAGCTTCACGGCAGATGGCTGTTGACAACATACTACTACCTATACTTCAAAAATACCAGAATTTGTATGTAATTTTTCTTTGTATGGCTTTATATTTGTCCAGTTCAAAGTTTCACAGTCTCAAGATACGCAATTGCCTCCTTATTTAGGGGTTATAAAATCTTCAGCCCGTCCTTGGTATTTGGTAAGCGAGCAATTAAATACCGTGTGGTAAATTAAATAATGTGACTGACCAGGCCAAGCGTAAAGTAGTTGAAGAAGTAATCGGAAGCGGGCGGCGGGCGGCGGCGCGCGGTCGGGCGGTGGATGCGCATCTTATCGTCCGCCTTGTAGTACAGTCTGGCGGGAGCGGCAAGCGCGCGCGCGACCGCCTGGCA
>LUGF01014762.1:330568-359205 GCA_001625245.1 Calycopis cecrops
CCAATAAATGCCTGGCCGTACCTATTGCTTCACCACAAGTATAGCAAGATTTTTCAGAAGCTTTTCCCCATCTTACTAGGTTACTCTGATCTGGGAGGGTCATCTGGAAGGCATTTATGTAGAATTTCAGTAAGGCGGGCGACCAGTCATGTAATAAGGTACGCCACTTCAGAGCTAATGGGATACAAAACTCGCCAATGGTTAACCACTCATTCTGCATTTCCAGGTTCATTGCGTGCACTTTGTAATTGTCATTTTCGTCTTGTTGTAGAAAAGATTTTATAATATCTCGATCTTCCCTTGTCTTTCTCGAACCCAACCCGATTCTGTTTGCCTGAGCACCTGCCATAAATTGTTTGTGGAATTGAAGTCTTGATTCGAGCTCTATGGCACATTTATCTTTGGGAATGATGATTCTAGGTTTGTTCCGAAATTATAAAACATTGTTCGATATATACTTATAATAATAATAATGTCGTCCTAGCCGATTTCGGCTACGGTGGCCGCCTCTATAGAGACGTGCCATCTGCGCAAGACATAATATTATAGTGCACAAGTGTGCGCGCAGACACAAGTGCACTCTCTATTCCCTCACTCTCATATTCCGATGGGACGGCAATCCGACACGACCGGTGAGAAATCAGGCGCAGGACCAACGGCTTAACATGCTCTCCGAGTCACGGGGGTGTACCACCGCCAACTTCCTGACTCCGGACTGTTATTAGAAATTGAAAAATCCCAGTCACAATATTTGGTCCGACCCGGGATTCGAACCCGGGACCTCACGGCTGTGGTTGAACACGCTTACCACTAGACCACGACGCAGTCAAATAAAATACTTATACAAATACAGTAGTAAAACAAACATAAAAAATCATAAAAACATGAACATAGTAAGAGGTAGTGGTCTGCACGACCAGGGACTTAGCTTTTGCTCACATTATACCGTCATAAATTGAGAGGTCACATTGTTGTCTTTCCTTCAGTTTGTGAGTAGCTAGCGGCCCACCAGAGAGGAGGTAGCAAGCACCACAAGGCATATTATGCATAATAACCATGAGTAAATTGGCATTGGTAGACAAAATGCTGCATTTTGCCCTGTAAAAAAATAATAATAATAAAAATCTTGATTACCCCGACCAATCATCTTGGAGGTCGCAGTTTTTAATTATGACAGTTGACAAAATCGAATTTAAAGTACTTCTCAACCTACTTACTTACTTGAATAAGGGGATTATTGTTTACAATAATTATACTTTGTAATATGTTGCTTATGTTAATTCTCTTTGTTTGTGGCACACATGAAGTTTTCACAGAGGGCAATTTCTGTTTTCATTTATTAATTATAATTTATAGTTCATTTAAATTCAGGGCTGAAGGTACTCCCTACACTGACAGGAGAATGCAGAATGTATTGTCAGAAAAAGCAGTCAGATCCATTTTCATGACTACCAATGCTAATAAACTGATGCCTATGCTCTATGTGGATGCAAAGAGTTTATGCAAATGCATTTTCCTCCTTCGTCCTTCCCACCGTCTTGGGCCATCGGATACTTATACGCCACACGAATCGCGACATCGCAGCTGTCACTTTACGCCGACTTCGTGTAAGCGAGAGGTGTTTCCCCGGTCGTGCCGGCCTAATTCGGCTTCGTGTATCCATGCAGCATGGCACTACCTCTTACTACTTTTAATGTTATACACCTCTTATGTAACTATTATAGGATACTCTTGTTGTCTGTCTGTCGAGCGACATAGGAGAAAATACAATGCAAATAAATGCAAAATCCATAACTTGATTATTTATATTTAACACAGCATTAATAACCATTACAATTTTTTTTTATACAAAACTAGCTATGTGCCGGTGGTTTCTGGTGATCTGTGTTTATTTGAAAGACGAGCTGCGCCCCGCGGCTTCATCTGCATAAGTTTCGATCCCGTTGCAATATCGAGATAATATGTAGCCTGTATGTTGACCTGACCTTTTTTTTTTTTATAGCATAGGAGGCAAACGAGCAGTTAGGTCACCTGATGTAAAGTGAACACCAACGCCCACAGACATCCGTAACACCAGAGGTCTAACAGATGCGTTGCCTGTTAGTAATATTCATGCAAAATTTGAAATACATCCATGCAGTATTCTTTGAGTTTAGCCAGGACATACCTACAGACAAACAGACAAAAAATCTAAAAACTAAATATATGGCCTCGATATCGATTGTAGATCACGCCCCAAGTTTTCTTTTAAAAATATATTCAATTTACAATTTTGACTTTCTTACGATTTTTTTCTAAGTATAGATGAATTAGTATATACGTTATATCTATATATATACTAGCTGCGCCCCGCGGTTTCACCCGCGTAACTTTCGATCCCGTGGGAATATCGGGATGAAAAATAGATGTTGGCCGATTCTCAGACCTACTCAATATGCTCACAAAATTTCATGAGAATCAGTCAAGCCGTTTCGGAGGAGTATGGCAACGAAAACTGTGACACGAGAATTTTATATATTAGATATAAGTTTATACGGAATATCAGTATTCCGTATAAACTGCACCTCCATAGGGGTTGAATTTCCAAAAACTTCTTAGCTTGTATATCATGAAAAGGGACCCTTGTTTCAAAACACTACAAGACAATAGCCTTCGCTTTGGGGCGGGCCAATTGCGCTGCAATACAAAAAAATAGTTAGTGGCTGTGCCGTGCTTCACTGCAGCGCAGGTACCTCTCGCTCACATGACACCGCCGTAAAGTGATAGCTATGCTGACGTGCTTCGTGCGGTCCGGCAGTGGCCTATTGGAGGGAAGACGAAAGGAGGGCAACGCATCTGCGTAACAATCATGCGGGTGATCCTCTAGGTTACCAGTACTCACAAGCTGCCTGTGTCCGAGTGATCAGGTTGGGGTGGAGTCTCTTGGATGAGACCGGCGTCAAGTGAGAGCTGTGTTGCCGAGTTTCGTTCGGTGTGCGAGTTTTGGGTGGCCCATTGAGGAGGAAGGAGATGACAGGGCAACGCATCTGCAGTATTGGTTGTATAGATGTTTATGGCCGTCGATAGTCATTGAATGACTTCCATGGCTCTTTCAACCCTGTGGCATAAAAGAAGGGTGCTTCTACGGTATTTCCGATGGAGGTTCATCTAGAGTCTAGACGATACTGCTAATGTGAAGGGCTAGGGTCGAACCGGTGGTAGATATCATTTTTTATGTTCAAAAAGCAATTTTTATAATTCTATTTTGATTAAAAACATTTTGATTTTGATGGCTATGCTGGTGCGTTTCGTGTGGTTTGCGAGTAGCCGCTGGCTCATTTTGAGAGACAGGGCGAAGGAGAGCAAGGCATCTGAATATGCGAACGTACATTGACTTCGATAGGCGCCGAATGGTTCCGATGATGAGTAACATTTGTGACCCTATAGGGAGTATAAAATGCAATCATCATCATCATCATCCTTTATCAATCCACTGTGGACTAGACCACCTTCAATGAACGCCAATTGCCGTCCATCTCGGACCAGCCACAGCACGAAGACTCGTCTACCTTTTTAGGGTTCCGTACCCAAAGGGTAAAAACGCGACCCTATTACTAAGGCTCCGATGTCCGGCCGTCTGTCACCAGGCTGTATCTCATGAACTATGATAGTTAGACAGTTGAAATTTTCACAGATGGTGTATTTCTGTTGCCGCCATTACAACAAATACTAAAAAATTAAATAATATGAATATTTAAGGGTAATTTTTTTTGCTGCCATACAATAGATCCTGTTCCCCTGCTCCCGTTTTCGTAGATAATGGTACGGAGCCCTTCGTGCGCGAGTCCGACTCGCACTTGGCCGGTTTTTTCCTTTACTTAACTCAAAGCTACGCTAAATTAGGGATGGGTACGTTTTAGGCAGGTGAAACCGTGGGACATACGTAGTGCAGTAAAATGTTTAGGCAAATTACTCTATGGCCAATTTGTCTTCTATGATAGTGCCAGATTCAGATAGCCCTAGGGAATTCTATTCAGGGGTTTTGAGGCCTAAGGTGCAAAAAGGAGGGGGAGGGGGGTGTAAGGGGTGTTGTAACTTTGAGGCCGATCTCTTTGTAGAATCGTAGCTCTAAAACGGATGGACCGATTTCGATGTGATTTTTTCCGTTTGATAGCTTAACTTTGCGGTGGTTCTTAGATATCGAAAAATCGATCCTGATTGTGTTTAACGGTTATTCAGCTCCGTTACGGCGTAGGGATATTTTTTTTTATTTATATGATTATCCTGATACAAGACTGAGGACTTGGTCGCAGGGAGCCACTGCATACAAGCAGCTCGACATTGTGACCTGTGGCAATTTTTTGTACGGTATATAGGGGCAAACGAGCAGTCGGAGACACTTTCCTAACTACCGACGACTCCAGACATCCGCATAGAGGCTATACAGATGCGCTGTCCTCCTTTCTGCTCCCACCTCCATGGCCCACCGGCTACTTACACACCGCATGAAACACGACAGCACAGCTGTCACTTCACGCCGGTTACCTGGGTGTGGCCTATGTCCTGCAGTGGGAATCTTCTGGCTGCTAATAATGATGATACAATTATGGGTATTAACTTCATTTAGATTTTTACCTATAGCCCATCTAGACTATATTTTTTTTTTATCCATACCATCTAGACTATAGTGGAGCTCCTTTAATTGCGGGGCCTTTAGCAATCCCTACGTATCCCATGTGACGCCCTGCCTCAACGGCATCAGCTATTGTGTCACAGTGTGACACCTGCTCCCATGGCGTCAGCTATTGTGTCACAGTGTGACCTGCTCACCTCCGCATGACGCACGTGAGAACCGCGAGTCGTTCGCGAATTTCCACTTGCGTCACTATCTCTATAGCGACGATGTGGTGGTGCTATTATGTTGCCAAAGTGCTCATTGTTCTACGCGACCTCCATAGAGTCAAGGTCTTTTAAGGTTCAACGCATACAAGTGACGATTTAATAAGGTACCAAATAACCCCATACGTTCCGGCTTGCTTAGCACCTGGGGTCCTAGAGCCTAGTGATGTGTCATGTGTATCCTAAATACTACTGTTCAGTTACAGTAGTATCTAGGATACACGCTCTAGGCCCCGAACGCACAGTGCGGGTGGACGCGAAAACTTTAAAGTGTTTGATTTTACTAAAAATGTCGTCTTTTCGAATTTCGGCTACGACGGTCCATCTCTTCGGGAGCGTTCAAGTATTACGTAACGCAATTCTTGAAGATTTTTGAATCCTCCCCCTCATGTAACGCGCCGTAAAGTCGTTGTGTAGCCCCCACCTCTCCCCCAATACAACTCTGCATATTTTTACTTAAATTGAGCAGAAAGAAAGGTCTTTATTTGAAGCATGTAACGTATCGTTTCGTTTTATAAGACCCCCGACCCCAAATTGCGTTACGTAATACTGCAACGCTCCTTTTAGGGACGAGCCATCTGCGCAGGACATATTATGCTGCACTATTGTTTGCGCAGACACAAGTGCACTCTTGATCCCTTCATACTCCTATTCCTTATCCGACGAACGGAGAGAAATCAGGCGCAGGATGGACGGTTTATCGTGCTCCCTGAGGCACGGGGGTGTAACACCGCCAACTTAATGACTCCGGACTTTTATAAGAAATTGAAAAATCCCAATAACACTTCATGGGACCAGGACCTCACGACTGTGAAGATAAGTTCCACTAGACCACGAGGCGGGCGTTTCTTTTTGACTGGGACACTCGCTAACTCCTGGCCTGCCCGTGCGTTCGTAGCCTTAGTACAGCGAACACATCACGCCCGTAATACGCGGTCGACTACCACTGTCGTGCCGGCTACCGAACAGTTCCCCGAAGCTAGGGCTATCAAAATCTATTATCGACCATAAAAATATTTGCCGCTCGCCCGAAGTGCAAATTGCCCAGCAGTGGGACTGGTATTCCGACATGCGCTAACGACGGCCCGTGTTCTCACGCGCCAACCCAACGTAATGGGGCGGCCACCGGGCGATTTTATAATTTACTTTTATAACTCAACATCTAGACCTCGAATATTCTAGACTCACAGCAGAGTAACGAGTTCTCTCCCCTTAGGTTGGCTATTAGTTAATGTATAAACTTAGCTATCGCGAAAGCTTTGAAATTACTGGAAGGAAAAAGCAGCGTAGGACATGTACAATGTACATAGTAATCATTCCGCCCATGCTTATAAACGACTAGCTGCGCCTCGCGGTTTCACCCGCGTAAATTTCGATCCTGTGGAAAATAGAAAATCATCCCATGGCATCCCATAGGAACATTTTTTCGTGATAAAACTATCCTATATGTTAATCAAAGTTACTCTCTATGTGTGTGCCAAATTTTATGAAAATCGGTTCAGCTGTTTTTGCGTGAAGAATTAACAAACAAATAAACAAACAAACATACAAACTTTTTCATTTCTTCTTACTATTCTTCTTCCTACTTCCTTACTTCCTTACTTCAAATCTTACTATCATATAGATTCTATCAGACAGGTTGCCCTGCTTTAACTCTTTCTGCTTCCTTAATAGGCCACAGGACATGTCTCCAACAGTAGGAAAGGCGACAGCACAGCTGACCCTTTATCTTATCAGCTTTATGATATTTTTAAGAACACGAGGGCAAACGAGCTAGATTGTTATTCAAATGTCTCGTCTACCTTTACTCCTACTTATAAACCGCTGAATTACATAACCGCCAGTTTATCCAAGCCAGTTCGACTCCGCTGCAATGGAACCATTGCTTCCTACTAAACCTTTTGATTGATAGGGACTTGCCCTGTTGATATTAATCCAAATACTGGATACGTCCTGCACTAAATTTCTACATACTTACATCATCATCACGCGCCGCTAGTGGCTTCCAAGTGTCCAACTGGTCATCCATGGTCCATTTAAAATATTCGTAAAAACCTACTTAATAATCTTACGGCGGCCACTATCCACATAATGGCGTGTTCTCTCTTTTCGGTTATTTTAAACATTAACTGATCGTTAAATAAGTTAATGATTTATTGTTATTTTAATTAACTTTTTTATTTCCGCTGTGCTTTTATGTCTGCATAACAATTTGCTTCAAACATACCTAACTTAACTCCAACAATTTTGAATTTGTTGTGCATCTTCTTGTTGTACATCAATGTCCATACCCCTGAAGTGTAATACAAGGTAATTTGTCAAGTTTTACCCACTTATTAGAGGGCAGCGCATCTCAATTCTCAGCCACTGCGATATTTTAAACGTTAACCTCAGAGAAGACATGGCGTTGGCTTGGTTTTTGTAAAGAAATAAAAAGTGTAGTGTAAAGGGCAAACAAGCAGTCGGAACCATTTTCATGACGACCGACGTATACAGATGCGTTCTTCCTCCTCCCCCCTCTAGGAGCCACTGGAAACTCACACACGCGAAACACGACAGTACAGTAACTCGATGACCTATAAGGAGAGGTATCAGCCCGGTCGTGCCGGCCCAAATCAGCTGCAATCCAGCTAAGCACTACCACTTACTAGAACTACTTACTGTCGTCCAGCTGCTCATGATGATGTCTGATATGCGACGTACACAGTTAATGTTCGGTGGCACCGGCCGGTCGATTCAAGAAACATAATTGATCGATCTCGTAAGATTTCGTCAGTAAAAAGTTCAAAGCTGCGTACATGCATATAAAACTTGGCCACCCTGCTAGGTACTAATTTGCGAAATTGATCACCAGAGAGATTGTAATTACTTTTGGTACCAGTGGAGTAACGTGCTCTGGCGGGGCCCCGTGTAAAAATTGGTTTGGGGCCCCCAAACCTTAAGATTTCTTACAAAAGAAAAATACATACCAATCTACATGTTTGTTTACGCACGGCCCCGTGGCCCGGGGACCCCGTTTAACTGATACGGCAGGTACGGCGGTAGCTACACCTTTAGTACCTACGCAAAACTGTTAAAAATGTCCCTACTGCTTAAAATAATATCTACATTTAATCCACCCATTGCAATTTGCGCTCTCTTACGACGTTAATATCCGTCTAGCCTCCAGGTACTCCACTTATTCCTTCAAACGCCCACTTTGAAAACCAATTATTTCGTAGCTCCCTCCGTTTTTTTCACCTTAAAGACTCATGCATTTAAGTAATTTTTCGGGCTCCTTACCGCTGCCCTCTAGGCCTTCATAGTTATCGCCCACTTTGGGAAATATGGTCTAGCCTAGTTAAGGCTGAAAGTAGCAGGTAACATCTATATTTGCTTATAAACATTACCTTTCTGACGCAATCGGTCAACAAGGCCTTCTATTTACTCGGAGTTTTAATGCATATCGAATTGGAACTCCGTGCAAAATGCAAATACCAGAGTACCAACTTGATAATCTGCAGCATGTTAGTGTGACGATACATGTAACTCTTCTCATGTAAGTGTTAAAATATGCAATAGCTGGTACTTCGTTAGCACAGAGTGCAGATGCACTCATAACTCATTACGATTAATCCTAATCTCCTTATAACAATTATTTTGATGAGCCGCTGCACTTGTCTATCCGTTAGATCGAAATAGAAATAAAATTCAAATGTTTGTCATCGAAAAAATGCGAATAAGGTTTCGCATTTTTCGAGATACGACGAGGTTGCTTTCCGGTGATATATAAAAATCTCGTGTCACGGTGTGTTTGTTTATCCTTCCCGGTGCCGGATTAACCACGTAGCAACAGTAGAAATTTCACCGGTTTAAAGGAAAGGAATGTGTATTACACAAAGAACGTATCGGGCAATTCAATGGGCAATAGAATTGCCCGATACGCCTTGATCGATTATCATGATATTTTTTACAATAGTGTTAATATTCGTACAGGCAAATGTTTTCAAACATCCTTCCTTAGAACCTCCAGAAACCTTCGTGGGCTTATGCACAGCAACCTTGCTAAATATCACAACATTATCAAGTTATATTTTATGATTCTATAAAGGACGTACAGACAAACATTCATTTTTATTACGTAGATGGAGGTTGTAGATCATGCACATACTTACATCCTGTTGGTAAGGAACTCGGTGCGAGGTCGACTCTCAGCTGACTGGTTTTGCTGTATCATAAGAGACCAAACGAGCAGTCGAAACCCTCTGGGAGTCGAAACCCGACACCCACTGACAGCAAAATATAAAAAAGGGCGGAAGCGTAGCTCTCCTTCACTCTAATGGTTCCCAAACAGTGCCTGACCCCACAAGGCTACGACGTCGTCGAGGTCGCTTTAATAGACGAAGCGACCCCCTTTCGTAATGAAGACAAGTCCTTTCTCTGTGACCGACCAGTCTCTGGAGTGCCCTGTTGCTGATAGGTCCGGGGCACTCCACCACAGCGGCCGAAGGCTTTCACAAAAAATATGGTTCCCAACCAGTGGTCCGCAGAAGCCAAAATATGCTCCGCGAATTATTTTAAATAGCGTTCGATATTTGTTTTAAAGCTTTTTTAGCAGGTTTCGTACGAGTCCTTTTTCCGGGTCTTACAGCGCGTTCACGACCACAGCGGTGCGAATTGCGGCGCGGTGAGCGGATCGTCTGTCTCTCTCTCACTCGCGCGTCGAGTATCGAGTGAAAGAGAGACAGACGATCCGCTCACCGCGCCGCAATTCGCACCGCTGTGGTCGTGAACGCGCTGTTACTTTCCTACCTCCAGCACTATTAAAGTGTCGCCGATGACCGACCTCCTGCTTCTCACATAAATCCCGGACCGGGCACAACTGGAAGATTGTCTTCCCACTTGGTGAAAGTCGATAGTTGATACCTGGTATATATAGATACCTGGTCCGGTCGATAGTTGTTCATTAAAAAATCTGAAAAATGGTTTCGTGAATCACTTGAATAAACGCGAAAGTTTCTGTGATGATCCGCCGAATATTTAACATGCCGTTGAACTTGTTGTTGTTGTTGTTGTTGATCGTGGCGACACAGGAGTAGCAGAGGTGGGAAAGAGTTCTGGGCCAAGACCGTTTGAAAGTCGTTGTAACTCGTGTGTATCTACCCTATTAATTAGTAACCAAGACTATTTTTGCTACAAGAATGGAAACGCCACGCTACAGTTTGAGAAGTTACGTAGCCCTTAATGAAATACACACAAGAAATTGTATCTAAACACCTGCCAGTTAAAAAACCTGGCTGGCCAGTGTGGCCGGTATACCGTAATGGCGGCCCGGTGTTGCCAACACAAAAAAACGATGCCAGAATGTTCCGCACGCTAACTCCTTAAATGGGGAAATTTTAAAGGGCAAATTGGCGTGCTGATGTACGTTTTGCTGATCAAGGTTTCATTGATCGACCATTTTTATTTTATGGTAGAAGGAATGCCGAGCTTGAGGCCGATTTGCAAGGACCTTCTATTGTTATCATTCATAACGTGTTATAAATTGTAATCAGTAACTTATTTTTGTGTAAATAAATACTTTGTTACTAGTTGTGACTACTGATAGTTTAGTAGCAGATTGTGGGATGTCTAAAACTGTACCTAGGGTCAAGGGTGATCAGTAATTACAGCTTCGTCATTAAAAAATAACTAGTGGCCGCCCAGTGGTCGAAATTCGACCATAAAATTATATTTAATTATAATTATAAGTTGTTGAATATAAATTATTAAAATATTACTGAATATGACCTGAAAAAATAAAACGTCAGTTTTATTTCGCAAATCAGCTGATGGGCTGCTACCTTAGATCATTACTAAACTACTTTCCACTGGACTAAAATTAAAAAAAAAAAAAATATTTACAGTTGTCATATGTCATTCCAATACCATTTAATAAAAAAAAATTGTCATATGTCATTGTCAATTGTCAAAAATTGTCAATGATAAAAACAAATATTTAAAATTGTACATACTTTATTTCTATTTTGCAATTAAGAAATCTGAATAATTTTTGGCACACAATCACGCCGAGACCTTTAATTTGACACCTTAACCATAATTTTACGTTGTGTGGTTCGGCCAAAAAGTCCAGGACAAAAATCGGCTTCCGCTATTAATATATAAGATTACATTGCATGTCAGACGCAAGGAATCTAAAAAATACAGTCTTGCAGACATATAAGAAATAATATGAAATATAGCTTCTTTTTTGCCATACAAAGACCGCTCATACATTTGGTTCGCGTATAGGAAATGTCATAGGTTGTAGCATAAGCGCAGGCATCAGGTATCCTCAAAACTGCTGACTATACTACCACCTTTCTTGGGGGTGGGTACATGGTACATGGGAGGGATATGGTGAAGCCTAAAAGAGGGCATCTGCCGATTTGGGCCGGCACTATCGGGGAGGTACCTCTCGCTGACACGAGACCGTCGTGAAGTGACAGCTGTGTTGTCGCGTTTCGTGCGGTGTGTAAGTAGCCGGTGGCCTATAGAAGTGGAAGGAGAAAGGAGGGCAGCGCATCTGTGTAGTTTCTATATGGATGTCTATGGACATCGGCAGTCATGAAAATGGCTCCGACTGCTCGTTTGCCTCCCCCATACCATAAAAAAAAATTGCGTTTCACTATCCGTTTGGGCGTCGGTTTTCACCAGACGACTTAAATATTATAAGGAAAAACGTGTTGAATAGATTTGGACATGCTATTTTTGGCTTTTGGCTTTGGCTATTTATTATTTATTTGGACATTATTTTTCCGTGTATGCCTTGCATCGCCTTTTTATTTTAGACGCTAGTAGCTTGCGGGAGCTAGACCGTTGTGAGTTATGAGAGAATTAACTTTGAGTCGATTTGAGTGTTCATTTTCATTGTGTTCACACGCTTCAGAAAACGAACACTTAATTCTTTCATTAAATTACAGTCTCAGTGCCAGATTTATATATTTTAAATTGTTACAGTTAATAATGAAATCAAATATTTTGATGTGAGTATAAAATATTTGATTAACAAAAAAAGTAGAGTTTGATGACTGGCCAGTCTCTACATCTCCAAAAGTCTGACTGTATCGATTTGACTACAAAGAAGGCGTTTCTAAACTTCTCAGGAAGCCCGAAATCAAAGTATTTATATGTAAAAAGATGCACAATTTCGTTGCACTAATTTTTTTTTCACGCATGCGGCAAATTCACAATCGCGACAAAAATAAATTGTTTTTGTATAAGACGCTTGAACAAAGCGTCTCGTACTTACGGACTCTGTACCGACTGAAAACCCGTTGTTCTTCTGAATTAGCTGGCGACACTTTGTTTACTAATTATACATATAGCTGATAGTGCTGGGGTCAGCGGGGACTAAGCACTTTCGTTGACAGCACACATCTAAAATCATTCTTCAGCACGCCACAGTATGCAGCATACGTGTTACATATAACACCGCCCGGCGCACGTACTGGCTGGTTATTTTTTTAATCTATGCCACGGGGTTATCAGTGCATTCGATTTTTAAATAATTCGAACATGGTGGACAATCAGTGTAAAGCGCGACCGGTGAAAGCGTACATTATGAGTGACCTGTTGAAGAAGTTCGATCTGGCAGCCACCAACGATGTGGTGAAGGTGGTGATCGCCATCGTCGGCTTCTACGTGGGGCTGTTCTACTGTGAGTTTTGTGGTGTTCCATATTCAAATTTCGCGCGTGTAAATATTTTTTGACGTTATTCTTTTTTCAAATTTAAAATTTTTCATGTGTCAAAATTTTGTTGTTTATTATTTTTGTAGGAAAATATTTTTTTTGTATCAAAAAATTATAGAGTGTTTGAGATACACCTACGAATAATTAAAATAATAATATATTTTTTTAATATGCTATGCAACAACCAGGGTCATGTTTCACTGTAGTTAATGATAACTGATATTAAGTTGAATACTAATATTAAATTAATGAAAAGGGATGGATGAAATTCAGTAAGATTCCTCTTTTCCTATTGTGAGAGTGAAACTACTGGACATGTCAAAATATAACTAAATATAAAAAATAATTATTATTAGGCAGTCGGGTGTTTTGTGGTTTGGTCGGACGATTGATTTGAATTTGACTATAAAATCTTTATTCCCAACATATAAATAAATTTTAACTGCCACCTTATTCGCGTGAAATGTGAAAAAAATTGTCGTTGAGTACCCTAATGCTTCGCATTGATCTTTTTATACATATAATGAATTTTATTTTACCAATCGCGTGAAATAAGAAGACCCGCTGAGTTTCTTACGCCGGTTCTTCTCATTTCACGGTAGGAATTAGGATTGGAACCGGCGCGGTGGTAGTGTTTTTGACTTAAATTATGAGATTGTAAGATTTGATGAAAAAAATTTTGACTTTAACATGGAGGTGCATCAGATTCTTACTTTTCAGTCTATTTGACATAAAATTTGCATCGGTTTTTAGTTATAATTTTAATACAAGTGTAAATAGCGCATTAAATTATGTTCAGCAGATTTGCCCGATGCATATTTTTTCCTTCCTCTATCTACTGGGGCCAGGAAAACACTAAAAATACATTATTTTATTATTGGATTTATCATTATTGGTTCACGATAAATAAATTGAATATTGATCTTATTCTCGTTTCAATGATATTAATATCTGTGGACTTTTACACACTACGTTAGGCCCCGTGTTAAGTGTCATAAGGACTTGTGTTACGGGTACTAGGCAACGGAAATATATTTAATATGTTTTATAAATTTAAGAAATGTTATATATTTAAGATTTTCATCATCATCAGATAAACATCCACGACCCAGGCGGGCTTCGCACCTGTGACCTAATCCGAACATGCTCCGCTTATCCGAGCTCTGTACCACTGCGCCAGCCGCTCGTCATATTTTTTTTAAATTATCATTCAATTATCCGTGTTTCAATTATTAACAAATAGATATAAATAATTATAGATCACCTTCCTATTAACCTACTAGTTACTACCTAGTGACCCACTAAACTAAATATTTTCATGTACAAAAACTTATAGTAACTTATAGTATTACATTTCTCATATGAGTTTCGAACCTAGACTTCAATAAAAATGGGTGTTTTTTGCAACAGCCTCTAAGAGACACAGGCTACTGGTGCGCTTAAAAATAGGAGTCTTCTTGACAATATAATTATGGAACTTATTACCACGCCTCCTAGCCCTGTTCCAAGTACCGTATTTGTTTTACAAGCATACCATTACATTCGTATGTACATTCGTTGTAGACCCCCGAAATATATGTTATAAGATTTTCAATTAAGTAAGTACATTAAATACTAATAGGTAATCATCAAAATCAATCAAATGAGCGCATCTCGCCATCAAACTTCGGAGTTTGACGAGAATTATTATTGTAAAAAGAATTTGTAAAATTGTTGGAAATAAAAAAAAATCTAATTTCGGGATTCGAACCAGCGACCATTTCCATAAGGTGCGCAGCATACCGCCTGCGCCGCGTTACCAATTATGGTTTAATTAGCTATAATTCTCACGTCGGGATTCATCTCTCCCATCTGCGGGAGAGTGGGTGTTCGTCCCTCTATCGAACTCAAACATAGTCTCTTTGCCCGACGAGGACTCAGCACTCCGATGAGGCTGCATTGGGCCAATAATTGTCCCACAATACTGAGTATCTTATCGTCTGCGTCGCCAAAAAACTGGTTACGCCACATCCTTACAGGCTCTGGAATTTCACAAGTCGCGAAAAGCGGGAACAAGTCCCGGCGACCTCTGCCTGCCAAAAAGTAAATTGGCATCCTCGGTCCTTAAATTATGAAAGTAATCTTCAATGCGCATGTAAATTGACTTTTTACCCTACGGCGATGCAAGGGAAGGTTGATGTTCGAAAATGTAACAACTGAGAATAAACCTTCTACTAATATCCCCTTTACAGTTGCTTCGTCCTGTCATTTGTGAGTCCTAAGACCACTGAGTACTCGAGGACATGTAGAAATCGCATACGAGTCAGTCCGAAAACCGCACTAACGACAAACCGAGGCAGCAAAGCCACCACGCCCGCGCCGGTGTCGTGCGAAACAAAGCCCCGGTCGTGCGGACGCACAATGCAGATATAACTGAAACTTTTTTGTCACAGGGAAAATGCATTTATGCACCGTCCAACTTGCTCTGGGTGAGCCGGCAGGGTGTGTCGGACTCGGCACAAGATTACCACCACAGTATATATAGAGATATTGACATAGCTTATGCCAAAACGTGTGAAAAGTCTATCTCCAGCAGCCAAATGCATGGATAGATAGAAAATAGAAAGAGTCCGTTAGTGCATGTAAAAAAAGATAGATATCGCTTGCTACACAAAATAAAAAATAATACTACATGCGGTAGTGCGAGGGCTGGAGACATTTTCATGTTCAATTTATTTTTAATTTATCAACGATCATTACAATAGATAACCAGCCGCTTCCCGTCCTTAATGTGGCGCTAGTCGTTAGCGAAGTAATGATAATCGCACTTTAAGTATAACCGCTGCATCCGATCACTCGCCGACGGGTTCGGTGTGATACATGCACAGATAATAATTTTATTTAACTTTTAAATGTGCGAGATAAGATGCACTGGTATATATAATTTTATAATGTTTACCGTATTGAGAGGAAGTTGTATACTTTTGCTACTACGTTGATACAACTATGTAGGCTCGGCTTAATGATCATGAGCCTTTAGGCATTTAAGGTTTTAAGACTCATGTTGTGTGTCATCAAAATAAAGTGCGCTAGCAACTCCTTCCCGAAGCGGCTTGCGCCGAGGGAGGCGAGTGGCGAGAAATTTGCCGAGTTGATGTTTATTGAAAGAGGCTTATCCAGCAGTGGATCGGTCGGAGGATGAAGGAGTACATAAATTAAAGCCAGCTCTTACAGTATAATTGCTACCTACTGTCGTTGCTACTTTCGCTGTAGCCGAACTAATCTGACGACCAAAATGACGACCAGGCTGGCGCAGTGGTACGGGGCTCGGCTAAGCGGAGCATGTTGCGCCAGGGGTCGCGGGTTCGAATCCCGCCTGGGTCATGGATGTTTATCTGTGTATTTATATAGTAAAAATCTTAAATTTATAAAACATATTAAGTATAATTCCGTTGTCTAGTACCCGTAACACAAGTTGCATCGCATACACTCTCGCTTGTTTCCTTTTGATAGGCGACGTAGACATAGGCAGGAGGGGCAGGGGGGGGGATACATATCATGATAGGCGACCCAGACATGAAAAGCGGTGAGGGGCAGGGGATGCTATCTCTAAATACATATCTAAGTATGTCGTGACGTAACTTGGTCAACGCCCTGCACCCTGAACCACTCGACGAGACGGCGCCTGATGGCGATGATGAATGGAGACAGAAGCGAGCTTATCAATATATTTTTATTGATCCACACGAGTACTGGATGTTGGAGGCTATCGGCTGCATGGGCGCGGCGTGCACTGATAGCGCTCGACACCTGAACTCTGAACACGGGAGCCGGCTGGCTGGTGGCACTGTCTGCTCTCTGAGACCAGAGGCGTTTCATGTCTAAATGGACCAGTGTGTTCTGGAGTAGTGTGTTCGGAAGACGTAAAAGGTGGTTCAAAGTTAACAGGAGAGACATGAGAGTAGACCTTTAGATGTACTTGTTGCGCTGCAAGCGAATTAGATAAATGATTAGAAGACACAGGGTAAAAGTTGACAGGGCATTGTCTGTGAGACATCTGGAGCTTGTTGCAGAGGAATCGGACTGGTGCGGCATTGTACTTGTGTGTCCTAGTTGTGATCAGAAGATACACACATGGGTACAATTGGCATGGCATTGTCTTCAAGACCAGAGGTTCTAGTTGCGCTGCGATTTGGACTGGTGCGTCCTTTTATTACTGTGCCATAGAGTTCTATGGCGCCACTGAGTTCAGTGTAGTGTGATTAAAAGACACAAAGATGGCTAAAAGTTGACAGGCGAGATCTGAGACTGTCCGAGCTGCATGCTGGTGCTGCAGCCGAATTGGACTAGTGTCTCATAGTTGTAGTACAAACTAGTTATCCTGGTGTAATGTGAGCGGAAAACACTATGATGACTAAGTTGACGAGCGTTGTTTTTGAGGTCTTCAGAGCTGCTTGTAGCGCTACCTATAGGAAGACCCTTATAACACTCGGCGTAAAGCTATGGCTATGATCGCGCGTTTTGTACTATGTGAGCGTTTTGTAGCATGAGGAGGTTGTTCTACTCTGTGGTATTAAAAGTCGGTCAAGTGCGTGTCGGATTCTCGCATGGAAGGTTCCATACCGACAGGAAGGTACGTGTATGACTATTTACACAAAAGTGGGCTAAACCACATTTGCGGGCGTATACACTGTCTGTCACACCTTCGGACAGTGCTCGAACAATCCGATAATTCGTCAGCCCTTTTCCCTGGCTCTGGCTTCTCGCACAAGGAACTAAAGCCTGTATTATCTCCGGTTGCGTTATTTCCCCCGCCGTAGAAAGTGCTCGACCACACGACCAGCTCGTGTCACACGGACCGGCATGCTGCGGCCGCTGTGGTCGGTATCTCTCGATACGGGTAAACCGATATCGGTGAACGATATGCGCCTTTGTATCCTGTTTATATTTCCGTATTGAGTACCGGTTGTTATGAAGTGTGAGGCGTGGTGACGAGGATTTTCTTTTTTTTCTTATCTATATATATAAAACTCAAACGTGACATAGCCATCTATCAACGCACAGCCCAAACCACTGGACGGATCAAGCTAAAATTTGGCATCCAGGTAGATGTTACGACGTAGGCATCCGCTAAGATTTTTAGAAATTCAACCCCTAAGGGGGTGAAATAGGGTGTTAAAGTTTATATGGATTTCTTAGAAATTAAACGCGGGTGAAACCGCGGGGCACAGCTGGTTTTAATCATAAAATAGGCTTGCATTTGAATACAGCCTCATCTATTGGAACGTGATGACGTGGCCTAAGATGGAACATACTTGTCTTCATTTTTAATGGCGAGTCACCATTGATTTGATTAGGGCCAGATTGTAGGTTCCAATTGAAATAAGAGTAAAGATGATTAACTGTCCGGTAATATGTCATCGGTATGGAGTACAAAGTGAAATATTTTGCGTTGAGTCACGCGAAATATTATCAATAAGAGGTAGGCTCATGCTGCCAAGTAAATGGGGCTGCCACCGCAGGTACCTCTCGCTCATGCGATACCGGCGTAAAGTGACATAGTCGCGGTTCGTGCGGTGCGGACACGACAGCTATTACATGACGCGGATGTTTGAACGCAACGAAAAAAACTCTCGATTGCGTCGGCCTTTCGAATGCAACGTATCAATGACACCGCACCGGATTCACAAATCACTGGTATGTCGTTGTAACGTCCATCTTTCGCAAATAAACTACAAATTTCGGTTTCGGTCGGTTAATTATTACAATATTAAAACAATGAACATGACCTTCATTTTCAAATTTTATAGTTTATGAGGGCAGGCAACCATTTTTAGGGTTCCGTATCTCAAAGAGAAAAAACGGAACCCTTATAGGATCGCTTTGTTGTCCGTCTGTCTGTACGTCTGTCAAGACCTTTTTCTCTAAAACGCTTGAAGGGATTTAGCTGAAATTTTTGTCAAATACGGAGGTCAGTTACGTCTTGATGCTTTGAAAAAATCACACTTCTAAGTTAACGCCTAATTAGACGGTTGCGGCACACATTTAGTAGGCGAATTACAGTTATAAGTTGATAATGATTTTTCCAATGATCTACATATAATTTACTAGTTTTCAGGTTTATTACTATATATGTGCTATAAGTTCTTACTTCTTGCCAAACACAACTCCAGGTCAACGGGAAGTACCCGATAGGTTTTTGGTTTTCGACAAAGTACGTTTTCATACAAAATTTTGCATAATTGGCTATAACTTTTTATTGCGTTAACTTAGAAGTGTGATTTTTGTCAACTTAAAACGGCAGGCGTAAAGTTACAATAATTGAAAACCATGCATTACGTTTGGATTGTTCTTCCCATTCATACGGAACCCTCGGTGTGCGACGGACTCGCACTTGGCCGGTTTTTGTTTTGATAACTACCTACGCCCATAGCCGTCCTCATAATTTTAAATTCCTTCAATGTTATGAGGCACGCCATATACTACTAGTGAAGGGTTCATGCTACATTGCAGTCGAACTGGGCTTGCACGACGGGGGAGGTTCCACGACCTTCGCTCACGCGGTACCCGTGCAGTGCACCTCCATTAGAATCTTAAAAGCCGCACAAAACGCGAGAGCTGTCTCTTCACGGCGGTACCATGGATTCGTCTGCAATGCCGTATTTTTTTTTAATGGTATAGGGGGCAAACGAGCAGTCGGAGCCATTTTCATGACTACCGACTTCCATAGACATCCGTGTAGAGGCTATACAGATGTGCTGCCCTCATTTCTCCTCCCACCTCTATGGGCCACCGGCTACTTACACACCGCACGAAACGCGACAGCACAGCTGTCACTTCACGCCGGTCTCCTGGGTTGGCCTATGTCCAGCAGTGGGCGTCTTCTGGCTGCTAATAATGATGAGTAATTATGAGTACTAGGTTCATTTAGATTTTTATAGACCCTAGGCCATCTAGACAATATTTTTTTTATCCATACCATCTAGATTCCAGACTATAGTGGAGCCCCTTTAATTGCGGGACCTTCCTTTCTCCTCCCACCTCCCTGAGCCACCGGCTACTTACACACCGCATCACAACTGTGACTTTACGCCGGTCTCGTGTAAGCGAGAGGTACCTCCCCGGTCGTGCCGGTCCAATTCGGCTGCATGCAAACATGCAGTGTGGCACTACCTCTTAAAATGTCCATATTATAACTGATGCAAGATGCCTTCGCTCTGAAACAGTCGACGCTACAGATATCGACGGTGAAGATACAGACTTGTGCGAGCCGCTGAGTCAGCGCATCTCTGACACACTTGCGCCCGCCGCTTCCGAGAATGTGTTGCGACACGACGTGTTGTTGTGTGCCTCGTGGTGTTGGCAGCTCGAGGTCCCGGGTTTGAGTGCTGGACTAGAAAGTGTTGCTTGGATTTTTAACTTTGTAATAACGATCCGGAGTCGGCGTTGGCGGTTGCATCCCTGGACCAGACCAAGACAAGGTTCAGCGGTCCTGTGGTCATTTACCTCCGGTCGTGTCAGTCTGCCATCTGTAGACGTGGATCGTTTGCAATTCGTGATCCGATGAGTCGATTGTCCACTGTAATGGAATCCAATATGGTTGCTAATAGTAGACTCAAATTGAGCTGAGCGGCTGAGTAGAACAAAAAAATAATGAGTGCTATAAAAAATAAACATCCGACCATTAGAACGATTGTCGGGACGCTATTGACCTTTCTTGTCCCTCTCTCCGAATGTTGGTTTATGCTGTGAGGAATAAATATACAATATTTACTGATATAAATCTTCTTGTTTAGAAGGAACTAAGGAAGTAGCGTCATATTCAATTAAAAATAAATAAAATAAATATTAAAAATTAAATATTAATAAATTAAATGAAATGACGATAGGTGACCCTAGTGGCATTTTCCAAAAAGGTGGCGGAAGTACATGGGGCGAGCGTCTGCCTGACATCCGGCGAGTCTGCGGTAGACCAGATCACCAATTTCATGTGGCTTAAAAGTGAAGACGACAAAGCCATACATGAAAAAAGTCTGTGCTTTAGATCACACAACGGAAGTAAAACTTAATATTGATTTAATACACAAATTATTAATTACAATGATGTAAAATGCCATTTGATATTTATTTTCAATTAAAAAAAAATGTTTCAACTTAAATCGAATTTGAATGACAACGTGAGATTTTTGTAACGCTCTCACCAGCTTACTTTCCTACTTTATCTTACTTTATAGAAGTTTTACTTCAATGAAGTGTGTAGCTCAGCTCCAACAAGCGACTCGATCTACCCCCATTGAGGCACATTCCACGTCAGTAGCATGATGTAGCTTAGCAACGCAAGCGCGGTAACGATACGCTGGTGTTACGCTCGATGATACGATTTTACTCACAATTATTTCACACAGCGCATCCTGAATCGTTTTAAAGAAGAAATCTCCAAAAACCACTTTCGTCGTACGTGGAGTATGAGCGAGCACGACAGTGATTGGGGCAAATTATCTATATATATAAAACTCAAACGTGACATAGCCAGCTATCAACGCACAGCCCAAACCACTGGACGGATCAAGCTGAAATTTGGCATCCAGGTAGATGTTACGACGTAGGCTTCCGTTTTTGGGATTTTTTGGAGGATTTTTAGAAATTCAACCCCTAGGTGGGTGGAACAGGGTGTTGAAGTTGATATGGATTTCTTAGAAAATGAACGCGGGTGAAACCGCGGGGCACAGCTAGTTCATTATATAAAGTACATAAAGCATATACCTATTTAATCATTTATTTTTATAGTACATGTGTGCGCATGTCGGCTGCTTATAGAATCTCAAATACGACATTTATGTAAATTTATATAATTTGTTGTTTGTGTCAGCCATCATACAGGTTTTATGTCACTAGTTATTTTTAAATTTGTTCATGATATTTATATACTAGTGGTACTAGTTCTTTCGAGAAAACACAGTTCCATCCTGATTAGAATTTAAAGTTTTGGTTTTATGTCGAAACCATTCAGGGGCCGTCAAAAATATCACCAAAATCTGTCAAACTATTTAGAAGGATATCTTTGAATATCTGTCTTTTTTTATAGGATAAGGGGCAAACGAGCAGGTGATAGATTACTACTGTCGACCATAGACATCCGCAAAACTGGAGGCTTTGCTGGCGCGTTGTTTGCTGTTTCTCTGTGGGCTAGTAAGAGTCCTCTTGCCGCGAGCTGCTTGGACGCTGAATCCAGGATCCAAATCGAACCAACATCCATTATCAACGTCATTATCAAAGTCTTCAGCCGGAGTTAGGTCACTGCTGGACAGGCCTTCCCCACAGAGCGCCATAGTCAATTCCGGTGCATCTCTTCCCACCCGCTCAGTCAGTCCCCCTATTGTCTCCCTAAACCAAGAAGACAGAGTCTTCCTTAGTTCCATGAACTATTATGGCGATTGTTATATTGCCCACAGTCTTTCCGAAAAAGAAGGTAGGTTATGGTCACGTCTAGTGACGTCACTACTCACTAGTCGTCACTCCAGCGAGTCGGAGGTGAGAGGTCCATCCAACAGTCGTGTAATTGGAATTCACTTCAATCCCAATGAAGTTGCGACCATAGAATTTCTTTTCAAACTTTCGCCTAAAACTATAAACAGTAATAGACTGAAAGTATAAAATTTATTTTCTTTTTTTCATTCTTCATAGTATCCTTTTAGCATTGCTGTTGTCCATCTAAGTGTCGTTTAGATCAAGATTCTGGAACGCGTTCTAAGGTATAAGTCAGGAGAAGGAAAAGGAAAAAGAAGAAAACCATTGTACTATGTTTATACCTTCCGCTGCCCTGACTTGGAATCTGAGAATTTGGCAAAAGTAATACTTTACCAAATGCAAACAGGAAAACGTCAAAAAAAACCTAATGATTTATTATTTTATATATATTTTTTCATGATATAACATGAAAAAAATCATTCCAAAGTTGTTGTAGTTATTTTCATACAAAATGGACGCCTACAAATTTTACTTTATCAAACTTTGTACTAATTTCGGACATTCTTGATAGTGGACGAACTTGCTACAAGTTCGTCGAGTGCTATCGGTACTCGAGTACTCCACCGATGTTCTACATATTATTATTTGACGTGGTTTTTACAACCCTATGTAAGGAAGCTAGTGGTGTTTAGCTTTCGTGACTGTGAGAGCAGATTAGCTCTTTTCTTGCGCCTGATTTTTCTCCAGTCCTGTCGGATTGCCGCCCCATCAAACTGGGGACGCAAGGTGCACTTGTGCCCTGGTGTCAATTCGCCGCTTGGAAACGAGGTGCAAACGAGCAGTTGGCGCCTTTTCGCTATTAGTGACCACCGAGACACAAACTTTCACACAACCAACACCTTAATTCTTTTTTTTTCGGTTGCATCTTTACTCTATCCAATATTGAGCCTTACTATTCTTACAAACTGCACAAATTGCCACGCCATAGCCGTCACTCTATGTCCGTATTATTTTAGAGAGAGTTACTTCCCCGGTCGTAGTGAGCCGGTTTTACTGTCATGCACCTATGACAATTATTTAACTATAATGCAATGTAAATGTGTGAAAATGTTTATAAATGATGAAATCTAGTGTCGATTTAAAATGTACATAATGTATGTTTCGGTGGAAAAACCAGTTTGAGTCGGACACAAACAATTATTGATAATGGAGTTGTCGCGACATTGCGATTACTGAAAGTTCGGGCTGCGAGTGGCCCACCGGGGCATGGGAGTGAAGTAGGGCAACGCATCTACGTAACCTCTGGTCGATTGTGGTCGGTGGGTACTCACTAAATGTCTCTAATATCGGGATGCATCTCGCGTGGGGTCGATAGGGTTGCCAACTCTCCCGGAATTCCGGGATTCTCCCGGAAAAAAGGCGTTAGATTTTAAAATCTCCCGGCTCCAGGAACGCAGGTAAAATCCCCTGGAAATGATTGTAATCTCATAATGTTAAATATTATTTAAATCCCTCAGTTACGACTAATTAAAGAACTTTTAAATATATATTATATGTCTGGCAATATACTTTTTTTTGCTCCCGGATTTGTGATGGACGGAGTTGGCATCCCTAGGGGTCGGTCCCCCTTTCGATTGCAAACCTAGTCACAGAGATGAGGCTATATTGAAATTATTTTCGCTTCCACAGCAAAAGTTACGGTCCATAAAAAAAAAGTCTCCAACATCTTTTGCCACATGCACACTGTTCTACATATAGGTCATAAAATATCACCAAAGTTATGCGAAGACGTTCCTCTCCCGACCTATTTGTTGGTAACTTTTCTCATTTCTCCGTAATCTGAGTGCTCGCTATCTCGCTCCGATAGCGTTATCTCTTTCACAAAACAGCGGCGACCGTGAACTTGGCGCGCTCAATGTCAGCTGGTTTATCTGTAGGCCTCTGGCCTCCGTCGTCGCGAATTTAAGATACACGTTCGGACGGTCCGAGTGAAATCCGCGCCTCAGTGGCGTAACTGTATCGTCCGGACAAGTTCATCAGGTGGAACCTCCATAGATATAAGAATAATCTTAACATTGCATTAAAATTAAAATAAAAGTTTTACCTGAGTCGTGGTGGTCCTCGTCTTAGTTTTTTTGAAAGAGCGGGTTCGGTATTTTTTACCAACTCCACGTATTCCACGTATTTCATGCGGTACACAAAAAATTCGAGCCCATCCCCATCTCTATAGGGACCGGTCTCCTGCGCGCGACGTATTGTAGTGCACAAGTATTTGCGCATACACTGCAATGCACACTACATTCTCTATTTTTTTATTCTTAAAGAATATTCTTATGGGACGGCAATCCGACACGAACGGGAATAAATCAGACGCAGAACCTAAGAACTCACGGAGCGGTTTTCAGCCGCGCCCGACGCGTTTGTGGGCCCACATCTTCACCCGCAGCGCGCGCGGTTGTTTGCGGCTACCGCGGCATCGGCGGGCAACTAGTAGAATAGTTTCGACCGCGCGATCTGCGCTGTCTTGGCGAGCGACCGAAAAATATAAATACAAGAATATGACTTGTGTCTTGTTGCCGGTGATTTGCGCGTTCAGGTAGCCGTCGCCGTTGAAATCACCGCCCGTAAGCTTGGCGGGCGGCGATCGAATGACGAGCGATGAATGATGAAGACGCGCTGCTGGTGTAAAACGTGTCGTGAAATGTGCTCTTACTTTTTGCCTAATATAAATCTACATTCTACAAAAGATGCGGGGCAACCGCGGCGCGGTAAAAAACCGCTCCGTCAATTCTTAGCCAAACACCATCAACTTTCAAACTCGGTACAGTTATAACAAATTGTACAATACCTAAAACACGTTTGGCTCGACCTGGGCTCCGAACTGGGGACCTCACGTAAACATGCTTACCACTACCCACGAGGCAGCCGGTGTTGGCTATACAAATGCAGACATAAAATTGAAATTTCTACTTTTCGATACGTTATGACTTATTCGTTTAGTTGCGCTAGGCGACACAATTACTTAAATATGTGTATGAATCACTTTTTGTCCACTGCCAGCTATACGGTACCTGTCATAACGGTAACATTGATAGTAGACTTAAAACTTGACCTTTTCCTGTATGTTTTTACGCTTGTATGTATGAGTGTAGATTTATATATCTGCTACAACGTGGGCGTTGATAGATTTTAATATCTTAGGTGTGTTTAGATTATGTATATAGAGTCGCAATGACGCTATTGCTCTGGATACAATAAAATAAATGGTTTTATTAATTATCCGTAAATCTTGAAGTCCGCACGAAACGTGACACAGTAGTCGTGGTGGTAGGTGCTTGTAGTGGGCTTCCACTTACATAGTATGTTAGTTAATAAAAACAAGTTATCACTACAAAAAGTTAAGTCTGAAAGAAAGTGCCGATGTAAAAAAAGGGCAATCTCTGACCGTTGGGTCGGGTATGTAGAAAGAACGGTACACATGAGAGGTAAGGAAAAATGTGAGATATACACTGGCACATGAGAGGTAAGGAAAATGTGAGATATACACTGACACATGAGAGGTAAGGAAACTGTGAGATATACAATGGCACATGAGAGGTAAGGAAAATGTGAGATATACAATGGCACATGAGAGGTAAGGAAAAATGTGAGATATACACTGGCACATGAGCGGTAAGGAAAATGTGTGATATACACTGGCACATGAGAGGTAAGGAAAATGTGAGATATACAATGGCACATAAGAGGTAAGGAAAATGTGAGATATACACTGGCACATGAGAGGTAAGGAAAATGTGAGATATACACTGGCACATGAGAGGTAAGGAAAATGTGAGATATACAATGGCACATGAGAGGTAAGGAAAAATGTGAGATATACAGTAGCACATGAGAGGTAAGGAAATATGTGAGATATACAATGGCACATAAGAGGTAAGGAAAATGTGAGATATACAATGGCACATGAGAGGTAAAGAATAATGTGAGATATACAATGGCACATGAGAGGTAAGGAAAATGTGAGATATACAATGGCACATGAGAGGTAAGAAAAAATGTGAGATATACAATGCGAAATGTGCAGGGATGTAGGTTCCGGGGAAGACCAAGATAGAGATACCGTGATCAGATAGGTCGGGCACTGTCCGAAGGTGTCGAGGGTCTTCGCAACCAGCGTGTGAGTATGAAGAGAGTTGTGAATGTGGCAAAACAAGTGTGTTAGAATGGTCACATATATAAATTAAAAATCACCGCCATCATTGTTGTGCTGCTCATTAATTACGCGCGTCCTCCATTTGACCCGCGGTCACTACTCACTTCCGTCCGCTGGCTTCGTCATCGTCGCACCCAATCAGTTTTGTTGGTTTTAGTTTTCCTTATATGTCCTTAATGATTTCAGAGTTTCTTCGCCCTTATTTCTCTAGGAGCGGGCCTTTCTCCTAACGCCATCCTCCGCTGCCTCTCCAATTAAATCTCCGCCTGGACCTTGGCGTCCATTTTCCATGGAGGGGTGCCTGCCAGTACCCTACCTAGCGAACCCTTTTTTTCATTTTCAAGGCAAATAGTTTATTTAGTTGAGAGGACAGTTGCTTATCGATAACAATTTACTTTATTGTTTTATTTTTTCATATTAATCTTTCTGCGCAAGTGGAACTGGAGCTCTTCAAAATGAGACTATCACCGATTTTTTATGTAGGCACCGCTACCGTACCACAATCACTCGGATAACAATCGGAAGTAAATCTATACATATAATAAAACAGTAAAATCAGTGTGTCTGTACATACGATGATGATGTGACGATATTAAAATAGTATTAGAACAGTTCTACATGTTTTTTAATTTTTTTGTCTGTTTGTCCGTTCGTCTGTTTGTCCGTTCGTCTCTTTGTCCAGACTAATCTCCGAAGCTACTGTACGGATTCGCATGAAACTTTTGTGGCATATAGATACTAAGCTTGGTCAACATCTAGAACATCCTGCGGTCCTACGGGAACTTCAGTAATCACACTTTACCCGACGGATTTGAAAATTTGAAAGAAACTTTCTGTGGTGTTATTTTTTTTTTCAAATCAAAACGGATCGATATGATATTTAGTATGAAAATGAAATGAAATGAAATGATAGATGATGAAGATAGATGTAGGACTGAAGAGTGGCATCGGCTCCTTTTTATCGTGAAAACTTAGGCAAGCGAGGCCGGGGTTAAAAGCTAGTAATTCATAAATCAACGATACGGGGATCCTTGGGATCTTCAAGAACAGAGCTTATTCTTTCCTCAAAGGTCGGCAATGCATCTGTTAGACCTCTGGTGTTACGGATGTCTGTGGGCGTTGGTGTTCACTTTACATCAGGTGACCTAACTGCTTGTTTGCCTCCTATGCTATAAAAAAAAAATAATTTGTCGACTCATGTTCACCTTTTACGGTTACTTCCTCATAATGTGTTGTATTAGTGAAAGAATGGATAAAATCGCCCCATCAGTTTTGAAGCCTATTCAATACAAGCAACAAAAATCTCATTGTTTGTTTCTAATATTAGACTAAAGGCTAACCTCTTCGTGATGTGAGGGCTACCTGTTCCTTAGTCTCGGTGACCAGTGACCACCCACGTCAATTAAACGCAGTTTATATGCACCGGACACACCGCGGCGAACTACATACACATACATACACACACTCACACACACTCACACACATACGCACACACACACATACATACACACACACACAACACAAAGACACATTATCACGGCAGTTATCGTGTTTATATTAAAAGAGCATTAAAAATATTATTGTTACCATTATTATGTACCGGCGGGGTCGACGGCACGAGCTGTTGTTGTCGCCGCTTATCGGCTGGCAACTGGCAAACAGCCCCAAGGTCTCGGGGTTACCGGGGGAGTATGTAACACTGTCGTAAGCCCGACCCGGAGGCGTCTGCACCCATCTGCGGGAAGGCGGGCGGTTTGAATCCCACACGAGGCGAACGTGCCTCATCCAGTCCAAGAGTTGATTAGGTCAGCTGCACTGTTTAGCGATGTTTCTACACCAATAGCTAAATACCATGTAGAAATGATAAAATACGAAGAATTAAGGTAAATTGGACTTGGAATAAATGAATGAATTAAATGTTCTTTAATGAGCACATAAAAATCTTAACAATGCAGAAGAACAATACATTAAAAAAAATCTTTTATATCCCGCATCATTCACTTATGGTTCGGCGGGTAAAGTGTGCAGATCATTTTGATCATCTGAATCTCCAATTCCTAGATAGGCCGTGGGATAATCTTACACTATGACCAACAAATAAAATAAAATATAAAAATACATTTACTGTATCTAAAAATACATTTACTGGTAAAGATATACTTAAAATATACTTAAACAGACAGGTTTTGCCAAAAATAAAATGTGTTCTCCAAAAACTAAACCCGAAAAAAATTTAATATTTCAATGGACTGTTGTTAGTTTCGTGTCCTGTTTGTGATTTAAAAGTCAAATATAACATTAATGCACTCAGAATAAATTCTCAGTTCAAGTCTCCAGGACCTTGAAGAAGTTATGTAGGTATTCGACTTAGTCATCATGACATGCAGG
>LUGF01014762.1:430764-464935 GCA_001625245.1 Calycopis cecrops
AAAAAAAAAAAAAAAAAAACAACTCACCACACGATATGATCGTCTTGGGCAGCGCCACTACAGGGAACACGCCGAACAGGTCCACTATACACAGCACAGTGAACAGCACGGAGAGCCCGCCAGACGTCTCGCTGGGGGTGTAGTGGCTCTTGCTGATCATGACGGTGATGGGTGTGCCGGCGCGGGCCGACAGGAACCCGCTGTCCGAGAACTTCAAGATCTTCATCTCTGTAACAAGAACTTTTATTTTTGTCTCCCAGATCATCCAGTGTAGAATGTTCCGGGTTTGATTCCCCTTGATGTATATTCCTATTCTTAAGGTACCTACTATCTAAACTAATATTATAAAAAGGTTTTATAACTTTGCAGGGTAGGTATTTATCTTGAGAAATACTAAAATGATCATGAAAATTCTTTCACTATCACTCAGTTACCTACTTCGTCTAGGAGCGCGAACTTTTTCACGAAACTCTCAAAACTCGCAAAACTCTTAAAACTCCCAAACTCTCTCAAGAAGGAGGCACATGTCGGCAAGTCTACAACAAAACCTACCAAAAATATGTACGACCGTGTAGTCACCAGACGGCTCTCGAGGAAGATCGGCGCTGATAGTTATATCAGCAAATGCTGTTGTTTGTTAATCACATTCTTAACACCATGTTGTTTGTTAATTTGTTAATCACATCAAATAAATACATTCTTTCTTTCTTTGTTCGTCTTACTAATGTTACATTACACAAATCCTTATCTATAGATTTTATTCATTGACCCAAAAAATATTAAGCAGGGCAAGGGTACAGATATAGATCACAATCTTAGAAAAGCCAGAGGTACCCCCCAGACGTGCCCGATTCAACTGCAATACGGCACTATTATTATAAAAATGGATATGTTTCGGACGAGGCATACGTACAAATTCGACTCACATAGGAAATAGAGCGTTTAAAAATAATACAAAATCGATACCGCTAGTTTGAAATTGGATAGTGTCATTTGCGGCTTTGTGAAATGTGGCTTATGAAACATACATAGCAGCGGAATTAGTCTAGATTACCTTAATGTGACATACCTAGGTATTTAGTATTTACTATTAAGTCCGTTTATAGGTCACGTTTTTAATTTAGGTCGTTGAATTTATGGTGTTTTATAGAGATCCTACTAATATTATAAATGCGAAAGTTTGTATGTAAGTTTGTTTGTTTCTTACTCCTTTACGCAAAAACTGCTAAACCAATTCATGAAATTTGGCACACACATAGACCCTAACTTGCTAACTTGTAACACATAGGATAGTTTTTATCCCGAAAAAATGTGATGATTTTATATTTTCCACGGAATCCACGCGGGTATAACTGCGGGGCGCAGCTAGTTCGAAATAAAGTAAGAAATAAAATAACTATACCTAGTCAGTGAAGACTGTGCGCTCACATAGTATCCAAGTATATAATATGTAGGTATTATACGCTTAAAAAGAAGGGATTTTGGGTAATTTATTATGACTTATGGTCTTTTATTTTTATTAGTCGGCGACATGCATAAATATTCACACAGAGATTATACAGATTACAGATGCTTTCTCAGCTTTAATGCACACATCGTTGTAATCATTTGAACAACTTTAACAAGATTAAACGAAGATTTTCTTTAGAAACTTATGCAAAATACCAGGAAACCATAGGAGTGGTGTCGTGCCCTCTCTAAAGGGGTTAGAATTAACACCTCGGTGTGGGCACAACTACTTGAGCGGAAAACGATATCGCATGAAACTCATTTAGAATAATTAATTAGAGATAAATTTATCTTGAAGAATTTAAAGAAGTAGAAATTAGAAAATTACTATTAAATTCATTTTGTATTAGTTAAAAACTGTTGGTTTAGTTAGAAGCAAGCTGTATTATATCTGCTCTCTAAGAAATAATAAAATAGAAATAGTTGCAATGTGAAACGTAGTAATAATTCACTTATCTGAAACGTAGATCGAAATTTGCAATTTGCCCTATTTAGTCATTGTTTTCAAAACTTTATATGTTAAAGTCCCCTTATCGAATGCAACATTCAGCATTATATTTATGTTCTTCCCGTGGTGCAACTATTTAATAATTTCTGAATTTTTGCTACTGCTGTGTGGAGGAAACTCTAGCTTTTTTTCCGACCTCAAGTTTTGCTGTGGAAGCTAAGAGAAGCCCAATACACCTTCGTCATCCTTCAACACCTTTCTCCTGGTACTCTAAGTGCTCGTGGAGCGGCGAGGCAAGTAAAACTGAGCACGACTCTAGTCTAGCTCTAAAGGGGTGATAAATTTCTTTTGGGTAAAATTGGCCACTAATTATAACATATGAATTTGTAGTTTCTTAAAGTTAGCATAAATTATTAAGATCAATGGAACATGCGGAATTTTCTTCTCATCATGTCACGACTCACGGCTCACGGTACGTAGACTGTTAGTTGCCTAGCTTGTAAGCCAATAGACTAGTTCAAACGAATCTCCAGTGACCCAGACATAGGCTTAATCGAATTGACATACTTGCCCCGCGGAACAAACGCTGTTGCATGCCACATGCCTAGCTTACCTTACGATGTCTTGAGTTTATGCGAATTTAACTCGATAAAATAAAACTTGTAAGTATTCATTTTTAATCGCAATTTTGTTACATATTTAACAAGCCCGACGTTTCGGTTCATTTACAGGAATATTTTTAAGTGAAAGAATAAAAATATACATTAATAAATATATAAACATTTCTGTATTTATACCTAGATAATATTAACCTATAATAATACGTTACGATAGATACGTTTCGACTTTCCTGTGATTGATGATGTGCGTTGGTCAACGGTGGGTGCTCCGATTCCTCGATTGTACATTAAAAATACATATACCAAAAACACAGAGCTGAAACTACAAACCAAAGAATTTCGAAAACCCTCTATAAAGGGATGAAATAAGGGTAATAAAAATACAAAGGGGAAAACGCAAGGCGGTTAAAGATACTTTTATTAAATTTCATCTTAATGTAATGAAATTTTGACGCTCTACTATAAATTTATGTATTTATTCCCCTAGCTCCATTTATAATATAATAAATTCTTTTAATTTTTATAACCATTCGTAAACATTACAAATTGATTATTAACATAAGCCATTTTATACATCACAGCCTAATAGACAACCTAATCAAGACTCACAAAATTAATTATATCTAAAATAGATAGTGGGTTTTTTCGGAATTTTTACGCAACGTCTGTTTCGAGTGTTTCGAAATTCACGTTTTTCTAATCTAACTGCGCTGCGCGGCTTCACCCGCGTACCTACGTTTCGCTAACGTGGAAATATCGAGGTAAAAAAATTTATATTGGGCGATTCTCAGACCTACCCAATATCCACACAAAATTTCATGAGCATCGTTCGGAAGAGTATGGTATGGGTATACTAACATTGTGACACGAGAAATATATTTAAAGATGTTATTAGAAATTTTAACCATTATTTATAGCACACATTTCCGAGGCTTAAATAGTCTATGTAGGTACCTCCTAGTAAGAGGTAGTGCCACACTGCATGTTTGCATGCAGTCGAATTGGGCCGGCACGACCGGGGAGGTACCTACCTCTAGCTCACACGAGACCGGCGCGATAAAAGTGACAGCCGGTGGCCCATGGAGGTGGGAGGAGAAAGGAGGGCAGAGCATCTGTATTCTGTATATCCTCTATGCGGATGTCTATGGGCGTCGGTCATGACAATGGCTCCGACTGCTGTTTGCCTCCCTATACCATAAAAAACCTCACTCTATTTCGATCTTTACACAGTAGAACACTGGTTAGAGATCGTAATATATTTTGATGGTATATAAGAAAATAACTAAGAATCGATTATAATAAATTAATAAAGATTTCCGTTTAGAGGGCCATATTAAAATTCGTGTGTATTTGAAGCCGAGGCCACAAGTCCACAAGTGTGTTATTAATTTTTAGCGCCAGGCGTAAATAATTGATTATATTATTATACCAATGAATATGTAGATAATATGTATATTGTATATAAGCAATGATAAGAAAGATCTAACAAGATACCTTATCTTGTTAGATCTTTCTTATCACGAGGCTTATCACAAACATATAATCCATTTAAAATGTGTGCTTGGAAGCTGTCAATCAAGAGAATTATACGAGTAATTCCACGTATTTTTTTTTGTAGTGAAAATATTTTTTGTGATTCCGTAGCTAAAAACTAAAAAGCAAAAATGGAACCCTTAAAGAATCACTTTGTTGTCTGTCTGTAGGCAAGAAAGCCTAGCACTCTCTTTCGGTGATCTAGAATCATCTATACTTATTACAGGAAGTGACGTAATAAATGCAGATAAAAAACAGTAAAACTCGATAATTTGTAATACCTAAGTATCATAGAAAACACAGTAAAAAAACTTTTATTTTTGCTTGGTGCCATACACACAAATGTAAGTTTGTCAACTTTTATAAGTTGGCTGCAGCTGCCAACTTATAAAAGTAACCCTTCCGTTGGTAAGGACCGACTCGCACTTGACCCGTTTTGATGTACTAGTTAATTATGCACTTCAGAAACAGACACTCGAGTTTGTTTTGACAATTTTTCTCGTTATGACGGAGACGAAGAAATAATCAATCCTTGGAAGTGGTGTTTAATGAAGACTTATGAATCTTGTGTACTACTTTTTGACATATATAATATATACCTTTCTCATAATACATTACATGATATTATGCATTACTTTTCTTATAGAGATTCTCATGGACAGGAGAACTAATATTTTAAAAAAACTATCTCAAACTATCGTTTACTCGGACCAAATAAAAAGTAATCGATTATGAGAACTTAATTGACATTAATTAAGGCTATTTGTTAATAATAAATATATTGTTACAATGTCTAATTTTTTTTATTGATCTATTATAAAAATACTTTGTGTTTTTTTGTTTTGTTCATTATTTCTAAAAGTAAAAGAAATTTATTATAAATATATTAAAAATAAACACTAACCTTAAAAATTGTTTTTATTTACATCACAAATAAAAAAAACCATTCACTTTTTACTTCTCAGCACTGCACTTTTTTCGGGAATTTTTACAGACACAAACAGAAATCCAATTTTCGTTCCGAAACGTTCGCCTTGAGCGCGTTGGCAGTACATTGAGGCGCTAGAAGCAACCGGCGACATTGTACAGTCGCTAACAAAATGCTACAAACGCTAACAAATAATAAAATTATATGCATTGGCTTAGAGGACATCTAGTTCCGTCTTATTTTATTTTAATATAACACATTCGCTCATAAATGCAACTCTAGCACTACTATTTATAGTAACTATTTATAGTTTGTATTCATTTTATTTTTAATTTATATCACATGGAAACCGTTTGAGTAGCTAATATCAAAGGAAACTATTAATCTATTTAAAGGTATTTTTATATTCAATAATATATTTGTTTTAAATTTTATAGCTTAACAATACTTATATCCTTATTTTAATTTGAGGTACAGCTATAGAACAACCATAATAAGTATGCATTCGCCGCTTAGCCCTTTTAGATGTAACTAAATACCAATTCGAAACTCACAAAACTTTCTATTATTCTAAATGTACTTTCTTATGTAACTAATAGTAAACCTTTTTTATTGTTAACGCAGATGACGTTTACGTATGATATCTAGGGCCGCTATCCCACTGGCGTTTTACGAGCGTTGACGTCTCTCCAACGTCTTCGTAACGTCAACGCTGCGCTAACGCAACGTTAACGTCGCGTCATCCCGTGGCAATAGTTAACGTCAGCTGAACGCGACGTTAACGTCGCGTTTAGCTGACGTTACCTATTGCTGAACGCGATGTTAACGTCGCGTTTAGCTGACGTTAACTATTGCCACGGGATGACGCGACGTTAACGTTGCGTTAGCGCAGCGTTGACGTTACGAAGACGTCGGAGAGACGTCAACGCCCGTAAAACGCCAGTGGGATAGCGGCCTAGGAGCCCGGGTGGCCTCTAGACCAATGTCGGACTCGACTTAGCCTCGGCGAAGAGAACTTCTCATTGGGGACTGTCCGGGTGCTTTTGAACAGTCCCTACTATGACGTGGAACCGTGCAATGACTGACCCCTCGCCTCAGTACTCCAAAGGAGCACGCCACCACTGTCCAAATTGGACCAGCCACTCAGTCAACCCACGCAGCCCTCTGCTGATTCAGAGGGACGGGTGAAGGACCCCGAATCCAGCGGCTCTTTGTCTGGCCACTCCCCTCAAGTCTGTCCGGCATAGCCTTCGGGATAATGTGGCACACAAGCCTCCCCCACCTCGACAAGGTGGCAGCATCTTCGCTCCTGATTACTTTCCTGTCGTGTCGGACTGTCGTCTCATCGGAATCGTAGAATGAGGAAATACCTATACAGTGCACTGGCGTCTGGGCGCACTCTACACGCGCTATAATGTATTCTGCGCAAGTGGCTCGTCTCTAATACAGACGGTTGCCGTAGCCGAAATTCTATTAGAATTACATTATAAATAATAATTTATTGGGTGTGATGAAAGAAAATTTACTAGACTCCTTAATATCTTTAAAGTGTTATTCTTAAATAATAATAAAAAATATGTTCAACAAATGGTCATATGCAAATTCGTCGTCGTCGTCATTTATAGCCCTAAACCAGTTTTTCATAGAACTAAAAAATAAAGGTCATGGCACATATTATGTTTTAAACAGAGGCGGCCTTAGATAAAGGTAAATTGTTAAATTATGAGTGTTTTGTGCTTTAAGATTTCCAACTCCAATAATTCTATCAATAACTGGTGTATGTTAACCTCGGTGGTTGTTAGATTGATTATCTAGATACATTATCTCCTTGACCCTTTCCCTAATAGCTACCCAAGCACACACAAGTCGAACAAAACGCGACAGCAGAGCCATCACTGCATTCCGCTGTTACATCGTGAGCAAGACGTCCATATCCCGGATCCCTTGGGGTACAATGCAGCGACGACACTCCCTTACAAAATAAATACTTAAATCAAAAACTGTACATCTTTTAGAGCAATCGGTTAAAGAACTTATATATGTATTTATTATAATTAATAGATTCGATTGTTATGTGCTCATTTACATAACTTGAAAAGTCAATTTAGTTATTTTAATTTCCATATTGATATTATATTAGAACCAAAGTGTGTATGTTCGTTTGTCTGTTTTTATTTTACATGAATCACAACACAAGTGGTTCAACAGGTTTCATTCCGATCGGACAAACTCTTTTGCCTCAACACGGCCTAGCAGTTAGTGAGGTATAGAGGGGTATTCTTATATTATCTTTATATTTATTGAGTGCGTGTATATGTCACTGAACTCCTCCTAAATGACAGGGCCGATTTTGACGTTTTTTTGTGTGTGTGTGTGTTGTAGGGGATTTGCGAATGATTTAGATGCACAAATCAACTGGGCAGCTAGTAATTTATAAAAATAAATGAAAAGGTTCAAATGTTTTGACGAATTGATGTTTAACAATTACTCGGTAACACTAAAACTACTTAACGAATTTCGATGAAACAATGTTTGATCATAAGTACCAGAATACAAATACCAAAATACCAGCACCAGCACCAATAATAATACACAAGTAATATTAATACTAAATTTTGCACGTGGTATTTTGTGAAATAGGTTTAGGGGTTATAACATAAATGTCATGAGAGATCCTTTCCTAACTCAGCTTTACTTAAGTTTACAGAAGTATTAAAAATTAATGAAAACGCTTCTTATTACCCTGACACCCATAACTTCTTAATTACTTACCCAGAAAAGGGGCTATATTTTGGCATATAGGTATACACATACATGTTAATTTCTGTGCTCCCTGTTACGGATTTGTGTCCACATTTTATGAGTAAATTTTTGTGAAAGATCTTCACATGAAACATATTGTATAAACCTAATTTGAAAATCTTTCGCTAAGTAAGCAAATTGTACTCCCGTTTGTTTGGTACGGTTCAGTTTCAAAAACCTTTTATACTATATGATATAGCAATAATATTACAAAATGTTATAAACAGTGAAGTCGTGTAATAAAAATAACAGAGATAATGTATATGCAAAAGAAGGTCTTACTTGTGCTATCAATAAAAGCTTTTATTTTTTATTTTTGTTAGTTAATTTTTAATATATATCTTATTTATTTAAACAACAAGATGAATGAAAACGCGGGGCACAACTAGTAATAAATAACACAGCTTAAAATACGAGTGAATAATTAATACGTTCGCATGAAATGCCACATATGTTTTAGCCATTAATGGTATTATTACGTAGAACTATATTATACCTACAACTAATTTGCATTTGTCTGTCTATAATATATAGTATATTATACTGGTGTGTTTCCTTCCTCCTCCCCCTTCCATGGCCCACCGGTTATACTTACACACCACAGGAAATGCACCAGCACAGCTGTCACAGACTATATAATAATATAATATTTTTCGTACTATGACTCATAGTATCAAAAATAGCTCAAGTTTAAATGAAAATAAAAATTAACATTAATAATATAATATTTCCTTATTGCCCACATGGAACTGAAATAAAACTTCACAAGACTTTTTCTCAGTACCTGTGACAATTTTATTTATCTACTAGCTGCACCCCGCGGTTTCACCGGCGCGATTTCACCGGCGTAATACCTATATAATATAATACTCAAAGGTGACACATCAACACACAGCCCAAACCACTGGACGGATCGGGATAAAATTGGCATGCAGGTAGATGTTATGATGTAGGCATCCGCTAAGAAAAGATTTTTATAAATACAGCTAGTGATTAATAAACTTGACTCTTCACTCCCTTAGGCCTTACGGCTTGAGTTACAGAAATCCTGCATCATCTTACATTGTCAAGGGAAATCCTGTACCAAATTTGAAGTTTCTACAGTACAATAGTTTCGGCTGTGCGTTGATATATAAGTCAGTCAGGTTCGTCTTTTATATAATGAAATAGACTAGCAATGCCCGTGGTTTCCCCAGCTTAAATACTTATCTACTAAATTGTATTATAGATTTGTTATTTTTATTTTACTTAATTATCTTCAAATTCGTAACATCATTTGCGTGGCATGCCGACATTAGCAAATATAAAAATACTTTAAAGGTATTGAAAGATTCTTAATTTCAAGTAGGTAATAAAAGATTTTTTAAATAGGTCCAGTAATTCTTAGCTTGATTATTATAAATTGTTTAAAATAAAAACAAAAATTCGAAATGCAAAGCTCTCTTCTATTAATTAGACTATTTAAATTCGTTATATCTATTGAATGAAATGTTCGACTTTAATCATTTAAAAAATATTGTATATGTATTGAAACGGTATTTAATATATATTATATTATTAACCCTTATCCCGTAAATCACTTAATGGGTTCAGCGCCGGATTAAGCTCAGGCGGGGCCTAGGGCTTGGAGCTGAGACCGTCCGTCCGTGAGACCCAGTTTGTGGGTACAAAAATGATCTTAAAACCCTTTAAACTTAAGGGGCCCGGGGCTGCAGCACTCCTAAGCCCTTATCTGCGCCCACCCCTCCTTGCATCTCTCCCCCCTATCCCCAGCTAAATATTGATACTCTCTATAATACTGTATAAGATGGTCGATATTTATACCTAATCTTTACGTACCATGATTGCATTTTATTAGGAGTCCCTATTTTTTGATTTTTTTTTTAAATGCAATACAACCTCTGTCACCCAGTGAAAGAAATGATGGATAAATATGATCAAAGGAATATTCAATATTGTTATTAATACTTATTGTATCAACAGAATGTCAGTGCCGAAACTGGTTTGCCAAATATAGACACGGTACTGAATATGGAAGAAAACGTATACTTTGCCGCTTTGTCACAATTTATGCATTAATTTCTGTGAACGGGAACTACGATGGGCAGAGACAAGGATGTTCATCTTGTATAGGTACATAAAAAGCGCTCAGCTCTGTAGAAATATGTTACTAAACAGTAAAATGCTTCATTGTCAATTTTACTGTATTGCATTTAATGTTTATTATACTTGCAAAAGAAAGATTCAAGTCACAAAATTTACTATTTTTCTTTAATGAAATATCAGCTAGCCTCAATATTGCCTTTTTACTTATTATGAAAATCTGTTTTATGTTGTATATTGTGATCAGTATTTTAAGCAAACATTTTTTTCCTGCATAAAAATGGTCCTGGCCTCTACCTTCCATACGACTCGTGCGATAGCTCTCAACTCCAATAAAATACGCTACTGAAACGCACTTAAAATTGCTATAAAAATAATGAAATAATACCTAAACAATTGAATATATTATATAATATTATGTTTTAGACACATACACATAACACTAGATAATAGTTATATAATAAATAAAACTTATATATAGACTCTAGAGCATAGTGTATAAAGTATATGTAAAATGAGAGTGTATAATAAAACAAAACATATGCTACAACTGTATAACGAAGTAAATAATTATTTTTCTGTATATAGGTCGTATAAGGAGTTTTGTTCGCGATTGTACTGTATTCATGTATTGCGTACCGAGTGTTGACTATAGAGTACGGTCCGACCGCTGTAAGTTGTAACTCAATACCCGTGCTGGGGACTCGGTCACGATACACTGTAACGAAATGTTAGTAAATAGTAGGATAAATATATAATACTAGCTGCGACCCGCGGTTTCACCCGCGTAAATTTCGATATTGTGGAAAATCATCCCACGGCTTCCCATAGGATTTTTTTTTCGGAATTAAAACTATCCTAGTATCCTATGTGTTAATCCAAACCCTCTATGTGTGTGCCAAATTTCATGAAAATCGGGTCAGCAAATTTTGCGTGAAAGAGTAACAAACAAACAAACATACAAACTTTCGCATTTATAATATTAATATGAAAAAATAATATGTAGGTGTATGTAACAGGCAAATTGTATCGGCATTTTATAATATGCCAAGACATTCGATGAAGTAAATAGCCGCGGTTCGCAAACTCGGCAATTTGATAATGGATTACCTATTCGGTACGTGAGTCATTTCATATTGACAAATCATCCTGCATCATTTTGGAGCGGTTCATAAAATGCGCCACTAACGTTTTAAACTTCTGGTTTAAACGTCTGGTTCCTGGTAAAGGAAGGTGCTGGTGGATAGTCGCACTTAAGCGTTTGTTTTGCCATTGAAATATGGGACCATTGAATTTTGCCTAGAAATTCTTGAATGCGTGTAAAAGAAGTTTCTTTTTAGTATAATGGGACAAACGAGAATCGGGGCATTTTAATGACTACCAATGTCCTACTTTTATTATTACAGATGCGTTGCGCTTCCTTCTCCTCTCTGGAGTAACAGTTAACCACACCTACAACAAAATAACTAACGTGTCCTCATTTTTAAAGACGGTTACAACGAAACATAAGTATAAAGTAGTCGCATATAGCTGGAAATACTCCGTAGCCAAACATCAATGTCTGCCGACGTATTTAAGTGCTTTATTTACAAAACTAGTTCTTCTAACCTTGAATAAATCATAAATACCACTTCTATAGCGTCTACGCTTATGCCAATAGCTATTAATTTTAACTATGTGACCTGTAGGTATTATTTTTGGATTCTATTATAAAAAAATGTTGTCGATGGTCCGGTTTCGATGAAAGCTGCAATCAGACAGGCAGATGCGTAAGAGGTAGAGGCATGCTGCATTGCATCCGATTTGTGCCGGCACGGCGGGAGGTACCTCTCACAAGACGACGACGCGACGGCGCGGCGTAAAGTAACAGCTGCGGTGTCGGCGTGCGTTGTGTAAGTATCCGGTGGCCCCTGGAGGGCAAATAATCTGTATTAACTATGCGGATGTCTCTACACTTCGGCAGAAATAAAAATGCCTCCGACTGCTGTGCCTCCCAATCTACGTCTAAAAAATCATATTGGCCCTCCAGTTACTATGACTCGTACCTACTGCTGCACAGCTGTGTCGCCAGCGGCAACCCCAATACCTGTGATAAAATGATTGCATGGAGCTCGAGACAGAATCTAAAACTCTGTCCTGGGACCAGCAAAGAATTTAATCGTAAACAATGGGTGGAGTAGGAATAGGTTCCAAACTCCCGACCTAGTCAAAGCGGAAAGTTCATAATGTAGTGATAAGAAAAGAGAGTCAGCTGATATGCACTAGAGAAAGGAAAAAGGCATTCGGATATACAAGAAAATACTTCGGGGTCACGATGACTTGCATCGGCCTACTTACTACTACTACTACTACTACAACTAGTACTACTGGAATAAAAGCGAATAAAATATTCGGTGAAAAGCGCTTTATTACTTACTGACTTTAATTATGTGTTCTTTGAGGGCGAGAGCACAATTACCTATTGCCATGCCTATTGCCGCCGACGGCTGCGCCGCCAAAGCTTATGGTATTCTTTTCAGAGTTGACTTTTATTCTCCACGCAGCATAACCGCTAGGGATTAGCGAGGCAAATCCTGATAGACCTTGGACTTGTGTATATATATAGATATGGTCTGCGAACACCGCTAGCTCTACTTTGACATGATGCCGGATATGAGAGTATCACTCGTATCTAGAGTTGGGGATACTCTTGGGGAACTCTGAAGAGGCGCAAGGACATGGTGCCCCGGTGTCTGCAGTGCTGGTTAGATGTGTAGCCCTCAACGATAAGTACCTACAAGTCTGCCTGACACTTCTTGTAGGTACAAGTAAAGTATAGTTGTATCGTAAATCTATAAGCTTCGTGAAATGAGAATTACTGGTCTGTGAAGAATTCTTTATCCCGAAATACATGCTTGATGCGCTCGAGGAGAACTCTCATAGCATAGTCGAACACATGACTGATGAGACTTGTTGGACGGTAGGTTGTGGCCTGTGCAAGTTTCTAGACTTGTCTAACTTGTGAATACCGATCACAGTGATTTCCTACTTTATGTCCGGGAACGTGTACCCACTAGGTCTAGGAGGACGTTGAATCGACCTTTGATGAGCAATTTTACCATTTCTGCACTCGTTGGTTGTATATGATCGCTTTTTGGTGGTAGAGAGATGCGGTGCTAAACTTCTCGGTGTACTCCGAGGGAGGGATGAGCTGAGTGGTACTCGGGATATAGCTTGGCAAAAAGAGTGTGGATGTGGAGATGGAGTGAGGGCGCTTATTTTTTATTAATGACAACCCAAAGTAGGTACTACATGTCTATACTCAGTACGTTCCACCAAGCGCTCACAACGACTACTCAAGACTCGCTCAAGACTATAGACTATAGATGTGATGCAGTTATTAATCATTTTAACCACCCGGTCAAAATTTTTTCACTTCACCTGGGAATTTAGTATCTTTGTCGTAGTCTGATAATTAACCGTTAATAACAGCATTTTATCGGTAGCTAACCATAAATTTGGTCAATTAACTGTAGCTAACGGGTTTTTTACAAGCATACTCACTACCCATTGTATTTAGGTTCATGATGGGTGCGTTCACTGAAGCTAGTGGAAAGGAAAAAATACGGTCGTGCTCGTAGTTGTTGTGAGCGCTTAGTGGAACGCACGGAAACGTGCTAGCATTTGACAAGTATGTGCTGCCGTAATTAAACTTTTTCAGTTCCCGCTGTCATCGCGTCAGGCTCTTTTTTTGCCGAGCCGATTCGAAATTCTAGCTTCAATACATTTTAGTTTTTCCGACGAAATACAGCCTAAAATAACTAAGCGCCATCTAGTCATTGGCAAAGTAAACTAAAACCATAGACAATAGTTACCTTGAGTTATCGTACATTTTTGCTTTAAGAGCGTTTACGCCTTGCGCACGTGGTTTTATGTAATTCATGGATAATTCGAACCCACACATACGGATCGCCGTGTGAGTAGCATATATATAATGTTAGTATATTCTATAGTCAAATTAACCCACTATGATCCACGTAATGAATTGATTTCGTTTACGACCAGTGTTTTAGAGACGTTTTAAAAAATTTACAGAAAAATAATTACTATACAATAATCAAAACTTTAAATGCATGATTGTAAAGAATATGCTCTAGTTTATTGGTAAGTTATTATTATATTAAATTAAATAAGGTATATCGTCGAAAAATACATATAAAATTTGAAATATTTCAAATTTTTTGAATTTTAATTTCTCATAGATAAGGTACCAAAACCAATTTTGTTTTCTACTAACTATTTTCTCAAGGATCTTATCAAGTGGTTATTATTTTTTGTTAATTATATATTTCAGTACTTTTATGATATTTTGAGCTTCGAAACTGACGCTAAAAGGGAAATTAACAAACCTCTAATAAGTAATCATGATAGAATGCGTACATACTAAATTAATTGAAATATTTTTTCTACTAACTATTTAGACAAGAAAATGTCCTACAATTATTAGTATGTAACATATAATATAAGATAAGTGGTTCATGATTTTATGGCGTTTGAAAAGTACTGTTTTCAAGGCAAATTGCGTTGGAAGGCGTAAACGCTCTTAATACACCATTAAAACAATTTTAATTATAAAGAAACGTAGACAGAGGAAACTATAGACTGCTGGATTCATCTATCTCTCTTCAGCAAAAAAAGGGATAAATATATACCAGATGTCCGAGAAGAAAAGAGATAAAGAACACAATTTTCTGTCCCTCATCGCGTGTCAGATTAGGCTCTTGAAGAGATTAACTAACTTTGACATTTCATTGACGCATCGAGATAAATTGTAAATTGAAAATTTTCAAAATAGATTACAATCTATTTTGAAAATTTTTATCATTATATCTGTTTTATTTTGTGTTTGCTTTTAAGCAGGATATATACCCAGTACTGCAAAATGGTACAGTGCAGCGTTCTTGGTTGTAGAAGTGATAGCGATAAGGAATTTCCCGGTTTATCGTTCCATTCGAAAGTATCACATTTGTTAGTTTTTTTGCTAGATGATTTTCAATTTACCACTTTTTGTTACTATTCTAGAATAGATACTGTTATTTCAAAGTAAAATAAGAGTCCATTTCATTAGTTTTACGTGTTAAAACCTCCGGTACCGAACACGTGTTCACGGCCTTTTTTTGAAGCGTCATAATACGCTCGCGGTACCCGAAAAGTTTTATCATAAAAATTCGATGTTGCCAAAATTATGCTAGGGAAATTCATAGTACAAAAATGTAATTGATTTGGAAATTCATTATTAATATTACTTACATAGAATTTACAAATTTTGTTTAATATTTCTTGAAAAATTAATAATGATTTTAATCTTAAACTTAAAGATATCCCGTAAATCTAGAATTTAGATAATTGTGGATTACAGTAGTATTAGAAGAAACAATGGTCTGCTCAATAAAAGCTCTAAAATATGCAGCATATAATATTTCTTTTATATATATAATAGTTCTTTTGTGAAGATAGGAAATAAAACATTTCTGAAACTTTACCTCATAAGGTAAGAAATTATCAACATACAGGATTACTCAAAAGTAAGATACAGAGAGACTCATATTCCTGCGTAAAGACAACGTCACTCAGGCATTTGTGTTGTACACTAATAGATACATAGCTTGCATCAAGTTAAATAATCCCTATTAGATATTCGATATTTATTACCTTTTATCAGCTCACAAAGTGTTATTTTTTATGGTCTCTATATTTTCTTTTTGTAGCATAGCAGGGCAAATGAGCAATCGGAGTATAAAACTATATATGTATGTGAATGATATGGTTGATGAAATAACTACTGAGCTTTCTGAAATTAGGTAAAATCTATCTGTATGAAGTTGAATTCAACATTTTAACAGCCTTAATTTTGGATGTACTTAAAAAGCAGAAAATATGTCACGTTTTTAATGAAAATATGTGAAAAAATATTCTTAACGATAATAATTTATGGGTCAAGTATTGTGGTAAGTTAAATATGTGCATAATTGGCTATAACTTTTTATAGCGTTAACTTAGAAGTGTGATTTTCTCAAGGCATCAAGACGTAACTGACCTCCGTATTTGACAAAAATTTCAGCTTAAACCCTTCACGCGTCTTAGAGAAAAAGGTCTTAACAGACGTACAGACAAACGGACAACAAAGCGATCCTATAAGGGTTCCGTTTTTTCTTTTTGAGATACTGAACCCTACAAAGTGGTAAATTGAAATACTTCTAGGAAAAAAACTAATAAATGATACTTACAAATGGAAAGATATACCGGGAATTCTCTTCTCACCAGCACTTCTGCAACCAACAACTCTGCACTTTACCATTTCGCAGTACGGGTTATAGGTTTCTCAAAGACAAAGTAATACAATATAATGAAAGAAAGTTAGAAAGAAGTATTTTTCAAAGAAGTTAAATAGCTTAATAATTACCATAAAATGTAAACATTTGTTCTTAAAGTTTTGTTCTTACAATTTTACCAGTAGATAGATAGGATCTAGTTTATTAATTTAATCCTTATTAGTTGTTAGGTATTAATTATCTTTTATTGACTAACAAATTTATTTTCTTTGAGTGACTTTATCTTTTTTATTTATTTTTTTGTATTATTAGGGGACAAACGAGAAATCGGGGTCCGATTTCTCGTTTCCCCCATCTTCAGAACTACCGAAGCCCATAGAGATCCGCATAGGCCATTAACACACACACACACACATTACAGATGACTTCCTATCTCCTCCTTCCATGGATCATCGGTATCGTATAAGTGAGAAGTACAACCCCAATCGTGCCGAACCAATTTGGCTACATGCATACATGCATGCATGCAGCACTACCTCTTATTCTTACTGTCTATACTAATATTAATAAAATAAAAATAATAAGAATCAAATTAATGATAAGAATAAGGAATGTACATAATAAATTAGTTCTATATAATATAATTAGGAAAATAAAAAATAATAATGTGGCTTTGTTGTTTTATTTCTAGTTTTAAATAACTTAGTAGGGTCAGGTAAGACCCGAAGAACCCAATTCTCTTCAGCACTGGCATAAGCTGCGCCATTAACGATTCTTAAAAAAGCGCTGTTAACAGTTATCTAACTCATACATTGTTGGTGTCTACTCTCACAGTTTTGTTACGGGGAGAAATAATCTTACAATTTCTAAACACAAGTAATCTTATAATTAAGAATATTAGGATCGCTTACAGGCTGCACGAAACAATGGTATAGTCATCACTTTATGCCGGCATCACATTATGAATTATTGGTATCTACCTGGTCGTGCAGGCCCAATTCAGTTGTATAAAAGAAAAAATCCATATCTTATAAAATATTTTCTTTGTTAAATATTATTAATTAATCCATTAATTTAATAAGCAATAAATATTAATTCTATTACATCGGTTAGTATAAAGTTAATTAATTAGTAAAATAATAAAAAAATATATATTTTAATTGACCCTAGTCTCGCGTTGTTTTGTGCGAGTGGGTACATTTTTGCCATGATTTGGGGTAAAATAATTGAAATGGTAACCCTCAATGGTATTTTTTGTCTTGCTCAGCGACACGCCAACCCGTAGTCTATTCTTTACTCTGTCTACGTAAAGAAATAATGAAAAACACATTTGATTGGGAACAAAAGAATTATTAACATTTCAATAATTTGTATTCTCTGTCTACGTCAATAATAGCCATTAAAAATTATAAGTTACATTTTAAAAGACAACTGAGTCTCATTGCGCATGCTTGTTTTCAGCGATCGAAGAAGCTCCGTCTACAAACTCGAAAGGTCGCTATGTAGAGGGCGTTGTTGACATAATTTCTCTCTCTCGAGTAAATAACCTCTCTCTGTCCCTCGTTCCTTTTGTGACATTTTGCAGAACGTACAATACCTACGTTCCTTGTGGAAACTGTAAAAATAATCACATTAGGGCATGGTCGGTAAAGTTTTTCATTCGAAAAGCCGTGAAACTAAATATCAAAACGTTGTTACGTTTTTTCGTGCCAAGTGCAACTAAACTATCAAGATTCCGCCGATAATTCAAAGCCTACCCAGTGGGTGGCTTATTTTGGTAAGTTCTCATCTTTTTCTATAATTTTATTCAAGGATAAATATTTCAACATGTTATGAAACCTTTTAAACTTGCATTCATATGCAATATCTGTAAGGACAAATCGTTAAATGTACTAATGAGTAATCAGGTAATCGTCACCTGGAGCTATCAATAGACATGGTGTAATGATTACTCTGACAAACAAGTACTTTCTGTTCTGTTTAAGACACGTATGTTTATAATGCAACTCCATGTGTGAGGACAATGAATATCAATAATTAAACATTACACATAGCTGACGAAATTTACGTCACTACTACAGACTTTGGGCAGTTTGTTCTAGAACAAGTAGTATATTCCTAGACTTGTATTTTTTTAATGTAACATTCTAAAACAAATCCACATGCTACCAATATTCGTGGCACAAGATTGCAAATCCAACTATTATGATGCACTGTTTTGGTAAAATGTCATATCATTATCTGCAATTAAATCAATTTCAATATGGTGCTTTCAATGTCATGATCGTTAAAAATGAAAATGCCTTTGTAAACGACTTTAGAGATCAGTCTTAAAATTATGTGACAGAAACTTAAAATATCTTCAAGATATCTTAATACGGTTTGAGAAATATGTTTCAAATATGAGAGTTTAAAAATTATACTCTACATTTTTAAACTTGAACTCTTAGATATTTTACAGTGCGAAGTAGTACATTAATTGTCTATCTATAATAAAGATTATATTATCTTATTATTATCATCATTGTATGATTTCATAACCGATGGCTTTATAGATATTAGAATTACAGGAGTTAGCTCTAAATCTTGTGTTGGTATTTTTTAATTGCACAAGTAAACAAGCAATGAGGTAATCTGATGACAACTGACGCCATAAATCTATTATAAATTATTTTTAATATTAACTAAACTAACATTCAGAAATGGAATGGTCTGAATGTTAGTTTAGGCTTTTTTTAACATATGGATTATGGTGTATTGTAAATTCCTAACTATTGTGTCCTGTATGTTTTTTCGATTCAATCTTGTTGGCAATACTTAATAAATAAATACATGAATTGTATTATTTTCTTACAAAAATTAAATTAATACAAATTTAATAAAAATAAAAAAAATCACAAATTTGAGGTAAAAGATGAAGTCCTCTATAATGTGTCCAATATTTTTTTTTACATACAACTTGTTCCAGTAGGTGTTAGTTGTCAGGTGTTGTAAACGATGCTGGTAGATTTTATAAATTGATTTTAATCTTATTTTACGTTAATCATCTTAAAAACCTATAAGAAAATTATATCAAACAATTAAATTATTATAGTACATTACATTACATGTGTATAAAATAGTTAATTAATTTTTTATTATTATACACATATGTGCATAATATATGAAGTAAACCTATCTGAAAAGTAAAAAGCGTGTATGCTTCACTTTAATGCATTTTACTTTTTTGTTCTTATTTTTGCATGTTGTTATTAAGTTTCTCTTATATGCAAACACGCTTTTTTCTTTCATTGTAGGTCTGAAGTTAAATAATAGTCATGGATAAGAGAAAAGACAATTTTTTTCTCCAAAAAAAGGGAAAGAATAGTAATAGGGAAAATAAAGAAACAGGTGACAAGAAAAGGCAAAGAGAAAAAGAATTCGACAAGAATAGAGATGTGAAAGAAAAGGAAAATCAAACCGAAAAGAAACCATTTGATAAAAAGACATACCGTCTGAAAAAATATAGTAAAAAATATAAATTAGAGCAGTGGGAAGAACAGCGTAAGAAGAAGTTATTGCATGAATATCAGAAAAGCATTAAAAATGATCCTATGGCAGGTAAATATGTTCCTAAAACTTTTGACGATGAGGTTGATTCTGTTTCCGAAGCTGGAAAATTTGTTAGGCACCCAGATTTACTTACTGATCAAGAAAATAAGCAGAGCACAAAGAAAGATCCGTTTTTGAAAGCAAAAGAACAATTCAATAAAGTGAAACAAGAGAAGCAGGAGAAGAAGGCACAGTTTGAAAGAGCAAAAGAGGAAAGAAAACAAAAGCTACAGGAATATAAGAAGAAAAAGAATGAAAGGTTTAAGAAATTGAGCAAAAAGAATAAAAAAGGTCAGCCCGTTATGACAGGAAGATTGGAATTGTTATTGGAGAAAATACAAAAGGGATAAAGAAAATTATTCACTAAAGACTTTGTGTTGTTTCTATTTTTTTTACTGAAACATGAAATGTACTTAATAAAATCACTTTTTGAATTGATGAAAAGCACATTTAATTTGGAATATTCAATAGATTAAAAGCCATATTACTATGTGTTCATAATGACAAACATAGAAATCATTTAATTAGACCTAAAAAGAGTAATTTTTTATTTAAATTATTTGAGTTATATATTTTAAAGGAGATGTTTCATTTCTGGCCGCATATCTAGAATATTGGCAAAATGCAGTTATCACACTAAAAATACTAAAACATTCACATTTTCATTTGTACAACAATATATTTTTTCTGTGTATGTATACCTATATTGTATTCATATTAAGCACCGGTTTTGAAACCATATATGAACAACTAGCTGCTGCCTGCGACTTCGTTCGCGTAGCGTAGTAATAATATAATTAAAGCGATTTGTTATTGTTTGCTTGCAGTGTGCCGAAATTCCGATTTCCCATAGGAATTAGCGATTTTACCGCAGCAATTCTTAATGTTGACCAGGCTTAATATCTTTACACCATAAAAAGTTTCATTCGAATCCATCCAGTAGTTTCTTAGATACACAGACAACGAAACAAGACAGACAAAAAAGTAAAAAATATTAGTTATTATATATTATAGTTCTAACACTTTTTAACATCGCCCTCAATTAGTTTTTCGTAAATATATTCAATGTACAGACACATGAATTTTACTGTTTTATTACATGTATAGATAACAGATGGCAGATGTCTATGATGATTGGCATGGCTGCCTCATGAGGACTTCAGAAAATATTTATTACTTGAGAATGAGGCTAATTTATTTAAAATATAAAATCACTAATGTTATTTATATTACATTAAACTCCCCCTTTAACTTCTAGTGCACGAAGAGTTACATACAATTATGAAACATCTTTGTTTAATATTCATATGGTTATGGTTAACACACAGCTAGGGATCACAATGTAGGATTTAATAAAATACACAGCCATATATCTTTATTGTGTCTATGAGTGTAAGCAAATAAGAAAAATCTGTGCGCACATTACATTTATTGCATAGCATTCTATGGCAGTATGCTATGATAAGAGATAGCTTATCATACAAATAGTATTAACTATGATTATAATGTCTCGGAGTGTGTATGTTGCACGAGGGGGGTTTCCACACTGCATGTTCAACATTAGTTTGTTTTGCAAGTTACCTATTCCTTTTAATAACTGGTACAAGGTGGCTTAAAGCGATGATTTAAATCAAGATGCATACTAGCTGCGCTCCGAAAGTTTCGATCCCGTTGAAATATGGAGATGAAAAATAGGTGGCCGATTCTCAGACCTACCCGATATGCACACAAAATTTCATGAGAATCGGTCTAGTCCTATCGGAGGAGTATGGTAACTAACTTTAAGTCACGAGAATTTTATGTAATATCTAGATGCTTATTAGCGTCTTCTTCTCCATGATAAGATAATCCTGAATTTGTATAAAAACTTAATCACAAATCATACACCATTTTATCCTACAAAGGTGATTTTAGACGCCATTTTTACAATATTCTGTGCGCAGAAAAGATATGAAAGTGTAATCATTGTAAAATCACAAGTTTTACTAAAACTTTCCAGGAATCCAATTTAATCTAGTTTCTACTTACTGTTCTGTATCGGTAATCCTAGCTGCAATATTAGTTACTGTGACGTTACTTAATAATATGTAAACAGTTAGTAAATCGTAATTTAAAGCCGAGTGCAATTTCAGATAATAATTAGGTACTGTACTAAGTGACTTACAAGTCTGCGTCCTTCATAAGCTTACAGCTCATATATAATCAAAAAATACAAAAGCATGTTCGGTATATAATGAAAACTTATAAATCTTTATATTACGTGTATAACATAGCTTAGACAAATCTTAAAATAATGCTATAAGCGCAATTTCATCCCGCGCACCATTTCGATTTGGAATCAGCTGCCCCCCTCGGTATTTCCGGACCGGTACGACCTAGGGATCTTTAAGGAAAGAGCTTATTCTTTCCTCAAAGGTCGGCAACGCATCTATTAGACCTCTGGTGTTACGGATGTCTGTGGGCGTTGGTGATCACTTTACATCTGGTGACCCAACTGCTCGTTTGCCTCCTATGCTATAAAAAAAAATAACGTTTCTTCTTTGGTAGAAAGTTTTAAATCCCTTAAACTTTATTACTTAAGTAGTGTCGCCGAGATGTTGCTGACAGATCCGGGGCACCTTAATGTAGGGGGTCGATGGTAACTGCATGATGATGGTATACGTTCCAGTCGCAAGTCTTAGGGCCAACCCACACGAACCACAACCACACCACGACCACAACCACACCACGTTGTCGGGCTCATATTTTGTATTGAAAATGAATAAGACTATATTCACGCGTACCACATTTTGCAGTCATTATAGACCACTTGTGTGATACCGACAAAATCACAACGCCGTCGCAACCACAACGCAACCACCATGGCCCATGGAGGGGGGTGGAGAAAGGGGGGCAGCGCATCTGTATAGTCTCTATGCAGATGTCTATGGGCGTCGGTAGTCATGAAAATGGCTACAACTGCTCGTTTGCCCCCCTATACCATAAAAAAAAAAAAAAAACCAGCGACATTGTCGGAAACACAACGCAACTACATAAAGTTGCAGCGACACTATTTACATGTAACCACAGCTGGACTACATTTTGACGCTGCGATGTGGTTGTGGTACGTGTGGGTTGGCCCTTACACACCCCAACGTAAATGGATTTCTCTGCAAAACAAAAAAAAATATTACTCAAATAGCACGTTTTAGCCACCAGTTGGCGTGGCGGTCTCAGTCCAAGGGTAGAGGTAAGCCCCCAAATAAACAATATGATGTAATGTTGTGTAGCTGTTGGCGGATCGTTTCCTAGAATTGTTATCAGTGTCTTCGGCACGTGCTGAGATAGTAAAATCGTGTCAGTTAATCTGTGAGGGGTCCGAGTTGTAGGAAATAATTAAGGTGATGTTTGTTTGTTCAGGCAAAAGAGTGTTTACGAATCTTATGTATACAGATCATAACATCGTTAGAACCAATGCTACGCAGACGCCCTGTCCTCTTGTATTCCATATCCCACATGGGCGATCTGTACGTTCACGAAGATGGCTACCGCTAGAGCATGTGGATCTGTATTACTCGGCACATGGTTGGAAAGGGAAAATGAACAGCGAGGCATTCCAAACAGGTCCCTAGTTATCTTGCACAAGTAATACATGCAATATTGAAATGACTGATTCGTGGTCTAGTAGTAAGCGTGTTCATCCATGTCTGATCCTGGGTACCAAAAAACGTCACGATTTCGACACGAAGTTGGCGTTTTTACGCCGTGGCTCAGAGAACACGTTAAAGGTCACCGCACACATATCAATTCGAAAAGGGATCGTAAGCCGAAGTAAGAGCCGTTCAGTATTCTTTGTATGAAAGTCCATACTCGGATACAGGCTTCGAGCCGCTATCATCAGGGTTACGGCTAGCCTTTCGCTGCGTTTAGGTTTCTCCGTACCCAGACTCACGTTTGTTCGTCCACTTTTTCCTCTGTCCCCTCCCCGCGACGATGGCGAGCCATAAGCGCGGCGATGCCTAGCCGCAGCCGAGTTGACTTGCATGCGGTGCCGATACGCGTACGTTACGTTCATGTTTGACGGCGAGGCGAAAGGCGATACGGCTACGTTCCCTATCCGAGTTGACATGTGTGTGGTGACCATAAGACGATGGCGCTACGCCTCATTACTATTTCAGCCATTGATGTCAGGTTGATGACTAGAGCAAAGGCATCATCTGTAAGAGGTAGTGCCACACTGCATGCTTGCATGCAGTCGAATTGGGCCGGCACGACCGGGGAGGTACCTCTCTCTTACACGAGACCGGCGTGAAGTGACAGCCGTGCTGTCGCGTTTCGTGCGGTGTGTAAGTAGCCGGTGGCCCATGGAGGTGGGAGGAGAAAGGAGGGCAGCGCATCTGTATAGCCTCTATGCGGATGTTTGTGGGCGTCGGTAGTCATGAAAATGGCTCCGGCTGCTCGTTTGCCCCCTATATCATAAAAAAAAAAAAAAATCCTGAAGACTCACCGCGCCGTGTACCGAGAAGTTGGTTACAAACTACAACTTGTCCGCACACTAGTTTACTACGCAGGACTACTTACTACCACCAATTACTTACCCGTAAAGCCGCCGGGAAGATACGATAATTATCTAACTTCATCATCAAAAAAGTGGGTCGTAGGTTTCTCCCTATTATCTTATGAAGGTATTTTCCCAATAATGTAGAGGAAAAACTATATAAAATTGATACAAACTTACAAAACCACTGTACGACCACGACGTGACGTCATTACCAGCCAGAAAACGCCCACTGCTGGACATGCCGGCCACAGAGGGCGCCACTGACGCCCTACAACGCTACTGCCGCATCTAGGTACATAACTTGAAAGTGTCAATAAATCGTGTAATCCCAGATGGAACCGACAATACGGTTACCATCGGAATATCAGTAGATGCCGCTATCTTAGTTAGATAACAGTCGAACTCTCAGATAGTTGCTAAGTGGCATGTAATGTGACATTTCTGGTGCATTCTATAACGCCCGGTAGTCCATGCTACTTCCTAAATTAGAGAGCTACCATAGGCGCGGCGCGGCGAGACGTAAATTATTGCAAAGTCTGAATTTCTTTAATATTTTTATGTAAGACAGCACGGTCAGCACGGAGGCCTGACTAGGCCACCACCACTTGACTTGACTTAGAAATACAACGCCGAACAGCTTGTAGGTATGCCATCCCACTCATAAGAATCATTCCAATCCAGATTTTTAAGACCAAAAGTACATAAGATTAATAAATTATTTAGCTGTATAGGTAGTTGTACACAAAAAACCTAATCGATGAATGGCAGGCACAATGAAATTGCTCAATTAGCGGCAAATTAATTAATGGCATCTAAGTAAATACTTGGATATAATCTATAGTCATTACAATAAAATCTTTGATTCGGTCAATATTGAAGAATAGACAATAGATTGTAGAAAAATAGTTTACAGTTGATAACCAAAATGCTCAAGTCCCCAGACGGAAGGTGTGAAACGTGAAAAAGGACTAGGGTTTTGTGGAAAAAGGTTGCACACGTCACTCGAAGCAGTTATTGGCGGTAGCCGGGCGGTATAGACGAGAAATAATTATATACACAAGCTCCACAATAATCTGTGATAACGGAGTCATCTCAATCGCGTGATAAGCGCGCGCTTATATACTCTGTGGCCGAGAACTTCGCCGCAGTTTGGCGCCATTCGTCGCTGACAAATGTTCGGTACCTCCAAAGTACTACAGAATTATTATCGAATCGCTGTCATCCGATTCGTCTCTACGTTTCTTTAAATACAATTTTTATTTAGCAACAACCAACTGGTTGTTGCTTAAAAGTTACTAAAAGCTTTGAGAATTTCGCGTAAAAAGGTGAGTGAAACTAGTAAATCTGGACTTTATAATAGGAAAAATGCTGTAATTTTGTTATTTAAATATAAGTTATAGTTGAATATAGTAACATTTATTTTTTAAAATATTTTGCGGAATGTTTTCTAGGAAGAGATAAACGGAATAACCCATACATGACTGAAGGCCCAACCCTTCTTGAGCCAATTTTTATATTAAGATAAATTTGAATACATTTCAATTTAATTTTATCCAAATATCCATTTTATTTATATAATATTCTTATTCAAATTCTTATAAAATCTCTTAAATATATTGTATTGATTGTGGTTTTTGCGATCAGCGTACACGTCATATTGTAGACTCAAAATGTACAAACACGACACCGCAGCCATGGCCTTGTCCGAGAATATTCATCTCGGCTAAATTGATAAGATTGGTTATCGCCGCCATCGATATGAAATAAAGTATAGATTCGAGTGTGCCGATATTCTGACATTTATGATAAATGAATTAAATCGCAATATTAAACCTGCTTTGCTTAATTTGCGTAATTTTGCGTAACTATATGGGGACCAGTAATAAAATGAAAGGATTGGCCCCTCTGTCTTCCAAAGCAGAGAAGGTTGACAAATGAATGTTTCATCTGTCCATATTTCTCTGACTGAAGGACGTGCTATTTTACCTACTTGCCTATTGCTACCCCCTATTATGGTAGCGGTTCTTGTTCGATAAGTGCGGCCTCGAAAGGTCCTTTAATTGCGACGATATGGGCAATATTCACTACCTTGGGTAATATTTATTTTGCCCGGTCATTTTAAAAATTTATAGTTAGAATAGAGCACTGCGCGACACATATTTATTTTTTAAGCGAAGATTCGTAATAACGCGCGAAAAGAAGTTTAAAAGAAGTTTAAGAAATGGATTCCAGAATGTTGTATCCCTGCACTTTAATACAATATGTTAAAAGTAAACTTTTGAATTAGTGGTAGATCTGATCTGAGAAAACTTACTCTACTAATTAAATTATACCCACGCCTAAAGATATTTCGAATGTTCCGCCATTTTGATGTTACAATCGGGAATCCATTTTAAAATATGTACGAAATTGCATCAAACAAATGGCGCGTGACCATTACAATATGGCAAATGTCACGATTGTAAATATTGTATACAATAATCACGGGGTTCGAGCACAATGGTAATAGAGGCTTTGAACATAATGGGCTCATAATATATTCAGTCTTCAATCACAACAGTTTGTACGTAATATTTAATGTCCAGTTTACGTAGACATGGTAAGAAATCTCGTCATATGCGTTAAGGTATTTAACCGTACGACGATTACGCATCTAAAGTTGGATCGTAATAAAATATCTAGCAATCTATTCTGGTAAGTTACGACTTATCGCAATTTTGACACTTTGTCATGCTTAGTATATCGGAATCACTTCTTAGTTCTATCTGATTAAACTTGTGGCTTGTGGTTAGCGATTCCATAATATATCTCCTGCGATTATTTTATCAGATAGTGGTTCTAGAGACAAAAATAGCAACAGTGTGATTGAGTTGAATATATCCCAAAGGAATTTATTTTACGTTAAATCTATAAGTACTCTGCCCCATACAAGAAAACCAATTTCATCGAGTAGTGAGATCTTCAACCCGTATCTTCTCAGCGCTCGATAAATTAATTATCAATGGGATCTCAAAACTTCGCAGAAACATTGGCGGTCCAATTTCAGCTTGAATTATCAATTGACTAGAGATATAAACAATATAATAAAGCAGACGATTGTATTATGTAACGTGAAGCCATCGCTACGCTTGAACAGTCCAGTGACCAGTCGCTCAAGCACGTTGTCCGGATCGGTGACCATAAATCTGAGTTAATCTAGGGCTTGTATGTAGATTTTAATACACTGCAAGAAAATTCATCAGACATTGGTAACTTCACAAGGCAAATGAAATGCTAAAGGTTACAGCTATGCTGTCTCGTTTCGTGCGTAGCCGGTGGCCCATGGCAGGAAAGGGGGTCAACGGCTCCAATGCAGCAATAGCAACTATTACTACTTACGTTTAATTTAATCATTAGTCAATATTAGTTCGGATAACCAAAGCTTTACCATCTTATCACGTTGGTGAAGTCGTTGCCTTGTGACATTGCCTCTACCCTTTGACCGCGTGATATCTCCCGCGAGACTGCCGCGTGCCACCTTTATCACGCGCCCAATATTGAAGCTATCTACGCGACGATTACGGTGTCAAATAGTAACATTGATAACGTACGCGGATGATTAGGAAAGTGTTTCCGAGATGTGCCAAAAAATCTAAACGATCGATAAGGAAAGAGATAACCAGCCACCTGCTGGATGGGCGAATGATCAGACTTGGTTCAGTAAAATAATTTTGCACTTGCAAAGCTTATGGTCCAGTCTATTTGCTCTCAGATTTTTTTTTTTAATCTATCAATTATAACAAATGATGACGTGGATAAGTTATTTTGTCTGTTCTGATCTGGAGTTGTAGATCTGAAGTGGAGTTGAAACCTGCGCTAACATACATCTTGATTGTAAAATTATGAATACAAATTTGGTTTTGAAAGGCTTGTCTAGATCTAGATCGGCGATCCCCAATTCTGGCAGCAAGCGCGCGTGTATACGCAAGTCTGCAGCCTTGTGTTGTGCTGCGTAAGCGTAAGAGTAGCACACCAGGTGCTTACGCAGCACACCTATTGTGCTGCGTAAGCACCTGGTGTGCTACTCTTGCGCGTTTTGTGTCGCTTGTGAGCCCGCTAATGTTTCGCTTGTCCGCAGGGAGCACCGGGTGAGTCCGGCGCGTCTGGCTGTGCCGGGCGCAGTGTCACGAGCCCGCCCCCGCCGCGCTGCTGGCGCCGTGCTCTCAACGTCGACCCACCCTGGCTGCGCTCCCCGCCGCCCCGCTGACACCCCCCCGTGAACCCCTCCGCGTGAGTACCACACCATACCCACCGACACGTACAAGTCAGATACCGATGAGTCCCCTAAGAGGAACGAAACTTAAATATCTAAGATAGGTAGAATTTTTATAGTAACGCCTAGTTACTTATTAAATTTAGGTATATTCTAACTAGTTTCAAGGTTAAGTTTCAATAAAATCTGTTGGGTAGCTCTTGATATTTTTAATTGTTTTTAAAATGATCTTCAAGTATCCCTACTATTTGAATACGAAAATATAATATTTTCTTGAAGTCTAATGCACCTACCTCAAAAAGATAAATTGTACCAGTTGACATGTATAGAAAGTTGCTTTTTATTATTTTTTTTTATTTTATGAAATTACTTTTAATAGATTGTCCAGTTTGCTGAGATATTCCCTTGGTGAATCGCTCTAGGCTCTAGTAGTCGGTCTGGAACGTTAACTTGGCCGTCCAGTAATAGCGTTGACCATATTTCAGCTGACACTTGTGGACTAGCGCTAGTGGGCCCTCCACACAGGGCTCCGAGTACACCTGACACCGCCCCCCGCACCCCTCTCCGACACACACCCGCGCCAGCCCGGCAGCCGGCTGACTCGTCTCATCGGGGGACCAGCGCTATACACAAGAGGATTCCAACATATCGGCCAACGCTATCAAGGGAATTAAGAGATTCGCTCGCTTGAAGGACTCAAGATCCCAGGAAGGATGAAGATCATCGAAGAAGAACACCGCCTCAGTGTGATGGAGGGTCCGTGGGACCCCCTGAACGCCATCCGAGAGGTGGTCGAGGAGGGGACCCAAGAGGACCCCTTCTACGTGATGGATTTGGGCGAAGTCGTCGCGCGCTACCATCACTGGAAGGAGCTGATGCCGCGCGTGGAACCGTTTTATGGTAAGCATCCTGTTGACTTAGCTCCCGTCCTGATTTCTTTTCGACCTTTAATTAGATATAATCGTGTATTAATTTTGCTTCTCGTCGGATAACCCTAACGCCGTGGCGGAATCTGTCGCTGATGTGTTGCTATAAGGAATTGAACTTTCCATTAGGTTCCCTATGGTACCCATTGGCGGCAAGTGGCAGCCTTGGTTCGGTTGCACCTGTAAGTTGGTTTGACGCCATAAAAGAAGTATATTTTCGCCGCCAGGTCCATTATAGAGTAATCGCCAAATTTTGCCAAACCATTCCTTCATTCTCTGCATTGGTGTGATGAATCGTCAGCCACTACTGCAAATGAGAAAGCAGAGTTTGGCACTGAGCGCTCCTTTCAAAGCTATCTTCGTACATACTTCCCGGGAAATGCCATTAGATAGATAAATATATAGATAAAAACTTTATTTGAAAACAAACAGTACAATAACAGAACAACAAAAATTTGAAGAGAAATTGATAAGAATAAGTATAATATACATATAAATATATAATACTTATAAAAATAATCTTAATGTAATATAATATCTCAACACACTACGTATTCATATTGAGTATTTATGTGCTGTAGCGACGCAACTGTCGATGCTGGTGTTCCCCAAGGCTGTATTTTTTCTCCTACACTGTTTCTTCTGCAAATCAATGACATGCTGCAAACTAGCGACCTTCATTGTTATGCGGATGCCAGTACCGTATACGTTTTACATACGCGCCAATATTTCCTGGGAATATGTCACTGAGTATAGGAACAAACTTGTGTCTGAAGTCGAGGCTTTATTGTCCAAAGTCTCCAAGTCCAAAAAGAGTCCTCTTTCTTAAAGGCTGGCAACGCAAGACACCTGCCACCCTATTGCGGATGTGTGTTAGCGGCGGTAGTCGCTAAGTAACCTGCTCATTTGCCCTCTATTATATAAAAAAAATTGGTGCGATTCTTGCTTACCTATGCCAAGTTATAAAAGATGTCTTATGATAACCCCTTGATCCCGAGGCGAAGTTTGCATAATATACAAATGTGTTATGGTGAAATGGATATCAAATGTTTTGTGATGTTGCAGCGGTGAAATGCAACGACGACAAAATGCTGGTGAGCACCCTGACCGCGCTGGGCGCCGGCTTCGACTGCGCCTCCCGGGCCGAGATCCAGCTCGTCACCTCGCTGGGCGTGCGCCCCGAGTAAATGAATGATAATGATAATGAATGAGTATGAATAATAATTTTCTTAAATATTACTTAAAAATTAAATAACGTTTATGAATAAATGGGAAAGTCATTTTTTAATATCTCGTTGGCGCATAACAGCTGTGCGGTCTGACTGGCCTCTCTTTTTTGGCTTGTATTAGTCATTGCAATCTTGTACGTCTCCGGCTTTGACTAGACAGGGAAATAGGAATTTCCATCTCTCTCCTATTTACGTTTGATTATCTTGCCAAGATAGTTGCAGGTTTTCCATCGGGTTCTGTCTATTTTAAAATATTTTGTATGTATGTAAATGTTGTTCAATTGTTAAATATTTTGTTCCAGGCGCATAATATTCGCAAACCCCGCCAAGATGGCGTCGCACATCCGTCACGCGGCGGCGGTGGGCGTCGACACCATGACCTTCGACTCGGAGACGGAGCTGCTCAAGATCAAGCAGTACATGCCGCACGCACAGTCAGTACACACATATATACTCACTCTCTTAGAGCCACCGCACACAAGCTACTTTTAGCAGCGGCAATCATCGATTTAGTCGGTTTTTCGAAGCTTAATGCAGCCACCAGACGCTTCCTAGCGCACACTTAAAAACGTCGAACACGGCTAGTTAGTCGCAAAACGACCGCTAGTGTTGCATTTCGAGCATCGGAGCTGTCGCTTAATCGTGCGTTACCGATACCGGACGCAGATAGACGGATATACTGGACGCAGAGAGTCGCTAAATCGATCGCCTCTGCTAAAAGTAGCGTGTGTGCTGTCGCCCTTACTTTGCCAAGAGCGGCATTCGCATGTCCATGTTAATGTTATGAGTTCGCGTCATCATGCTACGCGGCACAAGTGGAGATACTCTAACTCGTAGAGCTACAAGTGTCTGCTACTAAATAAAGGTCATTGTAGACAGATCTGTGTGAGTTTAAAGTTTTCCTTATTCAATGGGACTTCTGTCGTCTCCTCGGATGGGGTTTCTGTCTACCAATGTCCCATACAATAAATCGAATATCGATAACTACATCATCGGACGACAGTGGAAATCTTCTGATGGGCCCCTTCCTTCGAGTGTCAACAGCGGAATACCGTCTGGTGGCGTTTTTGCGACGCTATTTGCAACTGAGCTAATAAATAAACGTTTATTTTGCAAATTTACATATAGTAGACCAAAAACAATCATTTAACATTAGGTATCGCAATTGGTCGCAATCTCAGCATCTACTGACATACATGTCAACTAATCATGTTCAAATGTATTCTGTTATAGACTGGTGATCCGCATCCGGTGCGACGCGGCGGCCGCGCAGTGCCCGCTCGGCATCAAGTTCGGCTGCGACCCGCTGGCCGAGGCGCCGCGCCTGCTCAAGCTGGCAGCGGTCCTCAACCTTGACGTGAGTACCCCTGGCTACTGTGTGCCGAGCGCCGACTAGGTTGCTCCTACCGACTAAATCCTTACCTTGCCTTGTCGTCGCTATAATTGGATCTACAATCTCAGTTAGGAATAGTCGAATGACTTTCTTGTTATAAATAGTCGGTTCTATACTAATAAAATAAATGCGAAAACTTATACATATAAGAATGAACATGCGAAAACTTATACTTAAAAGTTTTCGCATTTATTACATATTATATACATAATATATATATAACGATGATTGTTACTCAGTCATTCTAAATTTAGTGAACGGATTTTAATTCAACTTAGGTTAGCAATAATAACATCTTAAGCTTGGCTTTAACATAGTAATGTAATAGTAATTTAAATGTGTCTGAAGATATGTTATATACAAACTTTGGCTAGTTGTTCTAGATATTGTATTATTATAATCGTTTCAGGTGATGGGCGTGTCGTTCCACGTGGGGTCGGGCGCGTCTGAGACGGAAGTATACGCGCGCGGCATCCGTCTCGCTCGCGCGCTGTTCGAGCTGGGCGGCACGTTGGGGCTGCGGATGCGTTTACTGGACGTAGGCGGGGGCTTCCCGGGCCACGGCTCCTCGTGCGTGCGCGACGTCGCTTGCGTCATCAATGCGGCGCTCGAGCTACACTTCCCCGACCGCGCCGTGCGCGTCATCGCTGAGCCGGGCCGGTACTTCGCCGCTGCCGCCTACACGCTGGCTACCATGGTGCATGCTTCGAGAGATGTACGTACTCTATAGCAAAGCCCAATATGTTTTTTAAATAGTATAAGGGGCAAACGAGCAGTCAGCAATTTTCATGACTACCGACATCCATAGGCATCCGCATAGAGGCTATACAGATGCACTGCCCTCCTTTCTCCTCCCACCTCCATGGGCCACCGGCTACTTGCACACCGCATGATATGGGACAGCACACCTGTCACTTTACGTTGGTCTCGTATAAGCGACCCGGTCGAGCCGGCCCAATTCTGCCGCATGCAAGCATGCAGTGTGGCACTACCTCTAACCGACTGTTGTGTGACAGGTGAAGACGGCTGAAGGCGAGGAGCACACCATGTACTTTATCAATGACGGCGTGTACGGCTCCTTCAACTGCGTGCTGTACGACCATCAGCAAGTGCACGCGGAACCGCTGGAGGTAGTTTATTCGTTTTTTTTCAATGAATTTAGCGGTGTTAGGACATCAAATGAAATGAAAATGATGCAATTTTCATATTCATGTCATTTTCATTTTAGCGGTGCTAGGACAGGAAAAAATATCGAGTTCATATGAAATATGCTAGGCTCAGGAAAGCGTCAATGACGTGATGTGTGTGCTACGCATAGAGGTTGTACAGATCCGAGATAGGGGGGCCCCCCCTTCCTCCTTTTCCCCCCATGGGTCACTGGCTACTCACACACCGCACGAAATAACAGCACAACTGTCATTACGCTGGTCTCGTGTAAGTGAGAGGTACATCCCGGGTCGTACTGGCTCAATTCGGCTACATGCATGCAGCTTGACACTACATTTTCCAAAAAAAAAAGAAAGAGGGAGAAAGAGAAAGGTATTATACACTACTCGCTTGTGTATACGACTGTCGCGCCTGCGCACGTCTCATTTAACGGTTTTATTCCACGCACTTTTTCTTACGCTTTTACTATCACATTTTTTTCAGTTCGGTCGCGCAGCAAAATCCCTATCTCCTCCAAGCCTGCCATAAGGAACTTCGTTCCAATATTTCCACATGATCGAAACTTACGCGGGTGAAACCGCGGGGCGCTGCTAGTCTATTCATATAATATTTTGTCGGTGTGTGCAGTTGAGTGAGGAGCGCGAGCGCGCCTGCTCCGTGTGGGGTCCGTCGTGCGACGGTCTCGACTGCGTGCTGCCGCGCACGCAGCTGCCGCCGCTCACTGCGGGCGCGTGGCTCGTGTTCCGCGACATGGGCGCGTACACGCTGCCCGTCGCCTCGCCGTTCAACGGCTTCCCCACGCCCAGAGTGCGCCACTAC
>LUGF01014762.1:465092-475826 GCA_001625245.1 Calycopis cecrops
CCGCCCACAACACATACCGCCTCCGCCCCGCCCACAACACATACCGCCTCCGCCCCGCCTACAACATATACTCCCCTCCCACAACACATACCCCCCCTTAAATGTATTGTCACCCGTTCAACTGTGAATTATCCATAGATCAGGAGAGTCAGGCATGTGAATGCAAGTGTCCATAATATAAGAGAGAAGATGAGATGTCTATTCACACATGGGCAGAGAAGTATGCGTGGCACGTGATGAGACAAATAGGTTATTTCATTTGATTTTTTTTGTGATGGACGCATTTTGGCCTGGCTTCCCTTCTCTATGTACAATAACCCTATGGAATGATTATATATATCACAACCGATGTCAATGTGATGTACTATCAGCTCAAAAGTAACTCAAGACTCACTTCTCAAGAAGCTTACGCTCATTGACAACACAATATGTCATATTTGTTTCTCCAATTCAACGCTTTCATTTTTTGTAGTTGAAATATTTGAATCTGTAAACTTTTGATGCTGTCGGTACAGGTAAATATGAGCACCTCACTAAAGAGTAACGTATGTAATCCACTTCCGCCGCTTGTCTTATGCGTGTTAGTAGGGTTAGCACACTGCCCGAGCACTGCTATGACGTCAACAGCGGCAACTGCACAAATATTGCCACTGGATTATACAATCCTTTGTTTGACTTTACAATTTAAGTGCACATTTCATGCAGTCGCATTTCTTCTGGATTATAAATATTTTAGCGTTGCAGTGTTTTTTGTAGTTGGCAATAATTCACAAGTATGCTTCCTTATTCCAAATTAGCGTATATCTTTGTAGCAATAATATTATACGTACGTTTGTTAAAACATAATTATATTTAGTGAGAGTTGAGATATATTGACCGATTTCTACTGCACAAATTTACACATTGACTTACTGATCTAGTGATGAAACATGTACTTAATAATTATCAATGATTTACAAATTCCAAGAGGTGACAAATGTGTAGCATTTTTCAATCACTTTTATAGCCTGCGCAGACAAGGGATTTTTGTCCGCGGCGGAGAAAAAAAGCGAATAAAAAGTCCCCCGCGAATTTCCTGCGTACTCAACGCACACGGTGAGCGATTATTTTTGCCCGGAATGTGCCTCACTCTCGAGTGCACAACGCGGACTAAAGTCCTTCGTGTGGGTTGCTTCGTCTAGTTACTAGAGTTCTATTTCTCTCGGGGATCCCCGCGTACTTTTGTCCGGTCCGCTCTCTGCATGTCCTCAGTCATTCGGGGGACTTTTTGTGCGCGGTACTTTTAATCCTCCGTTTGCGTTACTCCATACAGTTGTAATGTTCTATTTTAGCGGACAAAAAAGTCCGCGGACTCTCTGCGCTGGCCATTATATATATATTGTAGAACATTGTCTTGTGTACATCTTAGCTTTCAGCTTTTATGGTGTGTTGTTGGTTTTATAAAAGGACCGTAAAATACAGAAGTAGACTTTAACTGTCATATCGCGCGCCCTGGTGTTGAATTTGGACATTAAACGGCTAAAATAGATTTAAATAACAGCATTACGGGTTATCTATTTCCTATTACTAATATTATTGCCCGAAAAGTGCGCGATTCAGCCACCAGTTGGCGTGACAGTCTACCACGGTCCCCTTTCTATACGATTTAATAGTTGTGCGACTTGTCAATTTAGTATGTGTTGTTTCACGTAGCAACTCACCATCTCAACCAGCCCTAGTAGGAACATCATATAATCATAAAATCACATTTTATGCAATTATTAAGCTAATTTGATATTTTTATTATGTATAATGCTTTTTTGCTTGCTAATATGTCTGCGATGGTCAAAATCATAAATCTATTTAACAATTTTTTAAAGAAATCGATTTTCATGTTTACATTCCCAATTTATTTGTATTTGCTGTTGGAGAAGTTTCTGTTGTATTTTTTAATGTTTTGTTCAACTTCTGGATATAAAAATGTTGTTTTTGTCAAAATTAACGTATATTGAAATATATTGCTTAAAATGTATTTGTTTTGATTATTTATTAAACCCACGGAGCAAATACAGAGTGGTGCTGTAATAAAATTTCCATACGAAATAATGAGAGAGAGAGTGTGAGAATTTGAGGGGTGAAACGGCATCAAATCCTGCCCATTTCGATATTTTCCATCTACCGGTGTAAAGTCAAACTAATGAGTTAGACCACCTCTCTCTCACATAATATGTCGTAAGGAGTGAGTATTCAGAAGTGGGTTTCTTTCATAACGAATGTTGTAATGCGTAATCGAAGGATGTTAGTAGATTTTAAAATTTATTGTATGAGTGTATGTATGAATATGCCTATTTATTGCATGGTGGCCAAACGAGTCTCTGATCATCAAACGATAAGTGATTACATATACCCATAGGTTATAATAAAATATATAGCAAAATACACTTGCAGGCACAAAATAACATTCTTCGCTCTGTTGGTGTATGTTCACTTTGATTTTTAAACTCTTCTTTTTTTCAAGTGGAGACTTGCCCCCCATCTTTCATTTCATTTGCTTAATTTGGGGTACTGACGATTTTTTGAAATTTGCTCGTTTGAATAAAATTGGGTTTGTATCTACGTTATTATCATATCAATATTAAAAATCTTTTATATTTAAATAAAAACATCGACTTGTGAGAGTGTATGTCTTTCTCTGCAATTAGGTACTAAAAACTCATTTCATCTTCAAAGGTCCACTTTTTCGTCGTCGTGGCTGCCTGACCACTTTTAGTTTTACACTTCTTCAGAGCTCCAAGATTTCTTGCAGTCAGATTCTGAAATAAAATAAATAATGGTGAACTGTGTTAAGCGCATCTTGGTCGTGTAGTTATGTAAGCTTGTGTATTTATATGTGTGACTGGAAATACGTACGTATACATAATACACCCACATACGTACAGTCACGCACGCGCGCACGCACTCACGTACTCACACTCACACGCACTTACACTCACACACACACACATTCACATAAACATATTCGCACACATTCACAGAGCCCCGCATACACGTATATACATAAGTATCTATTATTATTAAATATAATTTTCATCCCATCAATTCGAAAAACGCTCATTGGTTCCCTCAAAAGTGCGCCTAAAATAAGTGTTTTTGTTAGAGGGGTTTCGCAGGGTAATAATGAGATTTGAATTTAGAACGCTAATGTTGCTTTAAAAATCTCAACCAGTAAGATGAACCATAGACCAAAGAGGCCGGCACGGTAGAGTGCAGTACGCACCGCGCGCTTAGATCATTTAGTAAGATCTAAGACCGCGCGGTGCATACGCGGCTGTATGGATAACTCCTTTGCCTTTTGGGACAAATTATACAACAAAACAATAAGCGCGCGAAAATATTAATAGTTTGTGTTTTTTTTGTTGATTTGTGCTAAATATACATTTAGAATAAAATGAGCTCCACAAGCAGTGAAAATATAACATTATTATAATATTAGAAATATAAGAATTGACGCGTGTAATGTGATTAAAAATTTACTCCCTAGTAAATCTCGGAAAATATAAATGAGATGCTATGACAAATTATTGTCCTGGAAAAATGTAAAATGCAAAGGTTTTTGGAAACAGTATTTTTAGCCTATTTTCAAGATTTTGTCAAATCAAAACAATCTACTACACTTTGGAGTACACATATTCTATGCTCAAGTCAACAGTCAGTACCAATAATAATATACAAATCGAGACTAACACAAAACTGATAGCATATCTAAAAAGGCTCCGAAGGAGATAAATCAAAAAATTCCAAAGTATTTTCTAGCCAACATGTGGAGAAGTTCTTAAATAAGGCATCAGACAAGGACTTTCGCGCAATAAAAGTAAGTATTATTTAGTTTTGCTACCGCGGATAAATATGGAAACAGTTTAATAAATAAGTATGAATGTCTTCTTAAACTTGTATATAAACTTGTATTGTACTTGTCAATCTTTGTTAAACTTGTAGATACAATTCCTGTTTTTTCTGTTACAGGTGGCTTTAATTTTTGGGATCTATGGAGCTTGTCGTGGCAACGAATTACTAAATAGGTATAACGACAGATGACAGAAATACACTCGGATCGCTTAATGCTAGTTAAATTAACAGATACAAAAACGAAAAAACCGATCATTTATTGTACGTGACTACTACAAGAATGTTGTAGAAAAATATCAAGCCGTGCGCCCGTTTGATATAAAAACTAATAAATTTTTCATTCGGTATCAAAATGGAAAGTGCATCAAACAAGTTGTTGGGAAGGATAACATTTCTCGACTCCCTCTCTCTCGAGCTGCCTGATTCCAACTTATATACAGGACACTGTTTTCGGAGAACATCAGCTACCCTTTTCAGCTGATTCTGGCGCCGATTTATCTGTACTTAAAAGACATGGTGGATGGAAATCTGGAGCAGTAACAGAAAGTTACATCGAAGACTCCATCGAAAATAAAACAAAACTTAGCCATCGCATAAAAGAAAATATCAATTTAGAAGCTCAAACATCTCAGAAAAAAAGTTAGTCTGCCTCTGCCTTCCTCGTCTCCTCAACCATCTACCTCAAGACAACAGAAATCGCCGTCGCCTTTTCCGCAACAAGAGCATTATGTCAAGTTGAAACTGGAAATGTTACAAATACACAAACATTCAACACCACTACTGCAGTCACTCATCCTAACAAAACAATAAATTTAACTTTCAATAATTGCACGAATGCAAATATAAAATTTTAAGTGTGTATCGAAGTAGGTACATAATTTCATTATATCTACTAAAAGTAAAATGTATTGTAATAATAAACACGATTTACTTATTTATTTTTCTCACAGATAGGGATGAAAAGTAGAGTATATCCCGCGGTCGCAAAATATTTTTACCCTAGCGCGGCGTACGTTGAACCCCTCGCTACACTCAGGATTCTACTTTAAAATCCTTCGTTCCAAAATAGCGCCCTCGCCTTAAAAATACTATTTTACTCCCTTGTGTTATAATCTACTATTTTATGTTGTTTAAGGTACTTCATAACAGGATGTATGTTCACGAATTTGTCATCGAGCCTCCGTTTACGAGAATCCACCATTCGTTTGATAGTAATAGACGTCTGCAATGCAATAAAAAATAAATTAATGCCAATTCATACACTTCGACCAACGAGACATGGCGGAGAATTGAAGAGGGATTTAGAAATAAATAGAACTTTCCAAATTGCATAGAAGCCATTGACGGCAAACATGTAAATATAATTGCATCTCCCAATAGTTGATCGCTGTTTTTTAACTATAAAAAACATTTCTCTATTGTTTTGTTAGCTGTAGTTGATCATGAATACCGATTCATAGTGGTTGATGTACGAGCTTATGAAAAAAACAACGATGGCGGAATTTATGCATCATCTACATTTTTTAATTATTTGAAAAGTATTTCAAAGAAACGCAACGCAATGTTCCATGTGACAAATCATGCAGTGCCACATGTACTTGTTGGAGACGAGGCGTTTCCATTGAAGACATACTTATTAAGACTATATCCTCGCTCAAGTACACAGAGACTTCCAGATCCTGAACGGCAATATAATTACCGCTAGTCACGAGATAGAAGAGTTGTTGAAAACGCTTTTAGAATTTTATATAAAAAAATTGCAATTTTCAACAAAAACACTAATTGTAATCCAAAGCTTGTAGATAAAGTAGTGTTAACAACTTGAATTTTACACAGCATAATGAGGACATATAACATTGAGATGAATTTACACAATTCGAACATAACAGAACAGGAAGTCACAGTTGAATCCGGCGAAGACCGATTGTTAATTCGATTTCCAAATAATGGTGGTAACTGGCTACAGTATTTAATGTACGCGACACGTTTAAAACATATTTCCTAACTTCTACTGGACGAGTTCCATGGCAGAATCGTAGTTGTTAGCTTAAAATATTAATATTAAGTCTTCATTCTATATTTAAATGAGAGATACATTACAATTTAACATTTTGTTTTACTTGTTTTTTCTTTTACTATCTTTTCTGTTATGTCGACTTAGGGAAGAGCGTTGCCTCCTGTCACAGGTATTTGTGTACTTAAAAGGAGTGCATCCACAACAAATGTATACCTAGTTTACGGAGAGATCTTATTAAATATTATTAAATTATATCAATCACAATTATTTTATTTCCCATACAATAGCATACCAACAAATACCTACATACTTGCGAAAAACATTTGATGCCTTCCTGAGACAATCTGGTAAAAAAATAAACAGAAGGTACGTACCGGATCGCTTTAAAGTAGTACTTATTTGTCTCCAAGTCTTGTTATTTTTTATATTATTTCTGCGTCTAGCGTCACTTAAGTCATATAAATATGGATATGTTTTCGCTTCTTCAATAAGTCTTTCCATTTTCATCTTTATTTTGTGTTTGAAAGAACTGTTTATGCGATGTAAATCGTTCGAATGAAACATGAAAAATTTCTGAAAAGAACTGTTTTAGCGACGTCGTGAAACAAGAAGCGGTCCTGAAAAGAACCTTTAATATACGTAGAACATCTTCTATCTTCATTCTGGAACACGGAACATGTTACGTCTTCATTCAACAACAGTACGGTCGCGCGACGGACTGAGACGTCGTCGCGCGAAGGCAGCTGGAATGAACTGATCACTGAACGGAGTACAAAACCCCTACGCGTGAGTGTCATAATATATTATATAATACATTCTCGCGGGGTCTGACCGGGGTACGTCTCCCCGCACCTCTCGTGTTTCACGTGCGTTGTAGATAATAATAATTATTAAGACTATGCATGTTTATTCTCTTTTTGTCTTAGCAATATTTTTTGTATATAAGCAGGCCATTTTGTAAATAAATTATTCTATTCTGCAACCTTCTTAGGAGTATCATTTTACTACAAGACGATAGGCTACCCAAGCCTACTCTAAAAGTAATACCATCACAAATCATCTCCTAAAGTGGTGACCCCTGAAGAACACAAGCCTCGAAGAACAAGAAATACTGGAGAAAGAATTTTCAAATATGGTAAGCGAAACTTTCAAGATGCAGACAGCGTTAGATGAACTCGCTCTCCTCGCCGACAAGATGATGGAGACACAGAACGGACCGCAGATAGCAGCTGTAAATAGCCCACCACCACCCTCTACAGACGCCATTCAGTTGCTCGTCAACGAACTCAGGAAGCTGTCTTATGAAATCGCCGCTTTGAAAACTCAATAAGCTCAACAGTACCAGCGCCAACGCCCGTGCTATCCTCGCCACCGCTCATCATCCTGTAACAACCGTTACCACAACTCACGGAATAGATCACCGTCTTCATCAGCTTACTGTTACTACCACAGACGTTTTGGACCCGAAGCAAGGCGCTGATCCGTGCCGTGCTCCTTCAATTAACAACTACAGAAGCCGGAAAACACTGAAAGACGTTGACTGCGGCCTAATCCAACGCCCCAGAGAGCACTCATACCGCCTATTCGTTACCGACAAGAGGAACGGCTTACATTTTCTTATCGACACAGGCGCCAACAGTCATACCTTCTAAAAATGGAAAACCGGCGAAGCCACTCAATTTTCAATTCTATGACGCTAACAACACAGTCATTCCAACCTGCGATGAAAAGCATCTCTAACTTGACCGCAGCCTACGACGCGCTTTCAAGTGGAATTTTATCATCGCAAAAGACGACAAACCAATAATCGGAGCCGACTTCCTCAAACATCACCAGCTGATCGTCGACATCAAAAACAGAAGACTTATAGACGGAGTAACCATCTTATCGTCGAAATCAACCGTTCGAGGTACCAACATACCTACAATACGCAGCATCGACATTCAACAGTCATACCACGACATACTCAACGAATATCCCGGCACCACCCGCCTGACTGCAATGAAATTAAGCCCCAAGCACAACGTCGAGCATTTCATTGAAACCAAAGGACAACCAATCTTCCGCCTTTCTACGAACAAGTGAGAAAGGAGTTGATGCATCAAGGCCTATGCCGTCCAAGCAAAAGCCCGTGGTCATCCCCACTCCACGTCGTACCGAAGAAAAATGGAGATCTTCGCGTCTGCGGTGACTACCGCCGACTTAACTCCGTGACCACGCCAGACAGTTATCCTATCCCACGCATCAAGAACTTCACCTACCAACTCGCCAGCAAAGAAATCCTCAGTACGTTTGATTTAAACCGCGCATATCAGTAGCTCAACGTCCACGAAGCCGATATCGAGAAGACAGCCATCTTAACACGGTTTGGTATGTTTGAATTCCTGCGAATGTGTCCCGGACTCAAGAATGCAGGTCAAACATTTCAAATCTTTTCTCCTAACTCCATTTAATCTAAGAGTAATACCATCACAAACCATTTGTCATTGGTATCTATTAATTATCTAATTATCATGTCTGTTTACTTAGAGGCGCGCGCTCGCAAACCACAACGGTCAACGCTACAATGATCATAATATGAGATTTTATTCCCTTTGCGTTTCTTTGAATTTTCTTCGAAATTATTTATCATATATTTTTATTTTTTAACTCTACTAACGAAAATATACAATATCTAGTGTTGACGTGACGTGTTGTTAATAGATGCTTGAAACCTCCGTGTGGTGAAAAATGAAAACTACAGTGTACAGCATCAGCCGGAAGACGTCCACTGTTAGACAAAAAATAAATAAATAATGAATTAAAATATTTGAAAATTGTTAGAATTAAGGAACCCTATCTGCTCAACGTAATTTTATTCATAAGAGTATGAAAGCGATTATTCCAGCATTTTTACCGCAGCAGATTTACCGGTAAAACTCAACCAAGAAAACTCAACCATAGCTTTTATTTCCAAATTAATGAAGAGCTCATTCGAGTATGTAAAATTTTCTTCAGGACAACATAAAAAATTAATGATCGCGTCATCAGAACAGTTATTGAAAAAACATGGCAACAATAGCAAAGTTGCAGAATCTATTCGCCAGAGTGTGAGAGATCATATCAATTCAATACCACGAACGGAATCTTACTACATAAGAATCAAGGGAATACATTGATGGAGGGAAATCACTCGATGATCTCTATAGAGAATATAAAACCTTGTGTGAATCTAATAACGTGCCCTATGGGCTATGCCAATGAAACATTGTAAATAAATAAATAAATAAATAATTGTGGACTTAACACACCACGTCAGTTAGCCCCGTGCTAAGTACCGTAAGGACTTGTGTTACGGTTACTAGACAACGGAATATATTTAATATGTTTTATAAATTATTTAGATCTTCTTAATTGTTTTGAGCTGCAGCCGTCTATTCACGCTATCCTTATATCCGAATCCTGGTTTAAACCTTGTCTCTCTTCTATCACTTACTCTCTTCCTGGTTTCCAACTGATAAGAAATGACAAGAAATGACATGAGGTGGCGGGGTAGCTATTTATCTTAGATCTGCTATTCCTTTTAAAATTTTAAGCTCATCACCGCAACCGCCTCCACCTGACGAAGCTGAACATCTGTTACTAGAAGTCGTGCTAGGACACTCTAAAGTGTTACTTGGCGTCTTCTATAATCCACATCTTTCCATAAATTACTTTCCGTCTTTTGAACACATTCTGGACATTTACACACCTTCTTATCAGCACGTAATAATAATGGGAGACTTCAACACCTGCTTACATAAAAACGACTATCGTTCTATAAGACTCACCTCTATCATCGACTCTTATAACTTAAATATTCTTCCTCTAAACGCTACTCATCATTATCCAAACTCATCTCCATCCCTCCTAGATCTTATGATAGTTTCCTCACCAATGCATGTGGCTACATTTGGTCAGTGCGTGGCAGACGGCTTTTCTTATCATGACTTGATTTTTTTGTCCTACAAGTTACGTGCACCCAAAAACAAAGCAAAAATCCTTATGCAACGTAATTTTAAAGGAATGAAAATTGATCAGGTTATTCAGGATGCGGAAAAAACAGACTGGTCAATGGTTTTTGCTGCCGACACAGTTGATGGAAAGCTTTCAGCCTTTAACAAATTAATCATTCATCTATACGATCGGCATGCGCCATTACGACCTGTGAGATTAAAACATTCACCCGCGCCTTGGCTAACAGACGAAATTAGATTGATGATTAATAAAAAAAATAGAGCTAAAGCTAAACTTAAAAATTGTAACTCAGAGTCTAATCGGGAAACTTACACAAGAATCAGAAATCGCTGTAATACTATGTGTAGGGATGCACAGTTAAGATATATACACGCGTCTATCGAAAACCGGGACCAGGCCAAGGTTTGGAAATTCTTAAAGTCTTTAGGGATTGGCAAAGCCACCAAAGCATCTTTTCCTTCTCATTTAGATTTAAAAGCCTTAATTGACTACTTTTCCTATCCCTCTTACACTTTTGACTCACAAAAAAAATCCCAAACATTATATAATCTTTCCCAACTACCAGTTCGAAATTTCAGCCCGTTTTCTTTTAATGAACTGTCTGTCTGCGGTGTTAAAAAAGCTATAATGTCTATCTCTTCGAAAGCCGTCGGATGTGATTGCATTGGCCGTGAAATGATAGTTCCAATTATAGAGCACGTGGCACCTGTTCTTACCCACATTCTTAATTTTTCCCTGACTACTTGTGTTTTTCCAAGTTTATGGAAAGACGCATACTTAGTTCCTTTACCTAAAAAACCTAATCCTCGCTCCTTTTCTGACTACCGTCCCATTTC
>LUGF01014779.1:14356-26859 GCA_001625245.1 Calycopis cecrops
GGTCCGATTCCGACACATTGGTGGCGTGCTCCTCTTGAGTACTAAGGCCAGGGGTCATCATGGGAACCTGACTCCATAGCAAAGTCCGACGTAAAAAAGGGATGTTGGTAATGATCCCAAAAAACGATGCTCCGATTTTTTAACCCTGAAGTTTGTTCCATAAAAAGTTCATTCTATAAAAAGGAATATCTAAAACAGTTCGATATAAAAAATATTTACCTAATTAAAAGATGTTTTTATGATGAAATAGCGCGTTCTTAGGTTAGCCCATAGATAAATTATTGAACTCTGCCCTACATACCACTATACATATTTTAAAACAGCAGAATTAACATCCACTAGCTTTGATGACGATATGATGATTGCGATTTGTGAGAGGCAGATGACAGATCGCTTTTTTTGTGGACTCGTGTCTCCAAAAAAAAGTGTAACAAAGGAGAATATTCTGCACAATACTTGATTTTGGCATGCGTTGGTTGTCACGAAAGGGCATCTTTGCCACTTAAGTACTATCCTATGACACGAAATATTGAGATGGAAACTTTATTACAGGTGCGAGGTACAAGAATGTGAAAACAATAGCACAAACAACAACACGGACTGGATTCAGTACTCGATACCGACGAATCAGGAGACGAAGAAATTGGAGACGTGCCTCAGATACCTGCCACATGACAATGCCACGCTCCAGTGTAGTCCGGAAGAGTTCTCGAACGTTACGGCACCTTGCGAGAAATACGTATACGAAGACAGACAAACGTTAGTGAAAGAGGTATAATACATCCCGCGAGTTGAACCAGATAATTTCATGGGTTTTTATATAAATAGTTGGATATACAACAAATAGTCGTAAGTTTTTGGTGACTTCAATAAACATTTGTACATCGTCAACATCGTACAACTTTCAATCGTTTTTCGTCGTCGTAATTCGTGATCGTGTTTACGTATACTAGTGAAGCCGCGAAGATCGAAATTCGATCTTAGTAAATTTTTTTTGTAATTAAAAACTAACTAACTTGTTATGTCATCGTAACTAAGGTTATTTTAATTAATGAAAAATTGCAACACTTGCAAAAGACACATAGAAACTTCATCAATATATTTCTCTCATTGTTTCAATTGTATTGAGATATCTTCCCTTTGAATTGACAATTCCTTCCTTCCTTCCTCAATAACATGAGGATAAATATTACAAGTATAAAAATGTTGAATTTCCCAAAGTCTTTCATTTCCCTAATCAAAAACTAATACTTGAAATGAATAACGCCAATCATTACGAGTTTCCCAAAATCGTTGACTTCCGAAATCCGTCAATCAAATGAATAAAGCATCCAGTATTAAAGACTAATTAGTTAACGGGCTGAGTGTTCTTCAGACGTACAAATATGAGAACCCATTTGAAGGCATTCATAAATTTTAATGAGCGAGTTTCCCCATTAAACGATTGCCTCTCAATCATAGCCTTTACGGCCCGAGAGCTACTTATCGTGGAAGCACAGATCATTGGGCGGCTTATTGAACTCTCAATTTGTTGTGTACATAAAACAGGAGATTTGCTAAAATGAGCCCTTTTGGTGTTTTTATAGTCGCATTGAGTATATGTTTATGTATTCTGGTGATTTTGAAATAGAATCTATGTACTTCGCTTTTGTTGTTTTGCATATTAACTTTTTTACACAAAAACAAGTAATGCAATATGACAGTATTTTACGATAATATGACAAAGTAAATAACGCCACTTTAATACTTCCGTAGTTACAGATCGAAAAAAACGAATGAATAAGAAATGAAAAATGGAAAAGAAGTCATTAAATAAACCACAAATACAATTATCGGGTAAACAGTAAAATGTAGTAATTATTGAATTAAAATCATGTTATCTTTAATCGTCATAAATATTAATGTAATTTATATTCACGATATAAAGGGATAAAGTATCTAACTTTAAACTTACAGACAAACGTCTGTAGGGAGCGATCTTTGGATTGGAATTTAATATTTAATTATATTGAATTGAATGTATTGAAATAATTTGTAAATAATCAATACGTTATTTTAAAATGAATTTTTTAAAATGATTATTTTTATTCATGAGTCACGTGACTCGAAACGACGTGAAATTGACTATGACGTAACACGTGCATGAGCCAACAAATCATAGAGGCTGCATTCCGAAATCTACTGATAGTACTAGTCAATTACTCTATAATGTAACTTTTTATTTCTGTATTCTGTAATATGCACAATAAAGTATATTTTTTATTTTATAAAGTAAATTCATCTATGGTACTAGTCACTTGTCAAATTTCTAGCTCAACTTATGGATTTGTCAACTGACAACAACAAAAAAGTTCTAAATAGTACTGGCATCGATTTTCGGGACGCTACAAAGCTAATACGTCATAAGACGCCATTTTGCTTAAAGAAGTTTTTTTTATGAAACTTTAATTTGAAAATGCGAGACAAATACTTATCAGAATTAAAAACAAAAAATGTATAAGTTCTTTAATCACTATACTGGAGCGGTTTTTGAAAACTTGTCATATGGCCCATACTGGACCGATTATGTAATTTTTTTCGCTAACAAAAAGCTACAATATCCAAAAGAAACTTGGGCTATATTGTATTGTAAATGCAGATATAATATTTTTGACGCCCTACTAAGTTGGTAATTGATAAATTAATTTACTTCTAACTTCAAACCACTGGATATTAAGAAAATAGTATTGATTCCAGTTCAACCTGGGATGTCAGGAATGGAAGCGAGTGCTCGTCGGGACGGTGCACAACTTCGGAATGTTCACCTCGATGCTCCTGACGGGGGCGGTATCGGACCGGGCTGGCCGGAGGGTCGCCCTCGGCATCGCAGCCTCGGGCAGCTTCGTCTTCGGCATCTCGAGAGCGTTCTCGCCCGACTATCTCACTTATGTCGTGCTGCATTTCTTCGAAGCGCTATTCGGGGGCGGATTGTACCAGTCTTCTTATGTTTTTGGTGAGTTATAATTTGTTTGTTATAATTTCGTAGCAATTAACATTGATGGTTCTGCATTTTTGTTGCATTAAAGGTCTTAAAAATGCTCTCTCAAAATATTGAATTCCTAAAGTCGAACTTAAGAAAAGAAAGTCGATTGATTTGAGCATTTTTAAGCATTTTTAATACTAAAGGTATTAAAAATGCTTAAAAATGCTTAAAAATGCAATAAAAAGAAATTCACAAAAATGCAGATCCGACATTGTTGATTGCTGCTGTCGTTTTCATTTTGTAAATTATGTTTAACAAGCTGCGCCCCGCGGTTTCACCTGCGTAAATTTCGATCCCGTTGAAAATAGAAAATCATTCAATGACATCCCATAGGAACATTTTTTCGGGATCAAATCTAACCTGTGTTTACCCAAGTTACCTCTACGTGTGTGTCAAATTTTATGAAAATCGGTTTCGCAGTTTTTGCGTAAAGAAGTAACAAACACACAAACAAACAAACAAACATACAAACTTTCGTATTTGTAATATTAGTAGGATAGGATAATAATACTTTAACGGCAAGGCCACTAGCTTACAAGTCATTATACATTCAATTAAACATGCTGCTCCATGTTGTAGAATAATCAACTCGAACCCCTATTTTTCACCCGCAAAATCTATCCCATGAGAACCATTTTTGGGACATAAAAACTATTTCAATGTTATTTAAGCCAAATCCGTTAGGCAAATTTTTGAATTTTGCGTAAAAGGGTTACTGACATTGATAAACTCTTTCGCTTTTATAATATTTATAGGATAATTTAGTAATTGTTGCCAAGATCCCCTTAGATCTGAGATACATTTGTTAATAAAAAAATAATCAATATTAAATAATAAAAACCGGCCAAGTGCGAGTCCGACTCGCACACCGAGAGTTCCGTATGAATGGGAAGAACAATCTAAACGTAATGCATGGTTTTCAAGACCTTTTTCTCTAAAACGCGTGAAGGGATTAAACTGAAATTTTTGTCAAATACGAAGGTCAGTTACGTCTTGATGCGTTGAAAAAAATCACACTTCTAAGTTAACGAAATAAAAAGTTATAGCCAATTATGCACAATTTTGTATGAAAACGTACTTTGTCGAAAACCTAAAATTATTGGGTACTTCCCGTTGACCTGGAGTCGTAAAATTTGGCAAGAAGTAAGAACTTATAGCACATATATAAATCTAAAAACTAGTAAATTATATGTAGATCATTGGAAAAATCATTATCAACTTATAAGTAATTCGCCTGATAAATGTGTGCCGCAACCGTCTAATTTAGACGGTTGCGACAAAAATTTCAGCTTAATCCCTTCACGTGTTTTAGAGAAAAAGGTCTTGACATACGTACAGACAGACGGACAACAAAGCGATCCTATAAGGGTTCCGTTTTTTCTCTTTGAGATACGGAACCCTAATAATAATCAATATCGGTTGTTAGAAAGAGGTTATCAAATCGACAAGTTATTTAAGTGTATTCCTTAGTCCTTTTAAAATGATGACTCCAAAATTTGTAACAGGAACTGTAGTAAAGCAGGTTTAATGATATTCCAGAATGTCTTGGGTTTCTTGACGTATCAAAACTATTAAATTAAACTAGCTGTGCCCCGCGGTTTCACTCGCGTTTAATTTCAAGAAATTCCATGTAAACTTCAACACCCTATTTTAGACCCTTAGGGGTTGAATTAAAAGAAATCCTTTCGTAGCGGGTGCCTACGTCATAACATCTACCTGCATGCAAAATTTCAGGCTGATCCGTCCAGTGGTTTGGGCTGTGTGTTGATAGATAGCTATGTCACCTTTGAGTTTTATATATATATAGATTGAGGTGCATAATTGTATTAATTTTATCATCATTGTTTCAGCTGTCGAATTGGTCAGCGTGAAGCAGCGGGTCACAATATCAGCAGCCTGCAGCACCACCTTTGTGACTGGCGTCGTCATCCTGGCCCTTCTGGCCTGGGCCGTTGACAACTGGCGGACCCTGATCATCATCATCTACACACCCGCCATCATCGTCGGCGTATACGTGTGGTTCATGAAAGAGAGCGCCCGATGGCTGATCAGCAAAGGGAGAATGGACGAAGCGATCAAAACCTTGCAGGGCGCTGCGAAGATCAACAACTTGGACCACACTGGATTGGAACTGTATTCTTTAAGCAATCCTCTATTGAAGAAGAGGGAGACAGAAACAGAAGAAACTGTAGAAAGGTCTCAGTTCTCGAAAGCGATTCGATCGAGTATCATTTGGAAGAGACTGGTGACGTGTTCGTTCCTGTGGTTCACATGTTCTCTGGTGTACTACGGTTTCTCGATAAACGCTGTGTCCTTGAGTAGTAACAAATACGTGAGTTTTATTCTGGTGGCGCTGGTGGAGATACCGGCGTATGTGGTAGTGGTGATAGTGCTGAACAAGTACGGCAGGAAGAGAGTGATGTTGGTGAACTATCTCGTGTGTGCCTTGACTAGCTTTCTCTTCGCGTTCCTGCCTAGATGTGAGTTGGTTTTACTATTAAATTTAATTGATTTTCTATTAATCAACAGATTCTGATTTATATTTTGTCCTGGGGACACCTCCGGTGATTTATGCGTAAACGATTATCTGGGGCCATTTTTATGATTACCAACACCCATAGACATCCCCATAAAAGTAATATAGATACGTTAACCTCTTTCTTCCTTCCCCTGCTTGGGACAACCGATGCTTACACACCGCACGAAACGCGACAATACAGCTGTCACACAAAGCCAGTACCCCTATTACGAGTTTACAAAACTATACTCGCTAACGACTATAGTAAATTGAATGTATGGAAACTGTAGCAGCGCCCCTGGCGGTTACTATACTTAACTAAATTTAGTATTACGAGTCGTTTTTACTTTACTATAGTAGTCATAGTTATAGTAAACTACACTACGGGAAGTAAGTTTTCATACAAAACGGTATTACGAGTCTCACTTTTGACAATCGCTATCGACAATTACGATAACTACAGTAGTTAAGTAACTCACGGTGCTTTAGTCTAGTGAGAAGTCACGTTTTCATAATAGTTTTCGTATTAACAAAAAAGAAATATGTCTAAAATGTTAAAAATATGTATAATATTATGTTAAAAATACATACAGCATTATGCTCCATGGAAAGAGTCACCCTTTTTGAAGCCAAAGTAATTTATTTTGTATTGTTTAATAACAATATCAAATTTAACAACAAACCGTTCTTCTTCATATTATTTCTTTGTGCTAAACTTTAATACTTGTTTTTCGTCAGAGGTGCGATAATTATTTTGAATTAAATAAATTTTATCATCTTTTAGGTACTGAGTGCTTTTTTATTTTATGCACATGGAGATCAAAGTGTAGCTGGAGAGGTCAATCTCTTCTCGCAAGCAGCTATAAGCAATTATATAAAAGAAGTGACGGAGACCTTGCATTCTGCCACCATTATAAATATAGTTATAAACAAAATTGTTGTTTACAAACGAACTTGAAACTTGTGACAATTTGATATTTGTGTTACGCTGACGTGTTAACGCACCGAGTTTAAGACGTATACTAATTCCGCACGAGTATACCGCAATAATCTACTTCGCATGTTTGTCGGTTTATTTGAGCTTCACTCTTAACAACTTCATTCCAAATAGTTTTAGTGTGGTCCTTATTTTTTATCATGAGAAAGAAAGAGATAGACTTATTGTATCAAAAACTATAGTCCCTGTCGAGTACTCGATAGAATGTATAGTAAAGTTTAATAAGACTCATAATATGGATGGTATAGTTTACTACGCTCGTTGCGTTTACACGTTAACTACAGTAGTTAAGTCACATGTGCTTGTGTCAAAAACTCGTAATAGAGGTACTGAATCGTATAAGCGAGAGGTGCGTAGGTGCGGTCGTGGCGGCACAATTTGACTACAATCCAGCCTAGCACTACCTAAGTACCTACCTCTTACCTCTTAGTGGTGTTCTGTAGTTTCACATGACTTACCCGCGTACTCCTTTTCTATTTGTCGTGGCGCGATAGTGTATCCGTATATTAATACGTAAAGCAAAAACTTTGGAAACATTTTTACAAAAATTGCGCAGACGGAGGACTAAGAAATTTGGCACACTTATAGTTTATGTGTAAGAGAAGTGCAGAACAGAAATATTTTTTTAATAATAATGCATAAAAAGTACATTAATGCAATAAATAAAACGTTACACACATTTGACACATTAATACATATGACACCGTATAATTATTATTGATGAAGTTTCTATGTGTCTCTTGCAAATGTTTTATAAACACAATTTAATTACCGTAGTCACAATGTTATAACAACATGTCATATGATATTTGTGTTTAATTACAAAAAAGTTTCACTTAGATCGAATATCGAACTTCGCAAGATCACTAGTAGACTACAAAACTTCTTGATAAATAAATTATCTCAAACTGAGAGCAATGAAACATTCAATTTGTAGAACACAAAAAGCTAACCCTTTCTGGAGCAATTATACTCGTAGTAAGAGCCATTTTACAAATTATGTTACTTGCACTTAATACCAAAGATAATAATGAACGTTGCATATAAATATTTTTTTTATTCAGTTTATGTTGTCCCACTGCTGGGCAAAGACCTCCTCCAAACTTCGCCAACGAGCCCGATCTTTTGTCTAGACACAATAAATCCCGATCTATGGTGTAGACAAATAATAAATTACTATATGTATTAAATTAACATTACGCTTGATTTTTTTTTAGTATTTTAAGCACTGTTTGTTTCATTTTGTTTCTTTTCGCCTCGTTGATAGTTTTCCGCCGGATCGGAAAGAACTTTATTAGGCCTACCATGGCCTGAAAATCAGTGTTGGGCTTAATGCTTAAACTGAGGACACACCTTTTTGTGGGATATACTGCTGCCTAAAATATTATGTTAATTTTGTTTTTCACTTTTATTGTCATGTTTTCTTTTTGTTTTTTTTATTTTATTTTTGTTCCTATTTATTTGTGTATATTTATACACAAATAAACCAATTTTTATTTTATTTATAAATTTTTAATGCATATCATATAAAAATGTACGTAATCTCTCGATCTCCAAATAATTTCAAATTCCCCATTCAAGTAATTCTTTAAAAATGAATGCAATCTTTTTTTTTCGGAAGAACCTCTTACAGATCTAGATGGTGGCATGATTGAACACTACCGTAACTGTTTATCGGACTAACGAAGGCTTTTCCGTCTTCTGGATTAGGGAGACGATAAGGGGACAGACCCCCCTCTGTTCCCGCATCTGGGATGAAGATGCAGCGGATAAGGAATGCAATCTTTTTGCTTCACGCATTAATACGTCACGTGGCGCTCTCTGAAGGGGGTGGGAGGGGGCTACGTCGTCATCGTCGTCGTCGTCGTCGTCGTCGTCGTCGTCGTCGTCGTCGTCGTCGTCGTCGTCGTGTCGTCGTCGTCGTCGTCGTCGTCATCGTCCCCCGATGGACGTCCTGTAGCTACTGACGATGATAATGATGATTAATGTAATGACTATAGTGTAGCGGTCTCCATTACAATGACACTCGTATTATGTAATTCGACCTGAATTAGTGTATGATATGTGACACGGAAGACGCGGCGCGCAGGTGTGGATGTCTTATTCAGCCATGTACTTATTGTGCCAGGTGTTTACGATGTTTATCAATAGCTTTTCCCCGCGGCTTCGCTCGTTCTGAAGTCCTACCATAAATTTCAATTTTAGTAAGAGGTAGTGCCACACTGCATGCTTGCATGCAGCCGAATTGGGCCGGCACAACCGGGGAGGTACCTCTCGCTTACACAAGATCGGCGTAAAGTGACAGCTGTGCTGTCGCGTTTCGTGCGGTGTGTAAGTAGCCGGTGGCCCATGGAGGTGGGAGGAGAAAGGAGGGCAGCGCATCTGTATAGCCTCTATGCGGATGTTTGTGGGCGTCGGTAGTCATGAAAGCGGCTCCGACTGCTCGTTTGCCCCCCTTTACCATAAAAAAAAAAAAAAATATATCAATGAACATTGAAATAGAACTAAGTATAATAGAATTCCAATATCTGCCTCAATAATATTTTCGACCCTTCTAATGTTTTTATTTTTGTAAAAAGTATCCTTTGTCATTTTTGATATCCCTAGGAATATGTGTACACTGTACAAGTCACGATGATCGGTTGAGTAGTGTTGGCATGAAAGGGTAGCAAACACTTCAGTTTTTTAAATATTAGTAGGATTGCAAACGAGCAGTCTGAATAAAAGGGTTCAGGATTAACGTATTTTTATGTCCAGATTGCTATAACATAAATTTAAATCAAATCGGTTCAATACTTAATAAGTCTAAATATATCAAACATAGATTAATATTATAAATATCAAAATTTTGTAAGAGGTAGTGCCTGCATGCTTGCATGCAGCCGAATTGGGTTGGCACAACCAGGAAGTACCTCTCGCTTTCACGAGACCGGCGTAAAGTGACAGTTGTGCTGTCGCGTTTCGTGCGGTGTGTAAGTAGCCGGTGGCCCTGCTGCTGCTTTTTTATAGCATAAGGGGGCAAACGAGCAATCGGAGCCATTTTCATGACTAGCAACGCCCATAGAAATCCATGACGATATACAGATGCGTTGACCCCCTTCCCCCTCCTCCCTCCAAAAGCCACTGCTACATACACACCGCACGAAACGCTTCTATACGAATAACCTCTATCTGGGTGTCTACGGGCGTCGATGGCCATCCAAATGGCTCTGACTACCCCTATACCAAAAAAAAACTGAAAAAATTTGTCTACAAAAATAAAAAAAAGCAACGCGCGTAACAGCTTGTTTTGTGCAAAATCTGCTGAGGCGAAGTGACGTAACATTTGACCTAGATATGTTATGAAATAGTAGGCTAGACAAACAAACAGACACGTGTGCACCTGAAACGTGCCGTAACTAGATTTATTAACTAGCTCTTTGTCGACGTTTCGGTCAGCTGGCAGTGACCATGGCCCTCAAGGTTGCCAGTTTGCCACAAGGTGTACAAAACTTCGTTACAATAGAAACTGTAATACATTTTTTATAACTTATAACTACATTTTTTTACTTTAATAGTATAAGCCATACTTCCGTCTTGATAAAAAACCAGCTAAGTGAGAGTCGGACTCGCACATCGAGGCCAGGAGTTCCGTACTAACAAAAGGTCTCTGCGACATTTTTTATCAGAAAAGTAATTGATTTTGACGTGAAATGGTAATAGTAACTTTCATGTAATTTTTAAAGATAAAGGTCTTTAAAAATTACATCATAGGCACCCTTCACACAGGTTGGATGAAAAAAAATATTTAGATTTACTTCAAAGCATACAGCGCTCCCCTTTATTTTTTGTTCAAAATTCGAATAGCGGTTTACAGAATACATCAACCTACAAAGTTTGAACTACGACGGCCCAATAGTTTTGGAATAAAATGACAATGACATACGGACGGACGGACAGACAGACACGACGAATCTAAAAGGGTTCCGTTTTTAAAAAACCCTAAAAACCGGCATAGTGCGAGTCGGACTCACCCACTGAGGGATCAAATGACGTGAACCATACAAGCAAAAATTTGCTTAACTTTTCTTACACTTCGTGATCTATGAACTGATCAACTTATATAAGTTGACAAAGATATTTGCCTGCACACATTTTGTTTCAAACCTACACATATAAGTACCTACACAGAACTAACTTATATGTTCCACAGAAGCGGAACATATAAGTTAGTAATTATTTTTTCAGTGATGTAGTAATAAATCAGCAGTTTTCAGTTTTATTCTATTATAGGCCTATCAGTTAATTTTATTGTTTATTTTTAGTAATAAAATAAAAAGAGATAGCATATGCATGAAGGGCGTAACTGTAAAATTATTAAATATCTTACAAAATTATATAAATTTTAATAATATTAAATATATAATAAGTAATATTAATAATTTATCTTCACCTCTGTGTTTGAAAAATATTTTTTATTGAAAAGGCGTAATTGGCGTATGTCCAATGCAAAAATTTTGTAAATTTTGAGAACGTATCCCAAAATTTCGAAAAACATTGCTTAGAGGTCCTTTTTTCAACAAAAACAAAAAAAAATCAAATTTCTTTTCTCTATATTTATATATGTATAAGTGTTAGTGCCATTTAAATAAAAACGGCATTATAGATATCCGCGTATCTCTGGAAATAATTAGAAAAAAAGGTTGGTAAAGGTAGTACCACAGTACATACATGCATCTAACCGAATTGGGCCGGCACGTCCGAGGGGGTGCCTCTCGCTAACACGAGATGATATGATGATGATGGAGAGCTACGCACCTGTATAGCCTCGGGTGCTTTTATAAAGAAGCAGGTTCCCAGCGCTGACAATTTCGGCGCCGATCGGCGCTGGTCCGAGCAGGTTGCACTCGTATAAAGAAGCAGGCAAATCGGCTTGTAGTGACCATCATGTCGTCGACTTCATCGGACGACGACTTATTTATTATGGAAAATAGTTATTTAAAATGTTTGTATAATATATTAGTATTTATTATATTAGTATTATATTAATATATTAGTATTATAATTGTATAATATTAGTAGGATGTGAAAGTTTGTATGTTAATTAAAAGTGGAAATAGTATTAAAAAACGTGTATTATTTACAAATAGAACTAAATAGTAATTACGTAATAATATCAGTGTACTTAATATATTTTCTATAAAGTAAGTAATATTATTTAAAAAAAAATGGGTATTTTTCATGTTTTAAGTTTATTATTAATGGTGAAACACCTCAATCGTGCCGGCCCAAGTGCTGCTACATGCATGCATGCATCGTGGCACTGCCAAGAATATTAACATTTATTTGAAAAAACAATGTTTCATGAACACAAGTCTTATACGAGTATGACACGAGATACATTGTCCTGCATTTTCAAAATGCAATGGACACCCTACGTACCGGTAAATGCTTGAGCCGGCTCGAGTCGGCGCCGGTACGCGCCGAAAACCTGCTTCTTTATAAGTGAGCCCATAAGATAACATTGCAAAACGTGTCGGCGCTGGTCGGCGCTGGTCGGCGCTGGTCGGCGCCGACAATTTACCTGCTTCTTTATAAAAGCACCCTAAGCGTATGTCTTTGTGCGTGGGTAGTCATGAAAATGGCTCCAACTGCTCATTTCCCCTCTTACACTGTACAAAAAGAAACGATTCCTCCTTGAAATCAATAATGTTTGAAAAGCCAATCGATTTTATTTTCTAAACATGTATATTATGTCTTAGTGTGTAAGATAAGCTTTATGTGCGGCTTGCTTCAATATAAGCTGTGCCGAGCGGTTGCTATCAAATACATGTTTGGAAGAGGTAGAGCCATGCTGCATTGTACCGGAATAGTCAAATTACTGCCATGTTTTCGCGTTTCGTGCGCCTTATGGGCCGGTGGCCAAATAGCCCCTCTATTTATATATCTATATCTATCTATTTATATATGAGGAGAAGAAAGCAACG
>LUGF01014779.1:40461-62317 GCA_001625245.1 Calycopis cecrops
TGACTTATGTAAGGTTTGATCATTAGTTAAGCATTTATACTAATTAAGTTTCTTTGATTACTTGTAATCTGTCCACTAAGTTTAGTGAACAGTTTAACACAAATGTTAGATATTAATTAGTTTTGTCTATATAATTAATTATGTAGGTGTAAATAATATGTTCATCCCCACGTGCTCATTTGTTTGTATAGTGATAGTATCTAAATTTTCATGACTAAATATGCTCATTGTCTTGTATAACATTTTGTATGTTTCTATTCATAGTGGGCGATGAAATAAATTGTACATGATAGTGAAGGCCAAGGTCCACCTTGTCCTTAGTGGGCGATATGTTAAAGCCTTAAGCAAATAATGCCTTTGCATTATATTACATATAAAAAAAAAAGGGCTGTCAAAAGGGCTTCGGTTTTTCTGAGCTCTCTCTCTATGGCGGAACTTGCGTGTGCACATGTAATTTTTATAAAAGGTTGGAAGAAGTAAATAAATACTAAATAAGCATAAAGAAAAGTTTTATTCCGGCCGATATTATCTTTTTTCAATACATATACAAGAATATGGCATAAGCTTATAATTTAAAAGCAGGAATTTAAAAAAGAAAGAAAAATCTGTTATACCTTTTTGTATTAGTAAGTATTATCAATAAATCGTAACGTTGGGTAACTCGGGTCGGAACAAAAATCGGAAAACACATTTATATAATATGGAAAATATATTAATTGGCGTCGCTAGGCACAAAATGACTCCGATTTATTTGACACTTTAGTAGGAATCAATGGTATATACTCAAAGGATTTCCGAGGGTATTATGGTATCTATATATAAGTACGTGAAGCAAAAACTTTAGAAACATTTTTACGAAAATTGCGCGGACGGAGGAGTATGAAATTTGGCTCACTTTTAGTTTACGTGTAAGAGAAATGCAGAACGCTAATATATTTTAATAATAATGTTTATAAAGTACTTTAATTTAATAAATAAAACTTTACACACACTACCATGCAATTGACATAATTATAATAATATTGATATTTATGATACACGTAATTGTTGATAAAGTTTCTGTGTCTTGTTTGAAAATTCTACATAAACTGTTTAACTTAGTTACAATGTCATAACATAACATATTATGATATTTCGTTTATAATTACAAAAAAGTTTCACTTAGAAGTTAGATCGAATATCGATCTTTGCGGGTTCACTAGTTAAAACTAATTATTATTTAACTGAAATATCTACAAATTAATAGTGCTCTACAGTTCGTAGCACAAGCTCGTAGCGCCTCGTAGCTGTGGTACGAGTGAACGTATCTACTTGCCTACGTCATTTATCAAGTTTCTAGCGTCATAACATTTTTCACTTTCAAAACTTTAACTGATTATTCAGGTCGCTAGGAGCAGCTGTTTGCAAGCACCTTGAGACTCTAACTATTGATGATAATGATAGATCCTTTAATATATTTTCTTACAAAAACACGCGTAAAGTTGCAGTACGTCTAAAAGGCACTTATTTACTGATGTTGGTTCACAAACACTCTGTACACGCGCCGGTAATGTCTCCGGCGGCAGAGCGAATACTTACGAGTACGGATGCGCTAACTTGTAGCTAACTGAGAATGTAGTTAATTTAGTAAACAATGGCATTCGTGCACTCCTAAAGGGGACTTTATGTACAGTTTCCCAGAAAATAGTACTTTAACACGTGGTTTAATAAGTCCCGAGACTAAGCACTAAAACAATGTTTTTTTTATAAAAATATTTAATATCAACGTAGTACGTAACGTAGTCTCCTGCAAGAGCGATACAGTCGCTCCAATGCTTTTCTAACTTTTCTAACCCATGCGTGTAGGATTTTTCTTTGGCTTCAAAATATGCCTCCGTTGCTTCAATGATAACTTCACTATTTGAAACAAATTTCTTACCCTGGAGCATTTTTTTGCGATCTGCAAACAGCCAGTAATTGCTGGGGGCCAAGTCTGGCGAATAAGGGAGATGAGAAAGCAATTCAAAGCTAAATTCACTAATTTTGGCCATCGTTCATACAAACTTGTGACAAGGCGCGTTGTCCTGGTGAAAACCCCTTTTTATTTTTGTTTATTTGAGGCCGTTTAACCGCAATTTCGTTCTTTAATCGCTCCAATAAGCACATGTACTAGTCACTATTTATATTTTGCCCCTTTTCAAGGTAGTCGGTGAAAATAATTACATGCGCATCCCAAACCCCGTCCTAGTCGAATTTCGGCAACGAGCCGCCTCTAGAGAGACGAGCCATCTGAGTACTGAGAGTACGGTGCAGAAGTGTGCGCACAGACACAAGTTCACCCTCTATTCCCTTTACTCACATTCTGATGGGACGGCAGTCCGATACTACCAGGAAGAAATCAGGCGCAGGACCGACGGCTTAACTTAGAAATGGGAATTGCAACATCGTCAACATTTAGACTGGACTTTTATTACAAATATAGAAATCGCAATAATACCGTTTGGGCCGACCCGGGACTCGAATCTGAGACTTCAAGTCTGGATTGAACATTATTTGTTTTTATAGTACAAAGGGGCAAACGAGCAGTCGAAGCCATTCACTCCCATTTCAGCCCAAAGACCCCAGAAGAAACTTAACTATTTGAAACAAATTTCGAAGAAAAAATAGTTTATTCCATTCAACTATGCATAGATATAGCCTGATTAATTATAAGTGCCTCTATTATAAATACCTACGTTAATTACCATATTTAATAAATAAAAACCAAACTAAGATTCTTAATTATTTTCGTATAGTTTAAGTAGTAGAAACATTTTCATAGAGGATTTAAAATGAAAACACAAGTCCAGCGGTCCAATTATTAAATATCTCGACAGGCTCTTGTGACGTATTTTATAAGCTGTTGTTACTGCAACTTCTTAAACTCCACAAAACGTAGTTAGCTCACATATTATTTAACTTAATTGATTCGAGTGAAACGCAGCGAGAAACACTGTTTATTTATATACTCTTTATGGCGCTTTTTAAATTCGTGACAAATACTCGAAGAAATCGGACATAACTACAGAAAGTTTCGGGTAGCTGGAGCTATGTCTATGACTACTAACTTTCCCGGTTTTGCCTGCAATGATAAGCATTAACTTTTTTCTTTTAATGTTTTATTATATTATATTCTAGTTTGCCTTTTAAGGTGTATCACGGTGTACGGTGCCTTTAGAAAACTACTGACACATGAACATTTGAATGATTGTTATACAGGTGCTTCGCCTGCCTTACCTTCTTCCCTCCAATGGGAGTTCTACTCATAAACCGCACAAAACTCGACAGCAAAGCTGTTACTTTACGCTAGTACTAGCGAGCGAGAGGTACCTTCCAAGTCGTGAAGACCCAATTCAGCTGCATGGAAGCATGCACCTCTCACTCAAACAACAATAATAAATTAAATAAGGAATTATCTTCATTTTACAAAGTTTTACTAAGACTGATACTGATCAGACTTGGATACTGAATTTATTTTCTTTTCTTTACGAATAACTTGAATAAAATTGCTTAAACGTGAAAGTCGTGAAAAAATATTTCACAAAAATATTGAAGGCACGCTATTACCTTTCAAGATATTACAATATTACAACGATATACGATATTACAACTGTGCCCCGCGATTTCACCCGCGTTTAATTTCTAAGAAATCCATATAAACTTCAACACCCTATTTCACCCCCTTAGGGGTTGAATTTCTAAAAATCCTTTCTTAGCGAATGCCTACGTCGTAACATCTACCTGGATGACAAATTTCAACTTGATCCGTCTAGTGGTTTGGCTGTGCGTTGATAGCTGGCTATGTCACGTTTGAGTTTTATATATATATAGATTTTATGGGTGTACTTTGGTTTTTATTTGGTGTTCTTGAGGAGCATTTTAGCAGCGTACCTGTACCCAACGTGGCGCTACCTTTAAAAGTAATTTAACAAAGCAATACTTTTCAATAGGCTGGATTTAACCGCAGATTTCAATCCGATGCATTGAAGTCGATCGATGTTGTCATTTCATTAGTCTGAACTCTGAAGCCTCTTCGGTCGCTTCTATTTTATGTCGGGTTACAGAAACCATTTGTACAATGATTTCGCAAAGTTACTTCGGGAAAATTGAATCTGTGCACGCGCTTATTGCGTTTTCCGAACTCGTAATTACATAATCATGAGTTTTAAGTTATTTAAAAGTTATTGTATTATATAAGCTGTTTAGAATATGACGATAATCTTGAGAGAGTCTTAAAATTCATTCATGAGATTTAACCAAAAACGCTGTCTTATCCGTTTGGCATGTAATAAATTACTATACTTCGAGGGATTTATTCCTTGTTCATAAGTCTACAAAAAAAGCCGAGTAAACACAGGCTAGGCCACAAATATATTATAACTAAAATCTATATTCATGAACATAATACCAACTATACCGCAAAAATATAAACGACCTCCAAAGAAAGCCCTAAAAGAAAAATTTCTACATTTCACATATTGGTATGTTTTTATTATTTACAAAATATAATATGCAAATTCTATATGAAATAGATTTTCTTTTCTTGATAACAATATTCCGACATGAATTTTTACCGAGTGAGATTACCACGAGGAATTTCATTAAAACAACTCGACATCGCAGATGGCCGCATAATCGGTGGATCATGTGTGTTCTCATATTGTGTTGAGGCTACACTGGGAGATGGATATTAGACAAGGTATTATTAGCTCTTACTTTATTAATAATGTACTAGCCGAATTTTGTCTACGACGGTAATGACTATAGATACTATATCTACGTCGGATATTTACATAGGCCGTTGCTGAACCAACTGCTTTCTTTAGTCTCTCATTTAGATGGAAAAGCAGATCAACACGACCGGTGAAGAAACAGGCATGGGTCCAATGGCTGCAAGTGCTTTCGTAGGCAAAAGGGCCAACTTCTCAACTTTGCACTATTGTTAGAGATCGAAGAAAATGGTTGTGTATTGTGTAAAGTCAGTTTACGGACGAAAAATTGATGACATAAGAAAACATTATACAGGGTTACTTTTTGATCACCGCCTAAATTTTAAAATAAGGAAATAAACATCATTCTAAGGGTGTGTTTTAAATTGTATCGTCTAATTGTAATAGTTTGTTAAATAAAAATCGATTTAAAATGGTCCTTAAAAATATATCGATCGTTGTTCGCAAACGAAATGTATCGACTTCAAGGTCAGTGACACCGGCCAGTCGCAGCTCTCGAGTCAAATCCTACGTGGTGACCAAGAAATAATATGTTTATAACGTGGGATTAAGTTATTGTATCTATTTATTTTATATATTTTTTTATTTCATAAATCGAATGTATTATTGATTCTGAAGTGAACCAGAAAATTTGGACGATAACCAAAAAGTAACCCTGTATATAGAAGAAGGATAAACGGTTGTACTAATTGTGCCGCTCTATCGCTTGATCGTGCTCTCGCTTACATGCAATGCGTCTGAATAGGTCATGTATTTTTGAGCGTGCAGCCGACGTTCATCGTTTTACATGACAATATCATATCAAAATCCTTATAAGTATTCGTCCGCCTGACTCGGGATTTAAGCAGTCAATGCTACCAGCTGCCGCTTACATAATATTAGCCTGTAGTAGCAACTTTGCCCTTTATATTCGCATGACTTATGGGTAAACTATTCAAAAATGATACGTAGCCCCTTTTGAATAATCTCTCATTCAGAAGATGTATGAGTGTTGGTACAAAAAGATCTGCCATCTACCTTCTACCATACCTACCTCTTGGTTGAATTCTTTGAAATACATGAAAAGCAAAAAGCTTTTACTAGGTTTAGTTTACGAGGTGTTTATTTATCAATTGATGCTATACTATAATATGTAGATATATACTATGGAGAAAAAAGTCGAACTCATGAAGTGACACTTGCCTAAGCTGCAAGAGCTAGATAAGGTATTACTCTTATTTTCTAAGTCTAAGAGCTAGGTGTGCCCCCGTCTTATATGTGTGGCTTATTCTATTCAGGTAGTTGAGCAAGTAAATTGAATCGGAACTTCTTTAATCTTCCGCAACTCGCGGCTGCGTGCGTTTTATCACTTTATCATCCCACCTGGAGTTCCAACAACGGCACTTAATTGTTAAGTCTATCGAGTACCGAGGTAAGCTCACTTTTCTAACTGGTTTACGCGTGCACACTTACAATTGTAAAGTTTTTATTAGAACGAAGTTCACTATCCAGGGTATATTGTTGGTTATGTTATTTTTTTATTTTAAGGCCATACAATTAAGGTAATTTTTTTATTAGCTAGTGTTGTTTCAATCTCAACCAGATAGATTTCAGTCTCGCGAATACATACACACTCACAAATATCTCTATTAGCTTATATTTAAAACTCTCCGTCCCCCAAAACAAACACGTTCAATGGAACATCTGCTTCCGAGGGACTTGCTTTCATCGAGCTCTTTAAAGCCCTTCCTTTAAAGAAAATCCTGCACTTCGATCTCTTTTACCTCTTCTATCCTTCTTATCAGTACTTTTCTAGCCAAATTTACTCCGAATAAGGATCCTTGCATCATTCCCCTATTTGCCACATATAATCGCGGGCCTATTCTTTCGAAACGGATATCTCCATATCCGTGCCGAAAGCGATCACCTCACTACAGAGGCGTTTCCCGCTTTTCGACTCCAGGATCAGTTTTCCTTTCGCTTCATGAGATTGACGTATACACCAATTATTAACTGTTCCAATTCCGTGTCTCGTTTCCTCCCCAAGATAGTCTTTAGATGAATGACTACCGTGAACGTTTCTTATTTGCCGAGTTATGTACCTTCAAATACATATTGTGCACGATTGAATGGTTTGCTCACCTGCGAAGAATTGAAAAACCACCCCGTAACACAAAGAGTAGATTTCTGGCACATTTGCGACAGAAGTGTATTCCCCCGTCCGGGGACACATCCGGAGATAAAATTTCTTAATGCTTTGATTTAGGTTTTTTATAATATCTCATTTGGGTTAAGCTAAACCCGTAAAAAAATCAGAGCGCCCTTGGGACAACGCTCCCTCCAGCCACTCATCTCTGGCCGGACACTTAATAAAGACGGAGGTTATCCCGCCAGTAGCATTCCATATCTACATAATTATGAGGGTAGTTATTCCTACATAAAATCAAACACCAAATTGTAACTTGATCGAAAAGCAAAACAATATCTTACTAATATTATAAAAACGAAAGTTTGTATATTTGTTTGTTGGTTTGTTGCTCGTTATTCTGAAAATAGCTCCTATGGGATGCCATGGGATGATTCACTGTTTTCCACGGGATCGAAAGTCACGCGGGCGAAACCGTGTGCCGCAGCTAGTTTACTATAAAAAGAAAATCACTCCCATTTTATGTATGTCCAAGTTGTTTTGCTCATGTATTGACCTACTGAGAACATGAGGTGTCCTTAGATAAGTCTTGTTGATGCAAGTGACCTGGGTATTTTTTTTATGGGATGCGAACAGTCGGAGCCATTTTCATGACTACCGACGCCCACAGACATCCGCATAGAGGTTATACAGATGCGTTACCCTCCTTCCTCCTCCTCTCTCCATGAGCCACCGGCTACTTACATACAACACAAGACGCTACAGCTCCGCTGTAACTTTACGCCGGTTTTGTGTAAGCGAAAGGTAATGCCATGCATGCATGCATGCCGCATGGCACTACCACTTACTAAAATCTTTAACTAATCTATATATCATAGCATGACGTCACGGCTTATTTGATCATCGCTTTTATTACGAATACGCTCAAATACCAATATTAGAAACTATCTAAATTCGAAGCACCACTTAGCCTCATCTGACCAAAACCTATGTCCATTAATGGTCCATTCGGAAACCCTCATGACATTTTACCGTTAGCACCACGTGACACGTTTCTCGCATTCAGTTTAACTGCGCAGTTAAGTTGGCACGTTAACGTGAAATATTTAGAAGAGTGGATCCGAACATAACAATAGCAGTGTTGTGGGGACGTTAAACGTTATATCCGTGGCGGATATACAGCGTTTGTAGAATTAGTAAGGTGTCCTTGCATTTGCAGCTGGGTCAGGTTTTTTACAGCATAACGGGGCAAACGAGCAATCGGAGCTACACATTCGGACATTTGCATGGAGGTTCCTCGTCCCATGAGGGCCACCGATTACTTACACACAGCACGAAACGCGACAGTGCAACTGTCACTTCACGTCGATTTCATGTAAGCGAGAGGTACCTCCCCGGCCGTGCCGGCCCACTTCCTCTACATGCATGCATGCAGCGTGTTACTACCTCTTGCTAACACTATACAAACAAAATAAGAAGCTTTTCAATATTAATGTAGATTAAAAACACATATTTACCTTTTTATATTTAAATTGAAAACATTAAGTAAAATGGTAAAGAGCAAACTTTATAGACATTTCTTGAAGGCAAAAATCTACAATACAGAAAATCTTGTTGCCGTTAGAAATTAAAATTTCCTTTGTTTTTTTGTTGTTATAAAAACTGTATGCAGCTGTTTACAAGTGTAAAAAATGTTTAGGGAAAATTTTAGGAATTCAACTAAAATTCGAAAGAACAATGAACAAAGAAGAAACAAAATTCCATGTTTTAGATAACCCCATTCCAAATTGTGGATTTTATAAATTTAAAAAACAATTATTGTTGGATTTGGCATTTCTTTCTTAACAATTTTGTCTTCAAAAATTATTAGAGAAAGCGGAGAAAATAGATAGTTTTGAAAATCTTACATATTTATAACTTATGTACCGTTATCTGTCATAAATAATTTTGAATACTTACTTAGTATTAGTTAATACCAATATCGTACTACACTTAATATATGTGTAAATATTTCTTGATTGCCACAGAAAAAATATCAATAACAAAATATGTAAATTTAATGTGTAGATAGAACAGATAACTGCTAATCTCACGAGTTAGGCCGTAGACATTCGCTGCCTCAGGACCAATCTAGGTTAAAATTGTGTATTTACTGGAATGTTCCAGAGAATTGTTTGGAGTACACAACTATGTAAGTACACTATTATCGCAAATAAAGCTGAGAGAGACTAGTACTTCGCTGTACTTTATATTACGCTGTTCTAATAAGAATACGAAGTGAGGAATAAAATCCTATTCATATCTATACATATAATAAAACTGTAGAAGCGTCATTCTGTCTGTCTTGTGCGACTCTCACGCCAAAACTACTGAACGGATTTTGATGATAGGTTTAAAATTAAATTCGTATTTGTCATCGGTAACACATAGGATATGATTTACCAGTATATAAAATGCTGCAGTCGGTATCTCAACTTCAAATACTCCATTACTTTGCTCTGTGAAATACTCTATTGTGCGGTAAAATAATGGGATGACAGTTCGGCCACAATACACGTTACCATGACAACATAATTTCCATTATTGATGAGAAAACTAACGAACCGATTTAAACAATACTTTAACTAATAGAAAGCTACATTATCAGGGGCAAACAAGCAGTCGGAGCCCTTTTCATGAGTACCGAAGCCCATAGACATCCGCATAGGCGTTACACAGATGCGCTGCCCTTCTTTCTTCTCCCACATCAATGGGCCACCGGCTAGTTACACACCGCACGAAACACAATGCACAACTGTCACTTACGCCAGTGTCGCGTAAGCGAGAGGTACCTCCCCGGTCGTGCCAGTCCAATTCGGCTGCATGCAAGCGTGTAGTGTGGTGCTATCGCTTACTACATAGTCTATATTTTTGATTATTTATCAGTTTTTATTTTTGAAGGTCAATGAAGTGGGCACGGGAATAATATATCTAATCTTTTTTTTTGTTTTTGCAGGGAAATGCTAGTAATCTAGTAAATGACATTAAAAATACGCAACATTTTACTAAGAATACAAAAATACCCCATTCAATTTTATTACCACCATTTCCAAGTAAATTAAAATTCATTTCATACAATTTCAATCAACAAGATAGAAAAAAAACAACTTCCAAAGCCAATTTTTCCTCATATAACATAATCGTTTAAAAGTGGCTTAATTATTGTATGCTAAACATGTCAATAATTTTACGCCAGCCAGCTTTTTTTACCATTAACTTCCACAAAATGTCGATAATAAAAGAAATTTATGGAAGAAATTTAAAATTTTACAAGCAACGCGAGTCCCTTGCATATTAATAGACAAAGAACACGTATACCACGCGTTAATGCGCATTTGAAATACCAACATAACATGACCCGATACGCAATAAACTTATAACCGTATCAGGGGCCAATAATATTATTTTAAAAACTACCAGCATTACTTGAGCTATGTGAATATGCAAACTCTGTGTTATGCGGTACCATATATTTGGTTTACTGGCTAGTAATGGCATACGGGGCGCTGAAAATGATGCGGAATTCAAAATTCAATTAACGAATATGGATCTCGGTTCGTTTTGTTTGGAATTCGAAATTGTTAAAATATTCGAATAATTGTGGAAGTTGCAAAGAAGTGGAGGTTGTTATTGGCTAGTTTTTGCATAATATGGTCGTAATTTTAAATTAGGTTGTTACGTTGTATTTCCACAACCAAATAATGCCTGCTATAAGCCTATGAAGCTGTTTATTTAAACGCTCGGTTGAACTGTATTCGGTTTATATGTCCTGAATAAGGATTAATGTTGCGTATTGTGTTAGAATTCCGTGGCTCATAAAGAAAAAAAAAATACTAAAGACTAACTTTTCGTCTGTATGGTACGACTAAGTTAGACTGGCTCGTGGTCTAGTGGTACCTAAGCGTGTTTAACCACAGACGAGGGACCGGGGGTCGGACCGAAAATTGTAATTGGGATTTTTCAATTTCTAAATAACAGTCCGGAGTCAGGAAGTTGGAGGTGTTACACCCCCGTGCCTCGGAGAGCACGTTAAGCCGTCGGTCCTGCGCCTGGTTTCTCACCGGTCGTGTCGGATTACCGTCCCATCGGAATATGAGAATGAGGGAATAGAGAGTGCACTTGTGTTTGCGCGCAAACTTGTGCACTATAAAATGTCCTGCGCAGATGGCACGTCTATATAGACGGCCGCCGTAGCCGATATCGGCTAGGACGACATTATTATTATAACTAAAACTTTTTCTCGTGGACGCGCGTTCAAGCCGACATTTTTGTCGAGTATTGATCTATTATCTGTTTTCTCTTAAAGCACAGAAACCATCATACCTTTATCAACGCAAACAATAAAACATATAGCTATATAGGCAAATATTTTGTATACGTAGGGAAAGGACCCTATAGTTTTTACCCATAAAATTTGGCAAGAAGTAAGAACAGGACAAATCCTACTAATATTATAAATGCGAAAGTTGGTATGTTTGTTTGTTTCCTTCGCACAAAAACTGGTGAACTGATTTTCTTTGTAATTTGGCACACACGTATAGGGTAACTTGGATTAACACATAGGATAGTTTTTTTTCTTGAAAAAATGATCGAAATTTACGCGGGTGAAACCGCGGGGCGCAGCTGTATGGTCATAAATCTGTTAAATTCGTAAATTATAATTACATTCATAACTGAATCATTAACACCTATACGAGTACGTACTTCATTTTATAGAAAATATGCAAATGCAAATATAAGTTTGTCATAATATATAAGTACTAGCTTCCACCCACGGCTTCGCCCGCGTGGATTTCGGATTATAAAAAAACCCTATAAGTTTTAACTTATTATGTTATTCTGATATAAAAGCTATATTACTGTAAAGTTTTATGAAAATCCGATCAGTAGTTTTTGTGTGAAAGAGTAACAAACATTCTTACAAACTTTCGCATTTATAATATTGGTAGGATTAACCCTAGTAGAGACCTGTTAGTACGAAAACTGAGCCCACAAGCACTTTGACGGTTTTGTCGTTTCTAATTTTACTCAATCTTTATAAAAGTTAATTAATACTCAGTTAAACTAAATTAACTTACAAGAAAGAGTCACTGCGTAATAATAGTCAAATAAATGTACAGTTAAATTCAGTCTAATTTTATTAGTTCAATTAGACAAGCGATTTTGTTTTATTTTATTGCTTTAAAATTACTTTAACGGATTCAATATAAGTCTCTCTCTCTCAAGATTGTAACTTTCCCTGGATTTTTATCAACTTCGGGTTACAGTGGAAACCCGCTGAAGAAGCCATCTTGCTGTGCCTCCTTGCCGCAGTGGTGGGGGGAGAGGGTTTGCGAGCCTCTGTGGTCACCAAGGCTATGCCGGACGGTTACCTAAACCGGACAGGAATGGGGGAGAGGCCAGACCAAGAGCAGCTCAACTGAGGGGTTCTCTACCCGTCCCTCTAATTAGCAGATGGTGTGGATTGGGACGAGTGGAGGGTCAGATTTCGAATACATTAGTGGCATCTTCCTTTGGTCCTCCATCCACGATGGAAACCTGACTCCACGTAGTAGGGACTGTTCAGAGGCAGCCGGACATTCCCCAAGGCGGAGGAGTCTGGTCGAGGCTAGCCTGTCGCTGGAGGCATCATGTTGCCTGCAGATCCGCGACCATCCAAAGCGGCTCAAGGCACTCGCAGGTTTAGTCACAACTACTTACAGCAGTCTACCTTTTTAATTTGACAGATAATTAAGTAATTAATTTATTAATAAGGCACACTAAGTCTCCCTAGTTATTTGAATTTGAAGTAATGGAATGTACATACAAATGCCTGGTACGAAATACGAGTGGAAACTATGTTTTCATAGCTTATTGTGTTTAAATTTAAATTAAGTGTTATTCGTGTTGTAAATGTTACTTTTACTGGTACATAGATTGTAAAAAATATAGATGCACAAATATATAAATACGGTTTGACTGATTCTCATGAAATTTCGTGCACACGGTTCTGACACACACAGGTCTGAGAATAGGCCAACATCTATTTTTCTTCTCGATATTTCCACGGGATCGACACTTACGCGGGTGTAGTATTGAATAAGAATATGTGTTACTATAGTATGCTATTTAAAAATGTATCTAAGACAAAATTGGTATTTATTGCTGTTATAGTAAATAAAAATAGTTATATTATGTAAGTACGGGTTAGGTAAAGAAAACTGAGTGTGATTACGATTTCTCTTGTTTTTTGTATTAATATCAATATTTTATAAATATTTTTATACCAGAGCAAAACTTGAAAGCACTTATAATATGCAAACATCTAGAATAATCACTCTAGAATCATATTCGATCTTATCTCCAGTGCCATATTGGTACTAACACGTTGAGTTTTTTATATATTTTAATTCTAAAATTGAATTTAAGAATATTTTAATGTCAATGCTCGTTTAAATAAATTTAGTAAACTACCTAATAAGTAAAAGAATAAAATTTCTTGCCACCATAAATAACAGTCCCGTGTTAAAAAACTATATACATCACGCTTGAAAACTGTTAAATTTAACTTTAACACAAAAATATAGTTTTGAAGTGTTAAATAAATTTGAGCCTCGTTGGTATTAAAATATTTTAATTTATGACATTAAAGGTTAAAAAATCTGTTAATAATTGTAGTTTTAACAGACTGCGATAACAAATAATTTTTGATAATCCTTATCCTCCCACCGTCATAGGCCACCGGCTACTTACACACCGCACGAAACGCAACAACACAGCTGTCACTTCACGCCGGTCTCGTGTAAGCAAGAGGTACCTCCCCGGTAGTGCCGGCCCATTTCGGCTGCATGCAAACAAGCAGTGCGGCACACCTCTTACTAAATTGTGACACTACAAGCCTTTGTCTTGTCAGCATTGGAAAATATGTTGTAGTGATAACGTGTAATGTTATGTTTCCGAATTGTAGATCCGTTATTTTGCGCTACAATAGTGTATTTCAAGTCGAGGTACCGACTGCAGCATTATAATATATATTAATAAATAATAGCATATAATATGTTACCGACGACTAATACCTACGTAACAAAGAAGATTCATCAAAATTAAATTTAGTGGTTTTTGCGTGAAAGCCAATAATCAGACAGAATGACATCTTTTACAGTTTATTATATACCACACGGAAGCGGTAAGTTGGGACCTGGAAAGAATGCTAAGAATACTCTCTAGCCGCCGATGTCGCTCTAGTATGGCGATATCGGCGGTGGTGGAGGGGGGAAATGGAATTTTTGCCAGGTCTCAACTTACCGCGTCCGTGTTACCTATAATATATAGATTTGACACTTTGTAAAACGAGGTAAAACTGAAATCGTGCCATAGTGAATCCCCGAATATTATATAAACGTAGACATGGCACTACCACTTGCTCTATAATTTTACCAAAACAAAATCTATTCTATTGTAATTTAAGTTCCAGTCTTAACTTTCATTTAGGGTCAAGAGCCCCTCAATTTTGTACTGTCGAGTGATATTGAGCAAAAGTGTCCGAACTCGGATCATATCGCCTTCTGTATTGAGCACATGTTAAAAGATCCAGACAAAAGTTCTTCGCTGGTTAAGTGGCAGATATCTTTACAGGTTCACTCGGAGTTGTCGGGGAGACGGGATAAGTGATACGGAGTGTTAGGGTATTTTTTTATGGTTTAGGGGAACAAGCAAGCAGTCGTAGGCATTTTCATGACTACAGACTCCCAGAGACATTCGCACGGAGGCCATACAGATACAGAGACAGAGGCCCTTGGAGGTGAGAGGAGAATAAATAAATAAATAAATTACGTTAGCCCCGTGCTAAGTACCGCAAGGACTTGTGTTGCGGGTACTAGACAACGGAATACATTTAATATGTTTTATATATTTAAGATTTTTATTATAGAAATACACGTAATACCTAATAGTAAAGCTACCTCTAAAAGCAGCGGTTTTGTGAGGATGCGTTGCAAGCTGCTGTGAGCACTGCCTGAGCGCAGTGAGCCAACTTAGTTTACTATACAAATACCCCGGTTCTTTAAATTTCACGACACCAAATAGAAGGCAAGCAAGGTGGTGCTTGCGCCGCGATTTCATTTGTAGAATGGAGTGCGAGTTAAAATACGGAGTGACGTGAGCTCTATATGAAATTGAGTAACAAAACCGTGCGCAAGGGTTTTGAACTCTTTGGGTCAGCTTTGCCGTTCGAGCTAGTAGACGAGGTCCGTATACGGTGTCACAGTAGTTTAATTTGGAAAGGACTAGCGTTTCAACCAACTGTTCCCGAAGATCCTCAGAGAGAAATGGTCTTATTTTGCATTGTATCATGTAGCTACTTATTACTAACTTTTAAACTATTCTTTGATAATATATTTTAATTATTAAAATGTAAGAGAAATTTCGTAATCTTTAAACTTTAACTGGCGACATGGCTGAGAAATTTCCTTGTGACATGCAGATGGTGCGGAAAAATGGCGGCTTAGTGTCAAAATACGATTCTCCCGGACATTATGGTAGTAAGGAGCTGAGTAAATTCTTGTCACAAACCATCGATAGAACTGTAACTGCTCAACGTTCTTATATATATATATGGGTTGATAGACGCGATTATTTTTAAAATTTTTGTATGTTCATGTGTATTTTTGTTTATTTTTTAAGGGGAAGGGGAAAAAGAAGCAGCTATGTAATGAATATTTGACTGTATGATGTAATGAATATTTCGTTGACTACCTTTTTTTGGTAACACTCGGGAATATCTTTACGACGCTACCCAGGAACCCGAGTGGTTCAAGTGAGCTGCTCTTGCGCTCTCCTCTCGCTCGAAACCTGTTCGGTATAGGTAACCCTGTCCGGCATAGCCTTAGGGATCACAAAGACACATTCCACCACGACAAGGTAGTAGCACTTTGTGGGGGACTACGGACTCCTACATTATTGTTATTCAGATGTCCTTTCGTCTAATTCTTTCCACGAAAAATCACAAACGGCACTAAACACGACGGAGGAGGTTAGCGGAGGTCCAATGTGACCGGGAGGTACCTCCTCGGTCGAGTCGGAGTGCTCGTCTCTTTCTCAATTTCAATTAAATTTAAATTATTAAACTCTAGATTCCATTAACCAACTGAACTCGAATTTCACCATCAATTACAATTTAATGTAAATATCGTGTTAAACTTAACACGTGATATAAACAAATACATCAATCTTGATAAATACCAACAAACAACAGCAATTTGCAACTCTCCAAGTACATTGATAATTGGTCTCGTCGAGACATGATTTCGGGACGAGGGGCAAAGGGTAGGTATACCCCTACTTCTCCATTTTCGTGGTATAAATCAGTGGGTAATGTAGGCACAATTAACGTGGCACTGGCACGCGAACACTATTTAACTATTACACGCACTAACTGATATAATATTGGGGTTGAAATATTCGTTGGCAAATAAACGGAACTGTATTTAGAAATGGGCTGTAGACACGTGTGAGGTCCCCGGTTGCAGTTATTATTTGATGAATTAATCAGCCTTTCAGCTGTGGTTAGTGCCGTCGTTGATAATATCTTAATAGGCTATTAATATTATGAAGACGATATTTTACTTGTATGTTTGTTATTCCTTCACACAACACTCCTGAAAAGGTTTGGATGAAATTTAAAATACCTATAGATTGCAATATGGAATATTATAAAATATAAAAATATAAAACAGTAAATATAGAGATAAAATAATGCAATGTATTCATATTTGAAATAGAAAAACCGATACCGATTTCAGTTCATTCGCGATATTCAGTTACTCATCGGAAAGATCGTCAACCTCTGGATTTTACATCTACCCGCATAACTGTAACCACTGCCGCAAGCGACCTTTTATATTAAATTGTTAGCATATATCGTATCTTTTTTTATGTTATAGGGGGGTTGCCCTCCTTCCTCCTTCTATCTCCTTGGACCAAGGGCTTCTTACAAAACGCACAAAACGCGTCAGCATATTCTTCACTTTACGCCTGTCTCGTGTAAGCGAGAGGTACCTCCCTGATTATGCCGGCCCAATTCGGCTGCAAGTATGCAGTATGACACTACCTCATAAATAGCTGTATGCAGTTGAATTTTGTAGGGGTGTGAGTTTACTACACTACGTACTAGTGGAAATATTCGTTTATACACAGTTAAATGTAGATTTTTTTACAACCGTTTAATTTAAACCGTCCACTGCACAATTAGAATAACTTATTTTTGGAGAGTCATTTTCTCGACAAAAAGGTTAGCAGTTGCATGTGAAAGGCAGATGACAGTCGCGCACATTTTCGACCGAACCCGACCGACCGATTCCGTGTTGGTGAGCGATGTCTATTTGTCGTTGCTCCAGCGCGTTTTGTATGTAGATTGACGTCCTTTGCGTTGCGTTGTCCGTGCTTTTTAGAGTTCCGTAGTCAAATGGCAAAAAACGGAAGCCTTATAGATTCGTTAATGGAATATACCGTCACTTCTTGATGGAAATTCATAATATAATATTAGATGAAATAATACTGTTTTTATACTAATTCCACTTTTTATTGATTCACATTTCATTAATACAACCGCTTTTGGTAAATACCTGATGATGATTTACCGAAACCGGTCGTATTAATGAAATTTGAATCAATAAAAAGTGGAAATAGTATAAAAAACAATATTATTTCATCTAACCTTATAGATTCGTCATGTTTGTCTGTCTGTCCGTGTGTTCGTCCGTCCGTATGTCACAGTAATTTTTTTTCGAAACTTTTGGGCCTACGTACTTGAAACTATGTAAGTCATGTATTCTGTGAATTGCTATTCGAATTTTGAACAAAAATTATAAATTAAAAAATTTAGTGGGGTACTCCATATATAGAACTGAATATAAACCCCCCTCTCTAACTTTTAAAATAAGAGGCTAAGAAATCTAATATATATGCTGAAGATCTCAATGGAAACTTTCAATGAAAATTGATTTGAGCAAGATATTATGATTTTTAATTTTTAAGTAATAATACAATTTCCAAAACGCAAATACACCTTTCTCATTCATACAAATGCTATGAAAAACCAAGTTATGTTTATAGATAATGGTACGGAACCCTACGTGCACGAGTCTGACTCGCACTTGGCCGGTTTTTCTATGAAGCGACACGAAATTCTAAATTTCAGATTTTTCCCTTCATGATCTAACTCACTAAGATAATATTACCTCTTAGATTTCCTTGCGCACGTATAAATAGACGAAAAGACAGACAAGACAAAGGTCCGTTTATCATTTAATGGTACTGAATCCTAAAATATTGCTACCATATTGATGATAAATATTACAAATTAATCCAATAGCTAATTAATGGATCCAGATATTATAATAACCGTATAGTTAAAATTAATTTATGCTCATTTAATTATATTGAGCGCCGTTTGCAGATCGCACCTCAAACAAACTGGATCAATACTATTGACAGTTTAACATTTCATCACCGTCATCATGTAACAGTTGATTTTTGGCCTACTGTAGGATTTAAAAAAAAAGAAGAAGAAACACTATGATGTGTCAATCTGTGACATTTCTTTTTCCGCTGGGGTCTGAACCATGGCGGCGGACGTTTTTTTGATCAAGCGTTAAAACAAAAGAGTACACCCATATGGGGTAATTAATTTAATTTAAATATATAATATGTAGTGGCCATATATTGAAAAGGGTACGTATTTGATGTATTTCTTTATAACACTAACATGAACATATCATTCTGTCACATGTCAAATTTTGTATTGAGGAGTAGAAGGACTCGTTCCTCTTGGTTACACCGGTAGTCACACCAGTGTAACCACGAGGAAGACCCTATTCCTGTTGGTACCACCAGTAGAGATGGATCCATAGACTGTCGATAAAATGATGGATGATTTTGTATTTATAACGTATGTTATTTTATTAATATAATTTTCACTTTATAACAACTGAATTAAACATTTAACTTCCTACTAATATTATAATCTGAGATCCAAGTAAACGATCTACCTAAACATTTCTAAATAATGCCCTGTTGAAATTTGACCATTAATTAGTTTAATTTGGGTTGTAAGAATAATTTCGTCCTTAATAATGTCTTCTGTGCGCCGTCTGTTACTGATATTATTAATATTTTTTGTGTACAGTACCTACTGTGAGCACTTTTCCAAATGTCACATAATTTTTATTAATATATTTATTCAGTTTTGAATTAAAACTTTCACACACGTTGTTCGTCCTGTCTTTCATTATATACGCACCATTCATGTGATCGTTTCATGAAATTTTTTTGAAAATAAATTATGAATTTTTTAATTTTCGGAGCATCAATTGCGACAGACTCTGCTTTTATGTACTCCCAGCCTTCTCTAATTAAATTGTGAGGTAATAAAGGCAATGCAGTGTATAAACCTACAATTCTTTTAAAAATTTTCGCCTTAATATTTTCATTTTTGAATTTAGACCTATTGTAAAGATATATTACTTGAATAAATGTTAAAATTCTTATTAATTATATTGCAAAACGTTAGTTATTGCATATTGTAGTATTTTAAATTAGATTATTGAAGCACTTGTTAGTTGGAGACACGTGCTAAGGTGTGTGACATGTGGTTGTTTAACTTGTAACAAATGTTGTATTTTCTTTTCAGAGAGTAATCTCCTTTTAAACTCCAGTATAGATTCCAATTTAAGATTTGAAAGACTATTAGTATACTAAATTCCTGTTTAAACTATAAACTATATATATAAACCGGGTAAGATTCCGCGTGGCAATGTTAAGTTTTACACTATCCCAGTTGTTACTTAAGGGATATTGACTTTTGGAAATATACTAACAGTTCAAACTTATGATGAACTCCACACCCACATTATAAGGAAGAAGGCTGGACTGTTACAATGTAAAGAAATAATATAAATGTTAAACATATGCCCCCTTATTAATAAACATAGAATAACTCTATCCAAGGAATAACCTTGTAATAAACTGACATCTGTCAAATTCCATAATAAAAAAACACAAAAAAGTATGGAATTTGACAGATGTCAGTTTATTACCAGGTTATTACTTAGATATAGTTATTCCATGTTTATTAATAAGGGGGTTCAAGAATAAATACATTTGTTCGAGTCGTACCAGTACCCTTCACCGACAGCTTGAAATTTGGCAGTTGAAATTTCCTTATTTAATAGTATTTTAGTATAACGACTGATAAAAGCATATAAGTAAATTGATATTGTACTCCTTAAGCGCTTTATAATTGTAACTGTCACAAACATAACCTTAAGAGATCCGAACAAAAGAACTCACAACCTGAGTCTATATTTAATTTAAGTTGAAACCATCTTGTAATTTTAGTTAACTTGAAACTGGGAGTTCTATTTTTTAAGTATTCAATATATGGTGAAACACAAAACCTTGTTTCACTTATATACATATTCATCTTATCTCTCATTACTTAAGTTTAAAACATAACCTTGCTAATAAAAAAAAAATTAAATGTAGATGTAACAAAATTTTCAATTACATAAATAACTTTAAGACTAATAAACAAATATAACGGTACAATCATCATTTTATTAAAAAACGACCGGATGTATCAGTATGTGACAGGGGTGTTACGCCAACGGTTGAGGCTTTAAAGCCTGTTCAGGTCCTGGATATTTATATAGGTATAATATTATTATAATATATTATGGTATACAACAAAAATATTAAATTTCTAATTTCATATATAAAATTCTTGTGTCACAATGTTGATTACCATACTCCTCCGAAACGGCTATAGCCTAGACTGATTCTCGTGAAATTTTGAGTGCAAATCGCGTAGGTGAGAACATATATTTTTCATCTCGATATTTTCACGGAATCTAATCTTACGCGGGTGAAACCGCGGAGCACAGCTAGTTTTACATTATCCGAAATAAATTAGATTTCCTTTGCCTAGTACCACAGCCCATAGGGTAGTCAGCACAAGGTTAGGCTGGTGTTAATAAGTCCACAAATATTATTATATTTTAAGCCTTTACCATTCGCTGCTGGACTAATGGCTTTTCTAATAAACACCAAGACTACTGTCGTATATAAAACTGATATTAAGTAGATAATGGCTAATCTTATGTCTTAACCGAATAAAGAGAAAAGTTACGAGTTTGAGGATTTACTTACTTTTAGACAATCTAATCATTTTACCTAATCCCTAAAAATATCCAATTTCATAAATTATTCCAGTTCACCTTCTTTAAGCATTTTGTATGAAAACTTTAAATGCGTTGAAAAGTTTTTGAATGACGCCCCGAAACTTTTGACACGGTCTATCTGGGTGGTTTTACTGAGGGGTAAGAAGGTTATTTTAAATTAATTTTATTTAATCCTGCGAAAGTAATAAGTTACACTTTGTGGCCAAAATAAATTTATAACGAGCGATAACATTATCAAGGTGTCTTCGGGAGCTTTTTGTAAGTGAAAGATAAATATAATTATTCTCAAAGTCCTATTATTTTCAATTATATAATGCACAGTGAAATCTTTTGATCGTTGTTTGTAAAATATCCCAGACCAATGACGAATTGTATCATCCTACCCGTTCGAAAGTTTCAGCTCCATTTCAATTCAATTAATTCAATAACCATTATTATTAACACCAGTTTATGAAACTTAAGGATTTATAATTTATTTATTTAGTACGGTATACATTAACCCTTGACTGGTGTAGTGGGGGCCGCGCGGCCCACCCAATACTTTTTCTATATTTCCTAACAAGCTAAGCACGTGTAGCCCCCATTTTAAAAACTATTCTCATTACGTCGCTATTCACGTACGTGCCGGACGCTGAGTGCTGGCACTTACCAGGACGTACAAATAACTATTATACAGCGTGGCGCTACAATGGCGACATTAATTTAACATATGGGTAGGGCTAGTGCCA
>LUGF01014801.1:8157-36216 GCA_001625245.1 Calycopis cecrops
ATCCAGAGCGGGCCTAGCGAAGCCCACTCGACGCGTCCCCACCCGGGATCCCTCTTGGTTCACCGTGGTTGTCCAAGCCACGGCTACTAAGCCCCCTCACCGCGACAAGGGGGATTATTAAATAGTTATTTGTTTATTATTTAACGCCCGTAATACGTATCGACACTTAATCGGGACTATTGGTACAAATCCGCCGGAAAGAAAATATCAGCCAATATTTGGCTGATATTTTTAACACGCATTTGATGCTTCATCAAGACTATATAATCAAAGGCTCTAAGTAATTTTAGGAATCAAGTGCACAGACTACACAGGTTATCAAAACACTAAGCAAGACAATGACAATGACATGTTGACACATGTCATATCATACATACAAACCAAAATTTGCTAGCATTTTGTTCACATTTCAGCCACTAGTAAGTAGTAAGCATGACAGTCTAGAAGCTTGATCCCACATAGGGAACGTGCACGAAACATAGAGGCAGCATTTTCGTCGCCCTAGTGATCATTTTAGGAATGAAGTGCTAGCAAAACATTAAGGAAAGATAATGACGATGACAAGTTGACAAATGTCCATAATAATTAGGTACGTAGGAAATTTGCTAGCATTCTGTTCACATTTCAGCCACTAGCTAGCGTGGCAATCTAGAAGTTTACTCCCTATAATAATAATCACAGTAATAATAATAAAAAAACTTTTTAACAAAATCCTTAATTTATTAAAAAAATGTAAATAATAAATGCAGCTTAATAATAAAGAAATCACCCTTTCTTCAAGTCAATCTTTAGTCAAGCTGACAAAATTATGAGTTGATTATAAAATATATTAGGTTTTTAATAGGGTTATTTAAAATAATTAACATGTGATTTACATTAAACTTATGTTATGTAATAAAACTTAGCGATAAAAAACATTTGTAAAATTTTGTTTACAATAAATAATATACATTTTTTTTTAAATAAATTAACAAGTACTTTAAGTACATATCACAGTAATCCCAACACCTTATTTTGTGTTAAGCAAATATTGACCTATCTTTCATTTATTATTATGTTTTACTTATATTATAAAATACATAAATTTAATAAAATACTTATTATTAATAATTAGTAGGCTGGATGCTTGTAGCATGTCAAAAAAGAAAGATCATCAGATTTAATGCTATTTTACTTACACTTTCGATATGCTTTGTCCCACTGGGGGTACCCCAATTTTTACATTAGGGAAACGACATGAACATGACATGCTTTTTTTAATACTTATTGAAGTACAAAATATAAGACAAATATTCAAGTATTTATCTTTGTTGCTGACTTTACATATTATCAAATATATCATTAACTTCAGAATTTATGTTGATATCAGTGAACATGGGTGCTGTGTCATATTCATACATTTCACTGTCCTCACCAGACTTTACATCACTTAAACTATTTTCACTCCCTAAAATTAAGTTTAAACCTTTGGCATTTATCATGTTCACTATATCAGTTTTGTTCAGATCCGTCAGCTGAAATTTAAAAGTCTTCAGCCAATCATTATAGTGAGTTGGATCATATTTGACACAATCTTTCCTGAAATGTTTCATGGCATTGAAAGCTTTTGTGAAATCACCATCTATATTGTTAATGATCATACTTTGAATTGCTTCGGACATTTGGGTTGAGAGTATTTTCAGAGAAAAACCTTCTATTTTGAGATCTTCGTAATCTTTAATGGGATCAAGTGTTCCTACTCTAGGTTTGTTGTCTCTATTTATTAAATTTTCATTTTTGATACTTGGTATATTATCATTCAGTTCATTATGCAAAGTGCCATTTTTCACATCTTCATCTACATTTGAATTTGAAGGTTTATTATTTCTCTTGGTAGTTTCAATTTTATTTAATGTGAAGAGTTCCTTTATCGTTTCCAGAGCCTCTTTTGATCTCTTTGATACCAATGTAGGTACTTGAAACAATAATTTGATTTCCTCTCTTGGTCCAGGTAGAGGTTTTCCTGGATTCATAGCACGGTATGTAATGCAATCTAAAATGTATTGGTCGGTAGGGTTTTCTGTCTGTGCAATAGGAAAAGCTTCTGTATCATCATAAGCTTTCATTAGATCCATAGCTTCAATTAAATCTTTGAAAGCATTCACTTGTTTGTCATTGCATTCATATTTCTTTAAGTTGGTGGGCGGCAATGTCATAGTTTTTAAATCTTCTTTAAAACACAGTTCTATTAAGGATAAACAGACCAAGTTCTCCTTAACATCTATAACTGGTATCAAAGCATACATTTTCGGTGCATTACCATTGTTATGCACTCTTCTCACTATTCCAACTAAATTTAACTCTGAAAGACAATGAACCAAGCATTTAATCGCTTTTTGAGCTTTATCATCATTCTTCCTGCCAAATATATATGACAAGCCATCACTATTTAAAGTTTGCCATGATATATTATCATAACTGGTAAAACCATACACAGAAAGGGATTTTGGTCCAGATTGATATAGCAAGTTTTTATCACAATCAGCAAATGGAATACATTGCTGTCCATAGTGGTAGCCCTGTATAACTAAACTACTTGGAACAACAGATTGGTTCTCCGTATTAATGTATATTTTAGATTTGAATATAGCTTCAGATGTACTAGCTGTATTTGTGATGGGATCTTTGACTGCTTTGGACCATCTTTCGATAAAAGGTTCATTTTTTATTTTTAAATAAGCAGAAACAGGTATGTTAATATTAGGACCAACGCAAAGGTCATAATTAGTTGCTCTTGATTTTGTACGATTCTTTCTAAGAAACAATAAGTTGTCAAATGTTGCAGTTGCTCCATTTGTGCTCTCAACAAACTGTCTAGCCAGGGCTATATCAAAGTTTTTTGTATCTTCCTCAGAATATAGATCAGGGCCAATAATATTGACTTCATATTTTTTTTCTTTAAAATTATTTAAGGTCTGAAAGGAATATATTGTATATTTAAATACTTTTTCAACCTTATTAATGTTAAGGGATGACAATGATATTTCTATTTATTTAATGTTAAATACAAGCATTATATTATGTTTTAAAAATATTGTTACTTAATGAGGAAATTTATCATAAAGCTTATATAAATACAATATATTATATACAAGGTTGACAATAGCGAGAGGCATTATATTAAACTACATATACTGTAAGTGCCTACTAAGTTAATCCAAAAGTATTAAAAAAACGGTCACCACAAGTATATGAAAATATTTTTATCAAACAAGTTAAATAGCGAAAAAATGTAATCATGATTTGTACCGCTCTTACAGCGAACGGCAAGCTCATACGGGGTGAATGACCCCTACCAGCCCAAACTCGCTATCAGTTGACAGTACAGTGTGTACTAAGAGGGAAAACTAAAAATTCCTGTAGCTAAACTATTGCTCCGATTGATCTTATTTTTGTTGTGAAGCCTGAAAATGATACACCAAATATAGTGAACGGAATGTTTTTTCACTTCTTGATGGAAATTCATGTTATAGTTTTGTTAAATAATATACTTATTTATACTATTTCCACTTTTTATTAACTAAAATTACATTTAATATGACCAGTTTTGAAAACTCATCATCATGTAATGTAGGTGTACCAGTACACTAAATATGTAGTTTAATTTAATGCCTCTCGCTTTTATCAACCTTGTAGATTTATAGAGATTATATTTAATAAAATTTACCTGCTTAATTTCTCCATTAGATTCTATGTGCGCCGGTGCTTGAAAGCTTGTAATAAGAATTATTTTCTTGTTGATTATTTTTATACCACTTTCTCTATTTTTTAAATAATCATCAGCCACTTTGAGAGCATCATACCAGCTACCATTCCATGTACTTGTCTATAAAGATTGATAAAATCTGAATATAATTATACAATAATAATATCTGTGGACTAATATTACATTACCTTAGCCTAGCCGCTTGGTAAGTACCATAAGGACTCATGTTACGGGTACTAGACAACAGAAATATTTCAATATTTTATATAAATTTAATAAATTTTATATATTTAATATTTTTATTATATAAACACATAACACATACATAAACATCCATCCCCAAGGCAGGGTTCGAACCTGGGACCCTTGCCGTAACATGCTCTACTTGTCCAAGCCCTGTACTAATGAGCCAGCCTGGTCAACGTTGTCATAATAAAGCAGTCTCAAAATAATATTTTAGAAGAAAAGACTCGTATAATTTAAATGGATTTACTATATTATGCTCAAAAAAATTCGCAAATATTCCCAAAAACTATTGATAGGGTTAATGAAAAACTTTGGAGTTCTATATCTTTGTAATCGAACATACTAGAAAAAAAAAATACTAATAAAAACTATTTCTATTTCAATTGTCTGTAAGATGAGCGAATAAAAGAGGGGGTTGTCAGGATATGGATACGTCCCAATCCCTCAGCGCCCCTATTGCGACACCTCAACCAAATATGCGCTGAAAAAATAAGATGCCAAGAAGGCATAATCTTCGACAAATTTATACATGACCTTATTTTAATATAAGTAAATTACATATTTATACAATTTGTCAGTGACTTTACATCATGAAGTGCCAAGTGGCCTCATAAATCGGGGTATGGGGTCACAAGTTTGTTACACCATCAATGAATTTAGCATCATTGTGGTTAGAACTGGGAACAAGAAGATTGTTTTTTATTCATTTACTTACTGCTTCCGGTAGGTCTCGTATCATTTGCCATGTAGGTTTTTGCAAAGGTACATAGGTTTTTGTGTGGCGAAAATTATCATCAAATTGGGCTGATGAGTTATCAGACTCTTTTGAACCAAGCAAAATAATTCCAATTAAATTTTCATCTTTACACATTATTTTTTTCTCTATGAGGCGACTTGTAAGTACTCGAGCTTTTTGATAGAAGCTTTCATCACCTGTCCTGTCGGATGTTGAACCGACATCCAAAATAATAATTATAGCTTGATCTACTTCTGGAGCCATAATTATATAGACGAAAAGTAGTTTAGCACTGTATAAATTCAATTAACGTCAACAATTTCTTCTTGACTAAACACCTAGCTCGACTAATAAAATGTTTTTAATTTACAGATACGATTATGACAGCAATGGTCACATAAACACAACTTGCGAGTAACAAAATTTATTATCAATTCTTATCTAGAATTGGCGCCCTTTACTGATTTGCCAATGATATAGTTTGACTTTCCTTTACAAGTTTACTGTTTACAGTATGTAGGTACTTTCTATTTACTACATAGTACTCTGTGGTATGTACTATGTAGAATTTTGTGGAATACACAACAAGTTCGGTTCCAATTCCCGCGATTTATCACTAATGACCACAAACTATATAGAGAACTAATGACTAAAATCTAAATCTAATCAAAGAGCATAATCATTAATAAAATATGTTCCCGCGTACTTTTACTTTTTTTAATTTTTTTATTAAAGGTATTGGCCACAAGCCATGAACCAAAATGTAACACATAAAATATAAAATAATTTTACACAAAACAAAGTGACAATAGAATGCTTATGGTTGTAAAAAATATTTGAAAATTGATGCATAAGGGCATACAGAAAATGCGTATATCTTGGTTAATGTATATTTTAGATATCCCAAGGCATAGCAAAACTGCACATTTACCAAAAAAAAATGCACACACACAAATTATTGCTCATATTTTCAAATGTCGATAAAAAATTGTCGTAAACATCATAATATAAATGAGAAACATACGTGTCTCCAATATGTTTTAAAAATTTTAATACTGTAATAAACTACATAAAGGATTTGAATGAAATTTAGCATAGACGGATCCATCTTCAAATATATAAAACAACTTTTAATTCAGAATTAAGTAATGGTTTCCTTGGGTATTGGAATATAATAGATACTTGTGAAATCATAGTATTTATTAAATACATCATAGTTCATTATATACTTAAAAAATAAATTATATTGTGATTCGATACTTTTTGCTGTTTACGTAATGACAGTCATAGACACATCTACTAATTTACCGTACGGTATACCCACCAGGTGTACCGTTAAGGTCAAGGCTCGTTGTGGACTAGTGGCGAGGTGCTCATTAAACATCTGACCGTTTGGTATCCATATTACTGATCATTTTAATGACCTAAAGATTTGCATCATTATCATTACGAAAACCCATTATTTGTTGTAGTAATGTTTATAATTTAAAATGTTGTGAATAATTATTTTTAAAATCTAGAATATTAAATTATCTAAAATCTAAATACTAACAAAATAGAAACGTAGGTAGATTTTCTACTACATTATTCTCAAACTTTTTAATATTAATCTGCTTTTGGAATCATCTACTATACAAATTTAAGTAAGCAACACTGATATTCACTACTCCGGTCGCCTCTAGAGACCTACAGTCATACACTTTGCCTGCTCAGGTCGCGTCAGTTCATTGTCCTTTAGTAAATTAACTTTGTCACTTTGACAGTTACTTTATTGAGCTAGGAGGAAAATGCCACCACCTGAATTAGTTAAGAAAAACATTGAAGAGTTTATAGAGATATATAAAAATAACCCATGTCTTTGGGAAGTAAAAAATAAAGATTATGTGGCAAGAGACAAAAAAGACGCTGCGTATGAGTTGCTTGTTGAAAAATTAAAAGAACTTGAGCCAAGTGCCAATAGATCTTTAGTTGTAAAAAAGATCAACAATTTAAGAAGCAATGTGAGGAAAGAAAGAAAGAAATATGAAAAATCTTTGAAGTCTGGGACATCGGATGATGATGTATATCGTATTAAATTGTGGTACTATGATTTATTTAGTTTTCTATTTCATCAATACACTCCCAGGGGCAGGGCATCTTCATCCAATTTAGATAGTGACCATGATAGTTACGATGAAAATAGTGAGGTGAGTAAAATATTTTATTTTTAAGTAGTTGAAAATAAATAACAATTAAGACATGAGCAACTGTACTTTATGAGCCGTTGAGTTGGGGGCTGAATTTTTTTTTACAGATAAGTCCTTGTTTAAGAAGGACGTATGTTAAATCCTAAACTACGCAAACGAACACTTTTTGAAATATTAATTTTTGACAATGTGACATTTCATGCAACTTACGTCATTTTAACAACACTTTCGTCTTACGATTATGATATTTTCACACTGGATTTTATTTTACACGGTAAATAATTAATACAAATGGCCTTTTCATCAAATATTAGCCCGATTATAACACAAATTAGGCAAAGTACAACATTGTGCCGCCATATTGTTAATTTGACAGTCGCATACAGTATGCAACTGTCAACCCAACTCAACTATCGACTGTTTACAAAATTGAATAAAAAATATTTATATCTTAAATTGTGAATATATAATGTGCCTTAGATAAGCGAGCGAGCATAGTGGGTCAGTAGATCCAAAATTGGCCTGGTTAGGTTATTTGCTCTCAAAACACTTGCCCTCACACTTAGGGTATTATCCCGACGATAATAAAAATGGAGGCTCCCCCTCCTGGCTCCAAGCCTAGTGTGAACTGTGAAAATATCATAATCGCGGTGTGTAAGTAGCCGGTGGCCCATGGAGGTGGGAGGAGAAAGGAGGGCAGCGCATCTGTATAGCCTCTGTGCGGATGTTTGTGGGCGTCGGTAGTCATGAAAATGGATCCGGCTGCTCGTTTGCCCTCATATATCATAAAAAAAAAATCGCAAGGCGAAAGTGCTGTCAAAATGACGTAAATTGTATGAAAACGTCGCATTTTCAAAAATTAATGACTCAAAAAGTGTTTGCTTGCGCAGTTTAGTATTTAACATTCGATCTTCATAATTATAGACCTATCTGTTCAATTAATTTCAGCCCCCAACGCGACGGCTCATAAAGTACAGTTAATAAGTACATAAAGCCACCATGGCTGTGTACTGGTTCAATATGTGGAATAAGAGTCAGCAAAAATATATGTCTGTCATACCTATAGTATATTGTGTGCTTTGATTATAATATCTGATGGAGCGTCGCCCTAGAAATTATAATGTAAACAAAAATACGAGTCAACAATTTATACATGTGTGCGTGCAAGCGTTGTTTTACACTGCGTCTATGTCTCTGAGTGAATGACTAATGATACCAGCATGTACAATTATTCTCCCACTACAATACAATCACATTAAAAAATAGACTATTTAAAGATATTTATAGGTGTATTTATTATTAAGTCTAATCTACATGATAATATTTTTATCTGTTAGATAGACCCAATGTGAAAATAATCACTTAAATGGTAATACGCGAACAATAGATTATTGTATAAAAGTACAGGAGAATTGATAATCTCCATTTTTCAAGTACGCCAATAAAATTACATTAATCTAATAAACATACTTTATGAGCCGTCGAGTTGGGGGCTGAATTTTTTTTACAGCTAGGACTTTGTTTAAGAAGGACGTATGTTAAATCCTAAACTACGCAAACAAATACTTTTTGAAATATAAATTTTTGACAATGTGTCAAATAACCTTATTATTATTATAAAACCTACTTGGTTTATGAATGTTTATTACATTAATGATTACTACCTTAAAAATTACGTTAAATTGTGAGAACAAAAAAAGAAACTGGCAACACTGTTTATCAGTGTATTGTTATACGGTGTAATTTCGTAAGTATAAAACAAAATATCAGGCCAGGCAGGTCCTTTGTACTAAAATTTCTATAACTAAATGTTTTTATGTTCATTTTTCCGTGCAAATAAATTGTTAAATAAATAAATATTATTATAAATTTTAAATATTATGTAGTTTCTTGGTTATTTAGCGACGATAGGTGATGTGTTGGGTATTTTTTACCCTTCCGGCACAGTTTAATTGCACATACTTTCATTTTATTCCTGTTAATTGTTTATTATTTTACGCGCGTAATACGTAGCGACACTTAAGCGGTACGATCGATACTGATCCGCGGAGAAGAACTTTTAAGCCAACAGTTGGCTGATATTTTTTAATACGTTTGCGCGCATTTGACGCTCCATCAAGACATTATAATATAATCAAAGATTGTGTGCACGAGTCGCGGACACGGAGAGTCGAATAAAATCCGTTGAATTGTGTAGTCCTATGATTGTGTATCTAAGTAACATTGTGAGAAAATAATATAGGTATTTTATCGGGGCTAAGTCTTATTTATTTCCTATAGACATAATAATTAACATAAATCTTAATATAAAAAAATGCAAAAACAACTGGATAGAGACAACATGGAAATTATCTAATCGTTAGTGAGATACTTCGATATTTGAAATTGCATTTAAGTTGCGGATTCAGAATTTTGTAAGAGGTAGTGCCACACTCCAAGCTTGCATGCTCCCGAATTGGGCTGGCATAACCGGAGAGGTACCTCTCGCTTACACGAGAGTGGCGTAAAGTGACAGCTGTTGCCTGTTGCTTTTCGAGCCGGTGACCCATAGAGGTGGGGGAGAAACAATGTCAGCGCATCTGTATAGCCTCTCTGCGGGTGTCTATGGGCGTCGGTAGCCATGAAAATGGCTTCGACTGCCCATTTGCCCCCCTATACCATAAAAAATACGCCTACTTTGAAGCAGGGTTTTATAAAATTTTACAAGAATGATTAATTTGCTGTTATCCAAAGTTTAGTTATTACACATTAAATAACACGAAATGCCATCTTGACACCTCAATATACCGAGCTTCAATAGCCTCGTCTCATTTGTACTGGAACATTTTACTGGCTGTGTACGAAAATGTAGCGACTAATGTAAACATTTTCTAATTACGTGTTCGACGTCAGTCTGAACAGACGCCGGTCCGCAGCTGCAGCGCGCGATATGTAGAGCCCCAAGGTTCGCGGAGACGATCAGAGGCGTCGGGAACTGAACAGGGACGACTAGTGAGTAGCAGCCACCCATTTCTTTTCCATGGATAGGATGGAGATAGGAACAATGGGAGTAGAGTCAGCGCCTCGGCAAATATACTGACAAAACAAACGAACTGAACGTTACCGACCATGAATGCAGCTTCCGAGAAGTTTCGGAGAGAAAAGGATACAGAATACGTAGTAAAGCGTTATGCTTTAATAACAAATAACGTCACGATTTTACTCTCAATATTTGTCACGAACGAGACACGATTGCATAGTAATTATAAAGCGTGGTGTTATTACTCTCCAGCCACAAAACTGTATGTAACAGAGTAAAAATTTGTAGAAGTCAAAACCATGCTGTTACGTACCACCAGATTTTTTGGTCTGTCTGCTCTGTCACTACCGTAATAGAATTTTCACTATACAAAAAATACTAAAATAATTACATCTAAAATATATTTCTCATGTTATAATGTAGCCATGTCTTCATAAACTTTTTATAACACCTATAAGTAATCACTAATCATGTTTTATGCTAATAATTATTATTATTATCTTCTCTGTAAAACGAAACATTACGATCGTTTAATGTTTTTTTTTATATTCATTTAATTCATTTAATACAAAATGTGCGCAGGCATCCGCCAATATATGTATATAACTTCCCGTGCCTCGGAGAGCACGTTAAGCCGTAGGTCCTGCGCTTGATTTCTCACCGGTCGTGTCGGATTGCCGTCCCATTGGAATATGAGTGTAAGGGAACAGAGAGTGCACTTGTGTCTGCGCGCACACTTGTGCACTGTAATATGTCTTGCGCAGATGGCTCGTCTGTATGACACGGCCGCCGTAACCAAAATCGGCTAGGAGGACTATTATTATTATTATTATTATGTATATAACTCATAAAACTAAACTACCCTCATATGAATAATTAGATACCTATCTGATCACAAGTTAACGAAACCGGTCATATTTTATGTAATTTAAATTAATGAAAAGGGGATTTTTTTTCAGATAGTCAAAAGTGAAGATTTTGCCGATCCATTATCATCTCATCAATCATCTAACAGCGTATACTTGGATTATGACAACGAGGCTCCATCGACATTTTTAAATAAAAAAAAGTTATCTCGCCCAACGTTTTGGTGCAAGAGAAAAACTAATGATGTTAATATAATTGAAGAGGTATTGGAAACGGAACGAGATCATATTAAACGTCCTCGTCTGATCCCAACTGAGGATCGCTGTGACATAATTGGAAAAAATGTAGCCATGAAATTGAGGGAATTAGATGCGACAGAAAGATGTGTCGCAGAAAAACTCATAAATGATTTGCTGTTTGAAGCTGAAGTCGGACATCTCCAAGTAGAGCATGCCTATATTAATTTAAGAGACATTTTAAGACAAAATCTAAATTTAAAAAACTAATCTCCTAAACAAAATGGCCAAGAAAATTAATTAAATTCTAAACATCTATCCAAAACTAGGTACCTATATACCACTTATTGTGTACATACACATATCTCGATAAGAACTTTCCTCAAAATGAAGGCAAATAATGGCGATTCATAGAAATGATAGTATTGTATTAGTCATATAATTATATTTTATTATTAAAATTGTAACAAAAAATATGTATAATTATTTTATAATAAATATTTATAGTCCAACAGTGGACTGCAAGAGGCTGATGATGATTATGGTGATGATGATAATAATAACTATTTTTTAATTTATGGGGATAAATGAATAGTCCTATGATTACTTTTTTTATGGTGTAGTGGGGCAAACGAATAGTCGGAGCCATTTTCATGTCTACCGACGCTATCCGCACAGAGGCTTTACAGATGTGTTGCTCTCCTTTCTTCTCTTTCCATGAGCCAGTGAGCCAGATGAGTGAAGTGACAGCTGTGCTGTCGCGTTTCGTGCGGTGTGTAAGTAGCTGGTTGCCCATGGAGGTGGGAGGAGAAAAGGGGGGCAGCGCATCTGTATAGTCTATATGCCGATGTCTATGGGCGTCGGTAGTCATGAAAATGGCTACAACTGCTTGTTTGCCCCCCTATACCATAAAAAAAAGAGCCACCGGCGACTTACACACCGTACGAAACGCGACAGCACAGCTCTCACTTTACGCCGGTCTCTTGTAAGCGAGAGGTACCTCCCGGGTCGTGCCAGCTTAGTTCGGCTGCATGCATGCATGCAGTGTGGCACTACCTCTTTCTAAATGATTAGTAATATGATTATTATCACGCTTGCTTATTATCTTATTTGAAACACTTCTATTTAAAACGCAAATATAAAATGCAAAATACCTATTTTGTATTTTGCATTTAAATGCCTATTAGTAAAAAATATTTTGTATTTTATTTCAAATACTTTTCGAGATGGACGTCTATGGACGTCGGTAGTCATGAAAATGGCTCCGTCTGCTTGTTTGCACCCCTATACCATAAAAAAATGTTAGACTGGAATCTAATCTCTAGGTCATCGAAAGCATCTGAAATTTACTTGGAAGTTATTGGTAAGTCTTCAACTACCCAACCCGTTGGAATTAAATTAATATAAATTATAATAGATATATTACAAGTCCAAGAAACTATAAATGAATCTCAAAGAAAACTGGGATTATCAGTCCTGAAAGAAATTGAAATACAGTTCTTGGTTGAATATGTTAGAACTTCCAAACCCATAGCTGAGATGAAACCATTAGGAAAATCGAGGTGACCGAGATATAATATTATGGATGTAACCTTAATTGATATGAATGGAAAAAAATAGCTTCATTATAAATGGACAGTCCAGTATATTGTGGACCGTTGATTGAAATAATAAAGTAATAAATGTGTTGAAAAGTGTTTCGAAACATTTGATTTAGAAGACCCAAGGACATCATTCTGACAGCAGTGTCATATCTCTATCCTATTTCTCATGTTATATACCTAAAATAAATGAAAAAATCATTAAATTTGGTCAAAAGGGTTATTTTGAAAATACCTATTTTGCATTTAGCATTTGAAATACAAAACTCAAAACTGTTTGGTATTTTGCATTTGAAATAGAAAATCTGAAAAGCATTTTGTATTTTAATGCTTCCTTAAAACCATTTTGTACATCTCTGAATTTAACCAACTCTACAAATAAAAGGTACCAATGTGCTGCCGTCCTCTATTTGATCTCCTAGCGAAAATACCGCCAAATTGTTATGCTATGTGAGCAAGATGCATTATCTTGGTAATTGTGGTGTGATTCGGTAGCAATCATCAATCCTCCAAATCCTCCAAAATTATTCTACAGGTGAGGTATGAGGGACGTGAGCTGTGAAAGCGAAAGGTGAATTTCGACGCCTAAGCATAAGCATTCAAAATAAAATATAATTGAGAAATAGTAGCTTACTTGGATGGGGCCTTAACCCTTGAGGGAATGGGAGTATAGGAGGGCCAAGCATCAAAAAGTGCGAATATTAGTAGACGTCTGTAGTCGCAAAGTTATTCCGTTTGCACGTTAGTCGCCTATTTTGTAAATAAGATGCGTTGTCCTTCTTCGACCACTGAAAACTCTTCTTCCGCTGTCTCTTATTTTGTATAAAATGCACTATAATGTTAAATTTAACAAAGACATAACATGTCCATCATCGATACTATCGAAGAAGAACTTAAGACCGTACCGGTATACCTGTATATACCGTCCGTTATAACTATGCGCCTCCACAAAACCGGAGCAGATTTACGTAACGTCAGACATGTGTGGCTACCATATATATGAAACTTAAGAAATTTAAAGTTGTTATTTATCACGTTTTAAGCCATCCAGGGGCTTTAGTTATCCCATAGGGCCAGCATTAATTTATCTTTTGGTTTTTCAATATTATTTTAAATATTTAAAAAACCTTGAGCTAATAGTAAATTACATATTACACAAAATTTATTCTATTAAAATTAGCGGACATTCTTTAAAATAAATCTGATAACATTTATTATTATGCCTTGGTCTTATTCATTTACCATGCAAAATCAAAAGAAGGAGAAGAAGTTAAACAAAATATGTCACAACTTAGTTTACAAATCCAAAATGAAAACAAAAATATTTTTATTTATAAATGTATTCAAGTATTGTTTGATATGAAAGACTTCTAATATCTAGTCCAATTGAGCCATTAAGTAAAATATAAAATAATGAAGTTTTCATTTCAGCATCGAGCATTTTACTGTTATTTAGGTATGAGTGTTTGGATATTTTTTCTCATTACTGGTGAGTAAGAGTGTAAATTGTTTTCAATTCTTTAAAAAATCTTCTTAAAGTTACGCTAACAATATTTGCTTTGCTCACACGCTTTAGTGAATCTATATAATATCAACTGCTTCATGAAATATGTTCCAATCTAAATGTAGATTCTGTACGTAGGTACCTCAAAACCATATTTGTAACGTAATTATGATCATCCGGCGTAATTTATACGCTTTTTAAATAATTAAACAAAATATATTTTTTTGTGTGAGTTTCACCGCCATGAAATCAATCTTATCTTATATATGTTTAAATCTGTGCCAAATTTCCAATTTATTTTGAATAATTGAGATTGACATGATATAAGGAAATCAGTTGTTCGAAATGCATTCCAATTCCATAATTTTTCTCACACTCTAAATACAGGAATCACTATTTAATTCAAAGCTGTGCTTTTAACCTGTAAGGATCAGAAGGAAAGTTTTTTCGAGCATATGTAGTGTGTCGTACATATACCATGTTCCCTGCCTGTTGTAAGATTGGTCTGTTGTGAGTTTGTACATTAGAAAAAAATATATATGGCAGTTACTGTCTCTTACTCTTTGTTCTACAATGTTCTATATCCCTTGATCTATGAGCATAAGGCTGAAAGGGCAAACCACAAAAAGTACTTCTCTGACTATAGCTGCTATAGAGTTTGGTAACTTTAATATTGTTATGTACTTCTGAAATATATCAAGACTACTGTTATTGCACCTTTTTACATGTTTTTTTAACAATGATACCATTCATGAGGAACTGCGCAGGTTTACCACACTCCTTAAAATTTTATATGCTACAGCACCTATATTACACAAGTATATTATAATAAATATTATTCTATATTATAATATTTTATACTACATTATTCTCAATATATTATATTACTTATAATTTATAATATACATACTAGATAATTAAATTACTTTTATATTTTAGCATACAATAAACAGCTCTCAAGATCAACCTTATGACATTTACAGTTGGACACACTTTAGAATAATATGTACCTATATTTTTTGTTCAAGTGTTGTATTGTTTAAATCATACATTACAGTGGACCCACGGTAATCTGACCCCTATCCTATCCACCACCCCCTTTTTTATGGTATAGGGGCCAAATGAGCAGTCCATTTTCTATTTTCTACCAACGCCCATAGACATCCGCATATAGGCTGTACAGATGCACTGCCCTCTTTTCTCCTCCCACCTCCAGGGGCATGAGCTACTTACACACTGCACAAAATGCTACAGCACAGCTGTCACTTTACGCTGGTCTTGAGTAAGCAAGAGGTACCTTTCCGGTCGTGCTAGCCCAATTCGGCTGCATGCACTGCAGTGTTACACTTCCTCTCCTGTAATCCAACATTGGCTATGCTAATGCATGATTGAATAAGTTACAACTTGTACGCTCGACCTCCCTTGCGCCCTGTGATTTATCGGATCACAAGATACTTCTTTGTCCAGACTATAAGAGGTCTTAGGCAGTAGTCTAAAGTCTCACAAATCCGATAGTTCGACACTGTCCTATAAAATGTTTGTTGGATTACCCCCGGGGTACTGTCATTTGTAAGGTGATCCTGTGATTAAAAAAAAAAACAATCATTATACTAAAACAGAACTCATTATTTCTAGTTGTGTATAAATATATGGGAGTAAAAGAGAGAACAGTGGCTCTTAAGGTAGCACAAAATAAAAATATCCTTAAAAGTGATCTCAAGTATACAAGACTATATCATAGAGCATGCAACCCACCTGAGAAAATTGTACGAGGCACTGAAGGTAAGAAAATAAGACATTGTTATTACTGCGGAATTAAAAGCAGCAGGTAGTGGTTTTGATTACAAGTGACTACATAATATATTTTGAAGACTATTTTTTAAAGACTATTATTATTGTTATTATTATTATCTTGAAACCACACTAGCATCTTAAGCTGATGCATTTGTTGCTTGTCCAATCTGTTATTAATGCAGTTTTGCGGTAGTGCTAGTGGTAATCAAAGAGCATCAGAATTGAAAGAATCACAGTGTGGCCAATTTCTATCAATTGTTACCCAACTGCCTCAGAAAGAGGGTACTGTTTTACATAAGTTAATCAAACTCTAATAGCATATTTTATTTAGACAATTTTTTTAAAATAATATTAAAAATTCAAAATAAAATAAATATAGTGTGTAAAAAAACCCTGTTGGTCCTTTTCAACATGTATACTTACATACATACATGTATATGTACAGGTAAACATATTTGTGACCATTGGCCCTCTTTGGGGGAGGCCTATGTCCGGTGTGTATGATGATGATGATGATAATGATAGGTACAGTCACGAGCAATAATATGTATACACTTTAGTACCCTGTCACAATAACTTTCTTTGAGAAGTCAATGCAATAATATGGAATTTCTAAAACACAAACTATGACAAGGTACTAAAGTTTATAGATATTATTGCTCGTGACTGTACATCATTATTGAAAATCATAGTTCGATATAATCAAGTATTGGCCAATTAGCAATTGAGCTTACAACAATGATTAATGTCGACATAAAAAAAATGATTAGCATTTTGATAATTTTCGCACAAAAACCTATTACGACGTAGCTTATTGTCACATGACAAGTTCATGACCTAGTAGGGGTCAACTACGTGTAGGTAGGATCGTGGACCAATCACGAATGTCGCTGGCGCTGATCAGCAGAACGTCAATGGCGAACCGCGCCGTCCTACGTCCGCCCTTGATAAGGCGCTGAATCGGATCAGCCTTCGCGAAATGCAGGGGTACTGAACATTTTATTTTATGATATACAATAATATTGTAATGAATTACATTTTAATATTTAATTCATATTTTTTAAGCTGCATTTTTACAATTGAATTCTGATTTTGTCTCTGGCAGGAACAACAGGGTTTTTGTTACATATTGTATAATAAAAAAATATTTACAGTATTGTATTTGAGCACACGGATTTTTCTCTTGCAGCAATGGTGGATGACATATGGCAGCTTCAGGGGATAATAGTGATCACGAGGCATGGGGACCGAGGGCCCCTGACTCACCTGAGAGGGGGGGACAAACTACCGTGTGACGCGGTGCCCGTGTCGGCTGTACTTAAGAGGTAGGCACGTCATATAGCCCAAGTGTGATATTATTTTATAGTTTAAGGGAACAAACGAGCAGTCGGAGCTTTACGCCCATCGGAAACATTACAGACACTAAGCTACGCTGTTGAGCTTTGTAAGGCGTACATGATACCGCCACAAAGGTCATTTTGCAATTAAGTTTATTTTATGTATAGTTGGTATATGAGCGAAAGATACCGTGTTAGTCGTCTGGCCTTAGTCTTCGTCACATAACACCGGCTTGAAGTATTAGCTATGTTGGTCCTTTTTACGATGATGTCATAAATAACCATTTATACTGAATGCTGAAAGAAAATACATTTTGGGTTTGAGTTGAAACAAGCATTGGGGTTTGTCAGGGCTGTTACTCGCAGAAGGAGAAGTCTGGCTTTTCGCCGAGGCCAGCCTGTCCATGAACAGGTACTGCAGCCTGCAGATCCGGGACGGGAGGCTGATGGCACTCGTCGGGGGTTTAGTCGGTAGGGGCACTCAAACGCCGAGCCCGACACTACCCGGGGGCCACCCAGGTTCCTGGGTAGCGTGCGTAAAGGTATTACCCTGCGTCACCGAAAAAAGAAAGGCTGTTATCTGCAAGGACATATTACAGGGATGTCACAAATAATGAGATGTGTCAGGGCTGTCAACCGCAATGACATATGCCAGGGTAGTCACAAACATTGAGATGTTCCAGGGCTGTCACACGCAAACATATGGCATGGATGTTACACGCAAACATGCCAGGGCTGTCACACGCTAACATATACAAGGGCTGTCACATGTGTCTGACATTGCAGTTACGAGGAGTTTGTAGTGAATGCCAGCACGTCGGGCCGCCCATGGTGGGTGGCTGGCCCTGGGCCCTTCCACAACTTCCCGTCCTTGCCGCGAACGGCGGCCACACGCTGCGCGCTGGGGCAGCTCACGCCTAAGGGAGTCCTGCAAATGGTTACAGTTGGTAAGATAGTGCCTATGCCTTTATTTTCAAAGTTTTTAAGAGGTCGCAAGAGAGAAGTTTCCGATGGCCAATTGTACCTTAAGAGTGAAAGTGGGCAACACACAAACATGGTATAAATTTTGCGTCACTAGTCACTGACCCCCTTATTAATAATGATAAATAAATAAATAAAATCAATTTATTTAAGATCCATATATGGGTTAGTAACATTAAGAGCTTAATATTATAAACATAGATTTATTTTACCCAAGTAATAACCTAATATTAAACTGACATCTGTCAAATTCGATAGTATTAAACACAAACAGTATGGAATTTTACAAATGTCAGTTTTATACTTGTAGTAAAGTTAATATAATATGTTTAAAGGGGGTAAAAGTCTAACTTATCGTGCAACAACACGTACAAACGTACAAATGCAGCTTGGTATTGAAAAAAATTAATGTTCTGCGTGACCATCTCGACCCTATAATATTCATCAGCTATTTACATACCGCAAGAAACGCGACACAACTACTGTCACTTTACGCCGGTTCGTGTAAGCGAAAGGTACCTCTCCGTGCCGGCCCAATTCGCGTATATGCGTGCATGCAGCGTGGTACTACCTCTTACTAAATTGTCATGATATGATTATTTATTGTCATGTTTCAGGTAACATTCTGCGGGAAGCGTACGGCGACAAGCTCGGCTCGGAGAACATGGAGCTAACGGGCAAGAAGGAAACCGGTGAGCTACACTGCCTGGTAGTGCCATGCTGCGTAGCAGCTGAAGTGGGCCTGGAGAGGTACCTCTCACTCACGGCACCGGAGTAAAGTGACGCGTTTCGTGTGTGAGTTACCGGTGGCCCGTGTAGGAGGAAAAGAAGAAGGAGAAAGGTGGAGGAGAAGGGCAACGCGTCTGTTAAACCTAAATGCGTCTATGGGCATCGGTAGTCATCAAAAGGTCTTGAACAGCCTGAATGCAAAAAAAATATGCATTTAACTACATTTGTGTGTCACGCATAATGTTTCCCGCGCGAACAGTGTTTACCAAAGTATGGGTCGCGTCCCAATCGTGGGTAGAATGTAAAAGAAAACGGAATGAGTAAATAATAATGTTTCCCAAATAAAATAAAATAGGTACAAGTGGTGCACTGACTACTCTATGGTGGTCTTTGGTCTCTAGTCTCTATGCCATTCTTTCCCAAAGTGGACGATAGCGCTCCCTTGTGGGCGCTGGATCACTAGAAGGCGGCGATAAAGATCCTTGAAAACCACTAATAAACATAATAGGCTTTTTAATCAATCAATCGCAATCAAAGTCGTTATGGGTTATTCACACTTTGAATAGTGCAAGTGTTTAGTGATTAGTAGAAAACACGTGTGGACAACTGTTTAGTGTAAGTGATTAGTAACCTGTTTAGTAGACTGATTAGAAGCGTGTTCTATTTTTTTGCGAGTAGACTCGTGACTCGTCTCCCGCGCGCGCCCCTTCCCCTCACCCGCCGACCCCGTCCCGCGCTTCCGCTCTTCCCCTCACTCGCCTGATGCATTGCTTTAATTTAATTCGTAAACGCAACAGTTAGACAGTATTGGACACAACTTTCACTATTCAATTGTAGTTTTTACTAAACACCTGCACTCGCACTAATCAAAGTGCGTATAGACGAAATAAGTTTGGGAACCTCTGTTCTCTGGCAACAGACGGCGTGGCGTACAGCACGCGCTACCGGCGCACGTTCCAGTCGCTGCAGGCGCTGTCGTACGGCGCGTCCGCCGGCGCCGCGGCCCCGCGCGAGGCGCACAGCACCGCCTTCTGCTTCCGCCACTGCGCGTGCCAGGCGCACCACGCGCTCGCCAAGTGAGTTATTTTTTATTTATTTAGGGGGGCAAACGATCAGTCGAAGACATTTTCATGACTACCGACGCCCATAGACATTAGCATAGGGGCTATACAGGTGTGCTCCGCTCCTTCCTCGTTCACCTTCCGTGGGCCACCGGCTAAACACCGCACGAAACACTACAGCACAGCTGTCACTTTACGCTGGTCTCGTGTAAGCGAGAGTTACCTCCCCGGCGCGGTGGTGAGTATAGTTTTGTTATGTCGCGGCAGACTCCGACAAATATGTATTTCAAATGTCCGTGCTTAAATAAATGTAATAAATACATGTATTGTTAATATACCGTCCAATTCATCCAATATAATTTACCCAACAATAGTTTAGTAATATAGAATTATTTCCATTACAGAAAAATCAGTTCCCAATCTAAAAACCGATTAGAATCTCATCCAGCTATAAAAGAGTTGATAAACAGATTGTCCAAAGTCCTATTCGAATCTCAAGTATACACGGATGCTGATATTGTAAGGGACGCACTACTGACGTACATGTGCCATGACATAGATCTACCATGCAGTCGAAGACGAAAGACCAGCAAATTAGCAGTCGATAAAGTGAAAAAGTTTCACAAATCCGCACCAAACAGAAACCTCCTCGACGTAGACGTAGACGCATTAAACATGGAACTAGATTATATAAACAATCAGTTGGACTTCAATAACGAAATCGGTAGGAAGGCGAGAGATATTATTGGAAAGTACGATAAGCAGAAGACTCCACTGGATTTCGACGCGCAAATGGAAAAGGAGAAGCTTCTGTACTATCAACAGAGGTACATAGACAATGCGGATACATACGACGACGTGGTCATCGTAAAAAAGAATTTAGACGCAGATTTCAACTTTCCAAACGACGCTAGAGAACCGGACTTCGACGAAGATTACAGGGAGCCGACTCCGGAGATTACCGAGGACTTTTGCATCAAAAAGGAACATATCATGTCCGTCTTCGCGTATCTAGAATGGAGCTATAGACAAGAAGTGAGGAATATACACAACAAACGAAGAGGTTTACTGATAGGTTACGGTCTTATACATAACATAGTGCAAAATATGATACGAATGATATCGGAGAATAAACCAAAGTTCGTTGTGTACTCTGGCCACGACAAAACTCTGCAACCGTTGATTTTGGCGCTGGGTCTGAACAACTATCAGCATTACAACATACAGTACGCGGCGCGGATGATATTCGAAGTGTATAGAAAGAAAGAGTTGAGAGATGAATTTAAATTTACAAAACGGAAAGCGGTGGCTCAGGACTTCTACTTCCGTGCGGTGTACAACGGTGAAGACGTCACCAATAAATTAGTTTTTTGTAGGAGTAAACATATCACAATGAGTATACCGGATACAGACGGTGCTAAGGTGTACAAAACATATCTCTGTCCAATAGAAAATATCGTGAGGTTCATTCATGACGACTATTTTGCCGGATTTAATGTAAGTAATTATAAAGATGCATGCGCCACTTATAACGTGGGTAAGCAAGTTTTTTGAATATGTATGACGAATATCTTCAATTTTAAATTTCTTATTGTTTATATGTATTCAGTAATTGATTTTACTATTCGACATGTCTCATAATGTTATTTTTGTACACATATATATTGTATAAAGAAAAGGGTATAATACGCTTACTTGTGGTACACCCAGGTATATATTTAAGGAGAAATGTTACATTGAGATTTGATTCTGGTTTCACTCAGTAAAACATACATATGCGCAATTTATGTTTCTAGTAGAACAAGCCATGAACATAAGAACATGAATATTCTTTTGAAATCGATACTCCTAATATTTTAGTAAATCTCTGTGCTTTTTCAAACGAGTTAAAGACTGATCGACTTTGTAATTCAACATAATGCGGAATGTAAAAAATACATTTTCCTATGTTTATTTTACGTTTTTTCTGATGCCAATGAATCCAGTCACGTCACAATGATAGCTTTAAAAAGTAGGTAGTTATTTAATTTACTTTAGGTTGAATCAACATATCTTGTAGATATTAATTATTATTCAGACTGTACTTATCATTGAGTTAGCTTATAAGTAATAAGATGTACTTAGATACATTTGCTTCTCTAAGAGACAGTCGCTCTAAGAGCAACTAAACCCAGCGTAAAATAGTACATTAAGTTAAAAACCTTGTTGTTCCTGCTATGGGCATAATCAGAATCGATGTTCAATTGTAAAAAAGTATGTCATTTAGTACTACGGTTCTACTTAATAAATGTTAAATCATTACAATATTATTGTTTATCGTAAAATAAAATGTTCTGTACCCCGCATACCGCGAAGCCAAATCCTAGGCAGCGCCTTTTCAATGGCGGACGGCGCGGTTCGCCACTGACGGTTTGCTGGTCTTCTCTCTCTCTTGAACTGGTCTAGTAACAATAAGTTATGTCGTAGTAGGCCAAAATATTAAAATGTTAAACATTTTTTTGTTATGTCGATATTAATAATTGTTCTAATTTCATTTGCTAATTGGCCAATAATTAAGGTAGTATGATTTTCAGTAATTATATACTTATACGTATATGTATACAAACAAGGAACAACATGGTTTCTTTTTTATTTTTTTTTTTAATTTTAGGGGTTTGGCAGACGAGGCTGTAAATGACAGTTAATTTTTAATAGTTACTTAAAACTGGTAACATTCAGAAATAGCATCAGAGTTGGATAGAACAGAAATTCTTTATAATATTTTTTGGTTGATCTTCTTCTGATTGACAGACAAATTTTTGTTAATGGAATTTGAAATCTTCCATTTGTTTTGTTTTTTAATGTTAGTAATTTCAGACTGATTTAAATTGTACTTACATACTGTAAGAAGATTTTCTCGATTAGAGCATAGATATATTTTCTTTATTTCTTCTTGTTCCTAAGCGTTGTTTGTTAATATCACATTATTTGATCTCGTATTATTCTCTAATAAGTAATCTTTATTGAATTTTAACATGTGTTATTTATTTTTTTATTGATTAAAAAAATATCCAAAGAAAGCTTAGCAACGTTATTATACGTTCAATTATTATTCAGAGTTTTTGAGTAAAAATTGCTAATTAATTTACAACTACATTTACTAGTAAAATTTAAAAAAAATCCGCTAGAGGCAGTAAGGACCAAAATCTTCAAAAGAAAGGGTCATTTTCAACTTTTCTGGATAGTTATAACATAGGTAATATTTCTCTAAAAAACAAGAAAGTATATTCTAGATGCCAAAGGTCTCTGTTACTAGCGTCTATATTCTCGCTTAAACTTTGCAAAATCGATTTTTTATAAATTATTAGAACTAACAGTATGAAACCCAATTTGCATTTACCAATCTATTATTTTCTTCTTCTATCGTGTCAATGACACCATTTAAATTGACTAAATTCACTAAATATTTAAATTATTAAAAATTTGATTTAGCCGGACCAGTAATTTCGGAAGGCCAGCATCTGACACCTGCATGAGGTCGGCTTTAGTACAGTTGGTAGGGCACAGAGGACAGGACAAAAGGTGGGACATGTCCTGGTCTCGGGCAGCGCAGTCGCACTCCGACCTAGTGGCATAGCCCCACCTTACCAGGCTTGACCTGCAGCGGCCCACTCCTGTCCGAAGACGGTTGAGCGTGCGCCAGCTGGGCCACTGCAAATTAATTTCAAAATATTTATTTATTTAAAATCTATAAACTGCAATTCAGACCGAATTAACATTTTTTGCTGCTAATTTTTAATGGCTCTCTTTTAGGTGTAAGATTGTCGATAAAACTGCGAGATTAAACTACTTTATTAACAATTCTACTTTATTATTATCATCTAATATTTCGTTATTGAATGCATATCATTCAATTAATATGCTAAGACTGTATTTTTGTAAATTTGGAATAAATCATTATGATTATATTATGTGATTAAGATGAGGCTGTAGTGTAAAAATGCGCAAATTTTAGTGACATATGGCTGGTAAAAAATATTTTGTTCTTAAGATAGTTATAAATAAAATAGTTTATTAATATGGCTTGTTCTAAAAAATCGTAATAAAACAACTAAAGTCCACTTTTAAAAACGTTTAGAATGTCAAAAACAAAAAACGTAATTTACATAGTTAATCTATACAATTTGTAAAGACGAGATACTTTTCTTGTGTGATGTATCGATTAGTCTCTAAAACTACTGGACCGATTTTCACCATTCTTTCACTAATATAAACTGTACAGCTACGTCATCAGTAAGTAATTGTTTAGTGTATTTGTTGTCTATGTTTAGTCATAGGCCGTACACTGAACATTCATACCATAGATGATGTCTATGGTTAGGTACAGATGACAAGAGAGAGAGGGATGTTTGACATTACGACCATGACTTAGTGACAGCTACAAGCATAAAGCACCGTAGGTAGAGAGCTGCAGATTACCAGTAAAGATGCTTTTAGGCATCAGCTGTCACCTCTGAACTGTCAGACTTGTTCTACTTCCACTTGGCATGTGTATGTAACAGTATTCATAGGCTAGGTATATTTGAACAATTTTTATTTTTGATGCCAAACAAAGTGAGCAAGACTCGGCTAGTAGATGATAAGGATTCGAACAGCACAAGAGATATATAATTTTTGTTTATTGTTATTTTTAAATTAAGTAATTGATCGTACTTAATTTTTTAAGTTAATTATTTGTAGACCTAGAAAGTTATAACACTCAAAATATTTTTATGACCCAAATATTTTATGACCTAAAAATATTTTAACACTAGTTCAATGTAGACTTTATGTACCTGTTTGCGTGTAAAAGAAGAGATTAAAATCACCGAACGGTTTAATATTAAGTGCACTGCCCACATGGAATCAACTATTATGTATCCCTAAAATACTTAATTGTAAAATTACTATAATTTTTATATACATATATGCATTTAAAAACTTACTTTTTTAATACATTGTTTCTATCAAAAATTTAATTAATTAAATATATTAAAAAGTAATTTTTGAAATGAACTTAAGTTTTTGTTAGTTTAAGTAATTGCCATCATTATTCGTTTATGAAATATAAATGGAAATATTTATTTGCCTATATTAAGCGTGGCACAGGAAACCCTACAAAAGCGACTTTTAAATTTAGGCGAGAATATTGACAATATTAGACAATGGAATCATTAAAAATTCTAATTTCTAATACGGATATCAATACAAAATATTTTGGGGCTTCGATTTTATTTCCTTGTAACATTTAAGGCATGTTTTAACATTTTTTATTTCTCACAACTTTAGTTATTTTTACCAGCCTATTAAACTGCTAGTTAGCCTAATTCATGGCTAACCGGCACTTTAAAGGATTTTAATCGAAATTTTCACAGGTTTTATTTATGTCGTAGTTAGATTTAAGCATCGAATAACTATTGACACTTTATTAGAACAAGTAAAACTTATTGACATTATGAAATAATAATACTGATTTAATGAGTCCAATAGGAATGAACACTTGTATTAGTTAAACTTGTATTATATAATACATATCATTTGTAGTGTGCAATAATAATATTGACGTCAATTGTCTTTTATTTACCTGTTCCTTAATGCGTAATAAGTCACGTCTTGGTTAATTATCCTCGCTATTATAGCCGGAACTTCACTGCTTATGGTATAAAGGCAAAAGAACAATCAGATGCAGATATGTTCCATGGCCTTTCCTCCATCCCTTCAATGGGCCATAGGAAACACAAACCGCATAAATTTAAGGCAGCGCCGGTCCAATTCGGCTGCAAAACATCACAGCATTGTAACAATTTATATAATGCTTTTAGCAGTTAGTTTAGTAATAATGATATAAAGTGTCGTGGATTCTTGTCTGGTCTTATTTCTGCTCCATCAGTTAATAGCTATGTCTAAAGAGACATGCGATATGTAGTCCACAAATGCACTTTTTCCAATTACGGTAGGAAGGCCCCCCCCCCGTCGTGGTGGGGCGGCTTGAGTGCCTCTATGATCCCCAAGGCTATGCCGGACAGGGCTACCCATACCGGACAGGCTTGGGTGGTGAGGCCAGACTAAGAGCAGCTCAGTTGGGAGGTCCTCCGCCCGTCCCTCTGAATCAGCAGATGGCGGCATGGATTAGGACGGCGTGCTCCGTTGGAGCGCCTGCCAGCGCAGCCTGTGGAGGGATCCGGTTGCTTGTAGATCCGGGGTCCTCCAATTAAAGCGGCTGAAAGCACCCGCAGAGATTTAGCCATAGGAGTAACCCCCATTGGCCAGCCCGACAATGCACCTGGTTGAGTCACCCGGGGTCTTGGGTAACGTACGTAAAGGTGTTCATCTGCGGCACCATAAAAAAGACTATTACAGGGGAATAGCCCTGGCACGAGCAAACCCCCGTGATTCGCTCGCGAGCATGGGTGGTGGTGGGTAAGTGGTGCTGGTTTGCCCTCCAATACTACAAAAAAATCCTACAACACCGGAGAGGTATCGGGTGGAACGTCGGTACCAAGTATGTGGTCATGGGGTATCCAGCCTACTGGCTCAAATCGCTTGCAATCAACGATGGCACACCACACTAGTAGGGAAATAAAATGGCACGTCAAAGTACAACGTGCTCTGAGGGCGCTCGTGCTTAGGGCCAATTCACACCAAAAGCGCGGCGAAGGGCAGCGAAGCGGAGCGCACTTTCAATGTCATATGAATTTAAACTTTATTTTCATTACTATAGTACTTATTATCGAATTCTCGCGACTTCCGCGCGGATTCCAGCGACTGCTCGAGCATTCGCGCGAATCCGCGCGACTCGTTCGAGTTTCTCATGCGATATTAGGTATTATTGTAATTATTATAAAGTTGAAATTCATATGACACATAAACTGCGCTCCGCTTCGCTGCCCTTCGCCGCGCTTTTGGTGTGAATTGACCCTTAGAGAACAAAGCACCCTGGACATAACATCTACTCTGGCCCTGGCTGAAGACTGCACCGATGTGCCGGTGGTCCCGAACAACTAAGTTACGCCGCGGTTTCGAAATGCATTCATTCGTAATAGTTTTAGCATTTCGTAATAGGCAGGTAATCGAGCATGGCCTACCGACTAGGCAGTGCCGGATTAAGCCAGCGCGGGGCCTGTAGCAAATTCTGTCAAGAGGCCCTTGGTTTGCTATATTTTCTCAAGTTAAAGGGTATTAAATAAAACAAAACTATTACAAATAAACTTTTCTGCATTTAATATGGGCAAATTTAGAGATAACACTTTCACTATTGACTTCTTTAAGCAAATCATACTCTATATTTATCAAAGTGAGGTGATTAAGACGTTCTTGGCCCATCGTGTTTCTTAATTCATTTTTAATACGTTTTAACGTTGAAAAAGAACGTTCGCCACTGCAGTTAGGCGGATCACACACGGCACGCGGTTGGCGGTGAGGCGGATCTCAAGTTACATTGGGCTCTATGAAATCCGTTGATACCTAACACACGTACACCGCCAGACCGCGCGGTCGAGCGGTGCTCTCGCCGCGACCACCTCTCCGCGCGGCCGTCCGCGCGGAGAAGCGGTGCCTCACACACGGGCAACCGCGTAACCGCGCGGATTTCAATTTAAAAAAAATTTAGGTATCAACGGATTTCATAGAGCCCAATGTAACTTGAGATCCGCCTCAGCGCCAACCGCGTGCCGTGTGTGATCCGCCTTAGTGACCATGAGAGACAAGCTAATGCGCAAGGCAATTTCTACGTTTGGGAAATACGATTCTAAGGAATTATTTAATAAAAGTCTATAAAATTGCAGTTCCAGAGACTCTTCTTTCTTGCTGTCAATAACAGTAGTCACATCTGTTTTCAGCAGTTCACCAAACTGCACTAATTCGTCGCCTAGGCTGTTTTCCAAATCATCTTCGTAAGCACTGACCATACGTGAGGCGTTTTCCAAAATCTCTTCTGTTGTAAGGGATTTTAGCTGTCGAAATATTCCAAAAACACCAGTAATTTCATGATATGCTTACA
>LUGF01014812.1:0-30094 GCA_001625245.1 Calycopis cecrops
TTATAATAATGTCTATACAACGGTACGGTTTATAATGATTTTCTTATGAAACGAAATTTATATTAACACAGGTAATAACAAAAAAAAACAATAACCAAACAAAATAAGAACAATAGAACAAAAATAAGCTGGAATATAAGTTTAAAGTATAACTAAGTAGGTACATAAGTATTGCATCGTGCTAACTTTGATTCTATCTACTTACTTCATTTTTGTTTGGCGTCATCAACTCAGAAGTGGGATGGGGCTCAAGACCCAAGGGTCAAAGGAGTCATTGGGTGCGACACAAGAGAACGTGAATTCTAAACAACTATTATGTTGGTGGCGGAGGAGGATATGAGATTGAACTATGAATCTAAGTGTAGACAAAAAGTACATGTAAACATCTCGTACGACGGCAACAAAAAAAAGAACTTGAACTTCTGCAATAAGGACTTTGACGATCAAACTTGCTCTTAATAGTGCTTCAAAGACTAAGGTCAAACTACAAAACAATCACAGACAAAACAACGAGTGATCTAAAACAATGCAGAGTGAAAACTTTTGCCCCCTTATTAATAAACATAGAATAACTTTATTCATGCATTAACCTAGTAATAAATTGACATCTGTCAAATTCTATACTTTTATGTGTCTTTTAATATGGAATTTGACAGGTGTCAATTTATTACTAGGTGTAATGCTTGAATAAAGTTACTCTATGTTTATTAATAAGGGGGTTGTTGGCCAAAACCGCGACCTTCCGTAGTTTCTCTATGACCAGAGTGTGTCCGCTGTTGATGCCGATGCCCCCCACCAGCTCGATGCTCGGCGACCGGTGGAAGGGCCGCAGAGCCGACACGGCTCTGGACACGCCCACCTAAAGTGATCAAGTTAGGGGTCGTTCAAGTTTACGTAAAAGCCCTGAATGTGTGTGGGGGGGGGGGGNGGGGGGGGGGGGGTATTTGCTTTGCTTATTTCTTTGTAAATATTGGCTTCTTCTAAAATCTTTTTATGAAGTTATGTGGTATCTTATGTGAAATTGTTCAGTTGACAAACAATTTGTTTTAATTTTTGTCTCGTTATATACACCTCTACTGCTTGTGCTCTTCAGACTATAACTGATTTTTCATGTAGAGCCATTATTTTATACTTCGATATAAATCAGGTTAGGTGATCAATATTTACGATTTCTAAGAGTACGGTGGTGAAGGGCAAAGTAACCGCATCGTCGTTAGAAGATCCATTCCATGAGGCATAAACCGCCCTCTACAGCACTAGATACTCACATTCCCGTGTCGTATCCTGTGGTCCGTGAGGTCGGCCCCCAGCAGCTCCTCGTAGGGATCCATCCGGATGGGCAGCACGCGGTCGATGAGCCACAGCAGCAGCATCGTCACCACGATACCCCACGCCATGAGGCAGACGCCCATCAGCGCCTGCACTCCCAGGAGGTGGAAGTCTCCCCCTGTAGAACATACCCTTAAGTATTACAGGCTGACTGATGAGTCATTTTCATTACTGTGCTAGGGTATGCAGTACTCGCTTTGAATTCAGAATATGTAATATTTTATATATTCACCAAAATTTCCTACAAATCCATTTAATAAGAGGTAGTGCCACGCTGCATGCATGCATCTGACCGGGTTGGGCCGGCACGACCGGGGACGTATCGCTTGCACGATACCGGCGCGAAGTGGCAGCTGTGAGTAGCGCATTCGTGCACTATCCGGTATCTGGTAGCCTTGAAGGGGTTGGAGGCAATGCATCTGTACAACCTCTATGCGGATGTCTGTGGGGGTCGATAGTCGTGAATATGGCTCCGACTGCACATTTGCCCCCTTATACTATAAAAAAAGGGGTGTATGTTTGTTATTCCTACTTTAAAAATAAGAGAGATTCTCACCTTCTTGATTTTTTGTGGAAAATGTTGGAATCCTATTGCAGTTCTATTTCAATGTAATTAAATATAATAAAAAAAGGTTCATGGATATTTATTGAAGAGTTTCAAGGCAAGCGAAGCCGCAGGGAAAAGCTAGGCCAACCGAAACGAGTGATGTCAAATGCTACGCAAATTGCACGCAATTTACTTATTTACTCTGTATAGACGAAAAAGATGATGACATATTTTTGTTTACCTTTAAACACTCCACGCCTTCCGTTGGTAGTGCTCAGCGGTTTCGGGTCGTCTGCGAACAGTCCTACAGCGAGAACACCTGAAACGAAAGACATTCAGGTCAAACACATAGCCCTCCTTTTGGGCTTGGCCGCAATCGGTTAAAATGTATCGGTAATAATACTCTTTTACTTCTTATGCTGCCTTTTCGCACATATTCAGCTCATATTAATACGAAATCATAATTGTTTTGCTTGCATAAGCAAGCAGTGCTACTTGTAAGTTTCGTGCGGTGTGTAAGTAGCCGGTGGCCCATGGAGGGAGGAGGAGGAAGCACCTGTATAACCTATGGACAACAGTAGACATGGCTACGGTTGCTCATTTGTCCTCTTGTACAAAAAAAAAGTTAGAACAATCCGTTGCAATACTTAATATCACCAAAAGAGTGAAGATTATAGAGACAAATGACAATTCGATTTTTTTGGTTTTCTAATAAAAGGCGTTTGAAATTCGGATTATGCAAAAATCTACAGATAATGGAATATTTAAAAAACTCTTGCTCTTAATTAGCTTTTTAAACTTTTTAAATAGGGTCTTTAAAATGCTGATTGTAGGATCTTTAATTACTTACTTATGCAAAGCTATAAATGATACGTAGTTCATTTTCATCCAACTTCCTATTCGCCCCTGTGGCCTAATGGATAAGGCATCGGCCTCCTAAGCCGGGGATTGTGGGTTCGAGTCCCACCAGGGGTACAATATGTTTTTGTTCAATATATTTTTTGTATAGAAGAGGGATAACCATACACATCACACACAATAGGCGAAGTTATAGCTACACTATACTAGATATTAACCAATATAGGTGGCCAGGTTTTCTTTTGACGATAGTGACTTAGCTTATTGCCAATATTGATCTTGGATCCAGGAGGCGGACAAAATTATTTGTACGCGTTTTTTACTTTTTAGCCTCCCAAAAAGTGTGCTAGTAGCGACCCCCCTGCCCCCCTCAGTGACCATTCGAGGGGAGGAGACATGACATAACATGTGGATGTAAAAGAACGTCACTCATCAAAAAGTAGTTGCTTGTTTGCCCCCTTATAGGTACTGTAATAAGTAAGAGGTAGGGCTACGTTGCATGCATGTATGCAGCCGAATTGGGCCGGCACGACCGAGTATGCTTACACGACACTGTCGTAAAGTGACAGCTGTGCAGTCGCGTATCGTGCGGTGTGTAGATACTCGGCGGAATGTAGGAGTGAGGAGGAAGGAGGGCAACGTATCTGTATAGCCTCTGTGCTCATTTCCATGGACGTCGGTTGTCATTAAAATGGCACCGACTGCTCGTATGTCCCGTTACACTTCTCCGTTTAGTTGATCAAAGTGGAAAGACTGTTTCCGACTTTACATTTAAAAAAGTATCCGACTGCTCGCCTGCCACTCACCCCACAGGCCTGCGGCGCCGTGCACGGCCGCCGCGCCCACGGGGTCGTCGACCCGCATGCGGTCGAACAGGGGGCCCGCCAGTGACGTCACCAGCGCGCCAATGGCTCCGATCAGCAGCGCCTCCCACGCGCGGTACAGGAAACAGCCGGCTGCAACCAACATCACTCTAAAGGGCTGCGCAGGCGAGGGATTTTTGTCAAGACAAAAATGTATGCAAGGTACCGCGTACCTTTAATCTCTCGTTTGCGTTACTCGACACTGTTGTAAGCGATCTATTTTAGCGGACAAAAAAGTCCGCGGACTAAAATCGCTCGTCTGCGCAGGCCTTGCACCTCTCCATTCAGAGATACCCAGAGATAGTGTTTTTTATTAAGGAATTTGACAGATGTCAGTTTATCACTAGGTTATTCCTTGGATAGAGTTATTCTATATTTATTAATAAGGGGGTTAATCTTTAGAACTTAATCTAAGTAACAACCTAGTACTTAATAAACTGACATCTGTCAAATTCCATAATATTAAAAACACTTAAAAAGTATGGAATTTGACAGATGTCAGCTTATTACTAGGTTGTTACTTCACTTTCAAAAACAAGTGTGATGGTATTTTACCGGTGATAGCGACGAGCGATCCAAGCACGCTGTTGATCAGCTCCATCACATCCGCTCTGCCTTTGTTCTTTATCATTGTGAACCTGCAACAATTCATTTGCTTTATTCCATCATTACAGCAGTAGTTCCTTTCGTGTATTGCCGAATTGACTGACCGGCGCGGCGGCGAGGTAGCTTTGGCTCGCATATAACGTGCCGCCTTAAACGTGCCGGTAGGGTTGCCACCCGTACTTTATAATAAAGTATTGTACGTTATTTCAATTATTTGTACTCTATACTTTATGAGAACAATAAAGTACGCGGAAATACTTTATATTGCACAATCAAATATTTATGTGTAAAAGTGTAGACCGTAAGCATGCCACCGAAATCTTGTTTGACATTTTAAAATTAAATAGGCATTAATAGCACTGGTGAGCAGCGTGATTATACTGTGAAAAGTGAAATTAAGTTACCTACTTCATTTTCTACCACTACCTACCTTACCTACGGTACCTTCTTACTACCTTCTACTACCCTACCTACAATATTTATTTTCTAATAAATACTTATTATGTTGTTTGTAAGGATAAAACAAAATGTACTTTATTTGAAAATCATGTACCTTATTTTCTTACCATTTGTATTCTATTTGCAAGAAAAAAAGGTGGCAACCTCAAGGTCAGGTGTACCTCAAGGTTCACACTTGGGTCCACTATTCTTCATAATTTTTATTAACGATTTAACTAAAAGACTGTCAAGTAATTGCCTCTTATATGCTGATGACTTGAAAATATTTAGCTCTATCACTACGGTTAGTGATTGCGTCGCACTGCAGAGGGATCTTAACTCAGTGTCTAGGTGGTGTGCTGACAATCGTATGCATTTAAACACCAGTAAGTGCTTCGTTATGTCATTCTCAAACAAACGTCACAAAATTAAGTTTGACTACAGCATTTCCGGAAGCACATTAAATCGCTCTGCCACTGCAAAAGACCTGGGCATTGTTTTTGATGATAAACTTTCTTTCCGGCCACACTATCAGTATATTACGTCTCGAGCATATCAAATCTTGGGTTTTGTCTGTAGAACTACCAAGGATTTTAAAAGACCATACAGTACTTTGCACATTTTCTTTTCCTTGGTTCGTAGTTTGCTTGAGTATGGTAGTCCTATATGGTCTCCTTACTACAATATTCACATTAATGCTTTAGAACGTGTTCAGAGTAAATGCCTTAGAATTCTTTGCTATCGTCTCAAATTACCTAAGTTAAGCTACGATGAGAGACTTTTATATTTCAAAGTGCAGTCCTTGGAGGTTCGACGCAGATACATAGACTTAGTTTATTTATTCAAAATCGTTAATTCTATAATAGATTCCCCGTACCTTCTGTCACAATTTGCTTTTAACACTAAATTCAGCGCACGTAGAGCAAGTAAGTTTAATTTATTCGCATTACAGGATCATAAAAATAATATCTCATATTATAATCCACTGACACGAATGGCTCGTCAATACAACGAACTGGCAATGGAGAGTGAAAGTCTTGACATCTTTGACGGTAATCTACTGAGTTACTCAAAAAAATTGAAAAAAATTTTAAACATAAAACCTTAATTGTAACTAGGGAAGACTTCAGACATTTTTTTTTATTGTTAATTGATATGTAATTATTGTTAATAAATATATTTCGTATTATTTTATTTGATGGTGCTATTTAATTTAATTATTGTGAATCTAATTCTGTATACGTTCAATTAATTGATTAATTGTGGAATCGAATTTGATCATTGTTGAATTGATGTTGTATAATTTTAATTTTAATTAATTAATTATTCGTGCAATTTAATTTAATTGTAGTTAATTTTGATTTTATATAATTTTAATTAATCAGTTAATCTAGTGTAATTTATTTTAATTATAGTTACTTGATTTATATTATTCATTGTAATTTGCTTTTTGATATGCGCCAAAATTTTATTTTTATTTTACTTGTTCAAATGGTTTGTCACATCTTATAATTTGCCTATAACTTAAATATGTTGTTGTAGCTTTAGTATGATGTATTCTGATCTTTTAACTTAGTTTGTCACATAAGTTATGTTATGATCTCTTTCAAAAAAAAAATTAAACTTTGTAATCTAGTTTAGAATGATTGTAATGTGTTTTGTGTACAAAATAAATAAATAAATAAATAAAATAAAACCCTAGTAGCCGGCGTCGTTGATCTTTACTTTGCTAAAGATCACATGATCAGATACATGGTTTACTACTTATTTCATATAGGACATACAGAGAAACATTTGTTTTATTTGAAGAGGGAATGGAACAACTTACAGTATACCGAAGCTTCCTCCTCCGAAGGAACCCATCATGGTGGTGACGGCTGCCCTCGCCGCGTACTGCCACTTGTCGCCGCTCACCTGCAGGTAGACAACTAAATTAGATATTATATAACGATAATTACCCATGAAGGTGGGAGTAGAAAGGAGGGTAGCGCATCTGTATAGCCTCTATACGGATGTTTGTGGGCGTCAGTAGTCATGAAAATGGCTCGTTTGCCCTCCTATATCATAAAAAAAATATAGTAGGTACAAGAGCGCAAACGAGCAGAGTAATTTTCGTGACTACCTACACCCATAGAAATCCGCGTAGAAATTATTCAGATGCGTTGCCCTCTTTCCTCCTCCTCCCTCCATGGGCCACCGGCTACTAACACAGCACAGCTGTCACTTTACGCCGGTCTCGTGTAAGCGAGAGGTACCTCCCCGGTTGTGCCGGCCCAATTTGGCTACATGTGTTTGCATGCATGTGTGTGGTACCTCTTACCATGTGCCATTATTAAGTGTGTGCTTTATTCCACAAGAATAGAACAAGAAGCTTAAAGCTGCGTATCGACTATGCGCTCCAAGAGAGCGAACATTGGCGCGCGCTCCAAACGCGCGCAATTGTTACCATTTTGGAACGCACGCCATTGTGTTCGTTGGAGCGCTCGAACGCGGAGCGGCCTGTTCCGTCGGGTGTCGGTTTTTTACCACGCATCAGTCGTGGTGCGCGCGCCAATTGAGACGGATCATTTGCATTTTTTTGTGTTTGTTGCGCTCCCATTATGAATAATGCTGCCACTGCTCGTGCACGACTGACCTGCATGTTGAACGACCGAACACTGGAACACTTGCCACGCGCGCCATGCGCGCTTAGTTGTTACGAATCAAATATTTGGAGCGCGTTCGGCGGAACACACTCTTGGCGCGGGTGTTCATGGCACGCGCGCCAAGAGCGCGTAGTCGATACGCAGCTTAAGTGGCTATGGGACGGAAAGAAGAAAGAAAATGTGCGAGCGCACTACTCTTTCTTGTTCCCACAGTAATATAAGAAACGTAACTCTCATTCTGTCTTCACTAACTTATATCTCCTTCTCAACTTCCGTTCGCCTCGCTTGATCACTCTTTTCGTAACGCTCTCGTCACGCATTCTTCCGCTTACTCCCCAGACCAAGCGTAAAGAAGTTTTACTTCATAAACAAACTATATGTACTTAGTTACTATCTAAGTATCTTCCTATTTCTAGTCGAAGGTCGACTAATAATAATGTGATTACGGTCTAGTATCTACCTATGTAACAAATAATTTATGCTAATACTCTAGACACAAACTAAACAGTCTAATTATGCAAATTCAAACTCATTACAACTTAGGGTGAACAATTACAATCGCGTGCGCGCGAAATTGCCGCCATTTTGTTGAGCTCATCTAATTTTAAAATGGCGCCGTTTATGTCCAATCACGGTGGAATTATGTGCATTGTGAACAGCTCGATTTCAGCCTAGGTTCTTCTAAGTGCCTTTATTATTCATGATACTTTATTTTCAACATTGGTTACATTGATTTTCAGGGTTGCTTCCATTATGTAAATTAAAAACTAAGTACTTAGGTAAGTACAAGTAGGTTGTGTTAACAAATTAAGGTAAATTTACGAATCTAGAAAAGTAGTAGGTAAATAAACTCACAATTTATTGAAATAATAAAATTTTGTCTCGATACAAACGAATAAAAATATGAAAAATAAGAGAATAAAAATGTGCCGGTCCATTTAAAGGAAAGTTTAGTGAAATTTGACGTCTTGTCGTACAGCAGGCCCTGCAGGCCACCGACTAGGGCTAGAAGTAGGGTTGCCAGGCCCAAAAATCAAACTGGGTGGCTGGCTGACACACTGGGTTTTTAAAGACTTACTTTCGAGACTTACTTTAACAATCACACGTCCGCAAACTTTTTTGGTAACTGTAAAAAGGACATGTCCGGCTAAATCTGGACACCTGGTAACCGTAGCTAGGGATTAAGAAAATTTTGACCAAGAAACAAAGAAAGATAACATTTATTTGAACCCAACACAAAAGACACACAATTGGAGACTAAACAATAAAAGTGAGCAATAAAAGAAGCGTAGTGCGCCTTTAAATATGACTTACTCCGTAAGTGCTGCCAGAGTTGAACGCCAGCCATCCCCACCACAGCACGAAGGTCCCCATGATGGCGTTGACGGGGTTGCCCAGCGGGAGCGGGTCTGTGCCACGGGCGTAGCGGCCCAGCCGTGGGCCCAGCATCAGCGCTGACGCGAACGCCGAGGAACCTCCTGGAAGTGAAGACAGTAACAGCGCGTTCACGACCACAGCGGTGCGAATTGCGGCGCGGTGAGCGGATCGTCTGTCTCTCTCTCACTCGCGCGTCGAGTATCGAGTGAAAGAGAGACAGACGATCCGCTCACCGCGCCGGTCTCTCTCTCACTCGCGCGTCGAGTATCGAGTGAAAGAGAGACAGACGATCCGCTCACCGCGCCGCATTCGCACCGCTGTGGTCGTGAACGCGCTGTAACAGGTAGTGCCGCAGCCCCCACCGCATACACGTGTAGGGGACACGCACACGTAAATAAATGCCGCGTCAGGGACATGGCTTATGACCTGAGAATCGTCTAGCGATTCTCCAGCCGGCAATCAACTCTTTAACCAGCACTACCAGTTAACCAAGTCTTGTAAGTTATCAGTGTAATCAAGTAATAATTAATATGAATTACATATAAAGACTTTTCATTTAATATAGGTACATCAAGCAATTTACATACTTATTAAAACCCAGTCGTACATTAGGTATAATACAAGTTCATAGTAAGAGGTAGTGCCACATTGCATGCATGCATGTAATGGAGTTGGGCCGGCACGACCGGGCAGGTACCTCTCGTTTACACGAGACCGGCGTAAAGTGACAGCTGTGCTGTTTCGTGCGGTGTGTGAGTAGCCGGTGGCCTATGGAGGGAGGAGGAAGGGCGGCAACGCATCTGTATAGCTTGTATGCGGATGTCTATGGGCGTCGCTAGTCATGAAAATGGCTCCGACTGCTCGTTTGCCCCCTATAGTATAAAAAAAAAAGTATACATGCAAGCAGCCGAATAAGACCGGCGCTACCGAAGTATTACTCGCTTACACGACACCGGCGTAAAATGACAGCTGTGCTGACGCGTTTCGTGCGGTGTGGTGGTGGTGTCAGGTATGCTACTAACCGGTGGCTCATGGAGAGACGAGGAGGGGGCGGGGAAACGCATCTGTAAAGTCTCTGTGATGATGTATATTGGCCGACGGCTCGTCTGACTTACCGACGAGATGCACGGGCCCCGAGCCGGCGATGTCCACGGCCCCCATGGTGGACAGGAAGCCGTGCTTGGCCCACACCCACCCCGCCGGCACGCAGTACACGATCGTGTTGAGGAAAGAGAACATGCAGTACGCCTTGAAGTTGCATCTGACGGACGGACAAATATTATATATTAATTGTGTTACATCTGACGGACGGACAAATATTATATACTAATTGTGTTACATCTGACAGACGGACAAATATTATATATTAATTGTGTTACATCTGACGGACGAACAAATATTACATATTAAGAGGGTTATCGGTAAAAAGTGCCGAAATTGAGTTTTTTTTAAGGCAAATTACTCGTAAATGGAAATAATCTATTGAAGATCAACTTTGGTTTCGCATAGCACAAATATTTTTTATTGACCTAAACAATAAAAATATTTGTGAGCTTATAAAGACTTACATGGCGTAATTCAATAGTAACTTTGAAATTTAATTAAATAAAATCTAACATAGTAATGTTTATTTTTTTTTGGTGATTTTATTAATCGAATATCGTGTTAATAAATGAGTAAATTTCTGAAGTTGTTCCACATTTATTATCATGAGAAAAATGATGTTTTACTTTGGCAAAATTTAAGTTACAAAAATATTTTTTTTGCCGAGTTTAATGAAATCAATTTACTTTTCTATTCTATAAGAAACCTATAGCAGTATATTATTTCCTAATAGTAGGTATTTTTTAGACATCCACAATCCACTGCTTATATTCGTAATTTCATTTCGAAAATCAGTCTTTTCGAAAACGTGAGTTCCAAATATACCTTTTTCTTCGTAAATAATAATAATTTTCAATTTATAAACTATACAGATCCTAAAAAAATATTTGTGCTATGCCGGAACCAAAGTTGATCTTTAATAGATTATTTCCATTTACGAGTAATTTGCCTTCAAAATACCTACTCAACTTCGGCACTTTTTACCGATAGCCCTCTTAATTGTGTTACATCTGACGAATGGACAAATATTATATACTAATTGTGTTACATCTGACGGACCGGACGGACAAATATTATATATTAATTGTGTTACATCTGACGGACGGACAAATATTATATATTAATTGTGTAACCTCTGACGGACGGACAAATATTATATATTAATTGTGTTACATCTGACTGACGAACAAATATTATATACTAATTGTGTTACATCTGACGGACGAACAAATATTATACACCGTGAAATTATAATGGTTCTCGACCCGAAGCATATGAATTTGGAATAACTTATAGCACTCATAAAAACGGGTAAATCAATTGTAACGCCAAATATAAAAAAAGTTTCAATTTTAATATTTCATTTTTATTCCTTCGAGTTGGTAATAGTACCTACTATTCTTCAAACGTGTATGAATGATCAGCTGTTACGTAACAAGGTCGTCTACCTGCCGGCAGGCGGCGCATGACGATCGTAAATACTAGAAAGTTTCTGTTTTTCTTTCGTAGGTACTTTATACTATTAAACATGATTATTCTTATCATAAGAGATTATCAGATAGAGATAACAGAATTTTAGGTATTTCAGGCATATTTAAAAGTCGGATCTATCTACGAAATAATTAACTTACTTACGGATTATGAATTAACTTCTCCGTTCACTTGTTCTCCGTTCAATACACGTTTTAAGCTATTGTTTTTAAATTTTTCAATGTACATATCTCTATCACTTTTCTATTTATCAAATGTTTTCACTATCGCACTGCGTAGTTTCATCACGATTCTCAAACCACAACAAAAACTCGAGGGTATTAATTCCGGGTTTCTAGGACAAATCTACTTATGCCACGTCCACGTTTGAGTATTCATAATGACGACTCATTTTCACGAAATAAACACAAAGTATGTAAATACAATCACATCACAAGAGCCGACGCGTGGCGACTGGCGAGGCCCGCGAGACTGACTGACGCCGGCCCGGGCGAGGGGGGGGGATCAGAGTCCAATGCTATGATTGGCTAAGTCGCGCGTTTACCGTTTGCTAATTATCATTGGCCGAAATTTACTTGGATGTGTAATTTATGAATGAGTCTATAGTAAAATAATGTAGCTCTCTCTGTCTCACTCCGATTTATTGCCCTTACTATGAGTTCTCACGTTTTCAAACGCTAGCGATATAACTATCGACTTTAATAAAATAAAATTGTTATTTTAATAAATTAATATTATACATAGGTTCTGTTATTGATATAGAACTCAAAGTTTTCTTTTCGAGGACGACTTTATTTTCACGCTGTATACTAATTGTGTTACATCTGACGGACGGACAAATATTATATGGTATGATATATATATATAACCATATTATGGTTCTTAACCTTTAGTCCTGAGGGACCATTTGAAAAAAAAATCGGTTTATTGATCCGGAGGTAATGGCATGGCTCGTGGAACACTTGAGATGCTTTCAAGGACCACTAGTGGTCTGCTTACCACCGGTTAAGAACCACTGTACTATATAGAGATAGTGTCCTAGTGAATATAATATAGGCTGCACATAATCGGCTGTGGGCCTTTTTTAAAAAGCCCTGGTCTCATGTAAATCCTTCTCCGCTCTATTGCTATTTTCAGTTGTCGTGTGTGGGCTACAGGATGTCAAGTGGCCAGACGGAAACATGCTCCGCGGCCAGTAGACCCTCGCCAGAAAAGGACACTAGTACAGGAGGAACCTAACAAATTTGAGCTTCTTTACAGCCAATTGCAATCTGCATGGGCGTATCCAGGTTTTGAGCCAGGGAGGGCGAGTCCCGTACCCTGGTTCTGTGCCAGGTGGGGGGCAAGTCTGATATTACGTAGTACTCACTGATACTAGGTAGGAGGTAGTAGGAGGTTCAGAGAATCCAGGGAGGGCAACTGCCCCGACCTGCCCCCCTATCGGTATGCCCATGGCAATCTGTATAATCTTAATACTCAAAATGACAGCAAACCAAGGAGTTAGATACAGGCCCTGCGCTAGCTTACTCCGGCGGTCTCACCTGGTAGTTAGATTGTTATAATAACGACATTGGAAGTTATTTTAGTTCGTTTTCCCTGATTACGCAATTCGGCAACAGATAAGGATAAAATTGTGAATAATTCCGCCAATTCGCGTCCGTAATTTACTACTGCATGCTTGAATCCCAGGTCGGTAATGTGTTATTTTTCCATTTCTATTGACAGTCCGGAGTCGGGAAGTTGGCGGTGCTACATCCTCGTGTCTTGGAGAGCCGAGTGATCCTGCACTTGGTTTATCTCCGGTAGTGTTGGACTGCCGATCGAAATATGACAATTGAGGGCAGTGGCGTAACTATACCGCTCGTCGGTAGCCTACCCAAGGTGTACCGGTGCGGCCTAAATGCTTTCCTCATGTAAAAAAAAAAAAAAAAGAAAAAAACTGTAGCGTTCGACGTGGATGATCGGATGGCCCCCCCAACATTAAGAAGCTTTTTTTATTAAAAGTGTAATAATAAATGTTGAGAGTTGGGATTCTCCTCTGACCAGGGGCCCCTTTCGGCTGGAGGCTCTGGCATCTTGCCCACTTGCCTCCCTGTAGTTACGTCACCGAATGAGGGAATCAAGAGAGCACTTGTCTTCGTACACTTGCACTATAGGTAATATCCTGCGCAGATGGCTCATCTTTTTTTTAATAGCATAAGGGGGCAAACGCCCATAGACATCCGCATATACAGAAACACAAGCCTTCACTATAATATAACCTGTGCAGATGGCTCATCTCTACAAAGATGGCCGCCGTTAGCCGTTGTCGAATTCAGCTAGGCCTACACACATACCTTTCAGCCATTGCCCCACTGACTATGGTGGTGGCCGTGGTGGCAAACGACAACTGGAAGAGGAAGGAGGCGAACACGGGTCCCATCAGCGGGTCCCCCACCGGCGGGTCCACCAGGAAGTCGTTGGTACCCACGAACGGATTCGACAGCGGACCCTCGCCGAACGACAGCCCGTAGCCGAAGAGCCAGTAAGTGAGACCTGGAAAAGAGGTCATTTTATAAAGGTCCTTTACTAATGTGTATCCTAATACCCTGTAAGTGAGACCTGGTAAGAGAGTTCATTTTATAATGGTTCTAACGTAATTTGGTAAGTCGTAGTGTCATGCAGTACCTATAGCAGCCGAGTTAGGTCGGGACTACCCAGGTACCTCTTACTTATACAATACCTGCGTGAAGTGAGAGTGTGTGAGTTTCCGGTGGCCCATGGATAGGGATGGAGGAAGGAGGGCAACGCATTTGTATAGCCTCTGCGCGACCGCCAGCGTTTATCTCCATATACCTACTATGAGAAGGTCTGAATAATTTGACGCTTCAGCACAGTAACTAATTTAAGGCTGTGTCACGTGAGCGAGAGATGCCTCCAGTAGACCCCTTACAATTCGGCTGGAATGGCATGGCACTACCGCTTACAAGTAAGTCCTTACCACCAAGCGAGATGTCAGCCATGTTCTTCATCATGATGTTCGCTTCGTTCTTTATGGACACGCAGCCAGACTCCAGCATGCCAAAACCTGGAAAAATACATTATCAGTACGACGATCACAGAATACATATACCCTACGGACGACGATATTCAACTATACAGGTGATCTAAGAAATTCGGATACCGGTTTTAATGTAGGATAGGGTACTCTAGTATTCAAACCCAAAAAGAAAGAGCAAATTATATCCTATCCTATCCTATTAATATTATAAATACGAAAGTTTGTATGTTTGTTTATTTGTTTGTTTGTTACTCCTTCACGCAAAAACTGCTGAACCGATTTTCATAAAATTTGGCACACACATAGAGGGTAACTTGGATTAACACATAGGATAGTTTTTATCACGAAAAAATGTTCCTATTGAATGTCATGGGATAATTTTCCGCGGGATCGAAATTTACGCGGGTGAAACCGCGGGGCGCAGCTAGTCTAATAATAAAAAAAGATACAACTAAAAACAAAATTTACTAACAGCGCTTCCCCCAGAAAAACAAACAGCTGATTTCTTAGTGAACCGACGAACACGTATAAATCAGTAATATATATCATCGCGTCGATATCAGACACCTCCAGAGTAGGAACTAATCTCAATACGAATCGGGATTTGCCTCGCTCTGCTGCCGTACTGGTAAGGTGTTCTGAGACCACCGCGAGTGTCTTTTCACCCGTCAGAGGTTGAAGGTTGGGACGCAAGGTCTGATCTTCTCTAAGAGCCATTCATTCACGATAGCGCCGCGTGATAATAATAACAATAAATAATAGTTAAATTAGCTATTATAAAAAAAATCATATTTGGATGCATTTCTCCTATCTGAGGAAGAATGGAGGGTCACCAGCTGAGTCAGTCTGACAATGCTCGGATTAACCTCCATCATGCCAGTTTTTTGTGATAACTTAAACATCGGCCAAGTACGAGTCGGACTTGTGCGCGCATGGTTCCCACACTAATGTATAAAAACGCCAAAAATTATTGCATGTTAGGCCGCTTAAAAAATATTTTATTCTTTTTTTTTGTATTTGTTGTATAGCAAAAAAACACCTGTGAAAATTTCAACTGTCTTTCAATGGACAGACGGACGAATAGCGAAGTCATACTAATACTTAGTAGATAATAACAGGGGCTGTTTTACCATTTAGTAGTTACCTATAGTATAGCCTATTAAACGAGTACCTAGTGAGAGCCATTTTCATCTCTACGACGCCCATAGACATCCGCATAGAGATTATAAAACGTTGCTCTCCATCGGCCTCCTTCCATTGTCCACCGGCTACTTACACCGTACGAAACGCGACAGCACAGCTGTCACTATACGCCGGCATCGTGTAAACGAGGGGTACCTCCCGGTCGTGCCGGCCCAATTCGGATGCAAAACAGCGTGGCACTACCTCTACTAACCCTCTCCATTTTACCCTTTGGGTACGGAACCCTAAAAACGAAATATTACATATTTCGAAACAGCTTGACCATGAGTTGGAGGGCGTTTTATCTGTATATGTCAAATGGTGTCCTCGCTATTTCGGTATCTTAATCAAGAGAGCTTAATAATCTTAAATGGCTACGCATCTGCGAAACCTTTGGTACTCGTATTGTGGATGTCTGTAGGCGTCAGTGATCACTTACCGTCAGATGACCCAACAGCTTATTTGACCCCTTTTTTTTTTTTTTTTTGGTGACGCAGGGGAATGCCTTTACGCACGATACCGGGGAGCTGGGGTGACTCCCGGGCCTGTGTCGGGCTCGGCGCAGCGTGCGCCCCTACCGACTAAACCCCTGCGGGTGCCTTCAGCCGCATAATTGGAGGGCCCCGGATCTACAAAACAACAGGGCACAAGTTTATTTGACCCCTAGATTAATGAAGAAAAACATATTTACAAACTAGTGTACCTATCGTCCAGAGATCGAAACCGATCGCATGGGTTCGCATCGCACTTCCAACGCTCACAAACAGCTGCAGTTTTGCAGTTGTTGCTATGCCAGCAACATAGCCATGCCTTAGAAGGCGGACTCGTGCGGTTTGTTAATGCTGCTGCCGGTGGCTCATGGGGTGAAGGAGGGCATCTGCATATGCGGATATTAATGGGCGTCGCTGTTGTTTGGTGTGCAGAAGCATTGGTCTCCTTCACCCCATCCAATAGCCCACTAACACGCGAGCGCAACGTGACACCAAAATCATTTTAAAGGCCTGCGCAGACGAGGGACTTTTGTCCGCGGACGTGTTTGTCCGCTAATATAGAACGCTTGCAACTGTATCGAGTAACGCAAACGAGGGATTAAAAGTACGGTACTTTGCATACATTTTTGTTCGCGGACAAAAAAGTCCGCGGACAAAAGTCCATCGTCTGCGCAAGTATGTCGAGTACAGGTGCTTCCCCGGTCGTGCCTTCCCAGATGGTCTGCAGTTAACTCAAGTTATTTAAGGCTGGAGCCACACGGGCGTAATTTTTTCAGTCGTGAGTCGCAGAATTTCGGCCGGGCCAACTGAATTTCTGTGGAGCTGCCACACGGACGTAATTTATTCAGTTACTATTGAGCGTTAGTACGGGGTGTTTGTGTCATCAATGGATCCCCGCCCCTCCCTCGCCCCGACAGAAATTCGGTCGAGTTTATGCGTGTGCGTCGGGCGTCGGCAGACAACTCATTTTGCGTCGTCGTGTGGTACAAACTGCATTTTTGTATGAAAGTGAATGCAGCAGAATTTACGCGACAGAAAATACGCGACTCAGAACTCATATAATTACGCTCGTTTGGCTTCGCCCTAAATGACCAAAATAAATGTATCTTTATGAGCGCAGGTATAATTTACATTGTTCGCTATGCACTGGGTTCACACACAATTATCTCATTATATGTTTAATTTTATTTTACCAGTAATTGCTTCGTCATTGGTATCATGTATTACCCTAGTGCAATGTAATGCAGTTATAGCGTGGAAAATGATCGGGGAAGTACCGCTCGCTCTCATAACACTGGCGTGATGTGGCGGCTATGTTCAGTACCGCATTTGAGACATGGCAGGCGGGGCGCGAGCCCGGGGCACTACAAAGACAAAAAATATCAAGAGAGCCAGCCTTTTGGATTTTTAGCCTGTATTTTTATATTTTTAGACTGAAAACTATACGATGTATGGGCTATGACTATACAGGGTTACTTTTTTGGTCACCGGCCAAATTTTCAGATTTGATTCAGAATCGATACTACATTCGATTTATGAAATAAAACAAATACGAAAAATTATTTATAAAATATTTTTGCCCCGTACCAAAATAAATACCGCGTGGGTAACATAATCGATCGTTGCCGCCGCGGCTAGATACGAAACAATCATCTGTTGAGGTCAACATTCTTTTCGAGTGCTAATGTGCGTAGGTACATTTACGGACCGTTTCAAATCGATGTTTATGTAACAAAATATTGCAAATATGACGATAAAATTAAAACACGCCCTTGAAATGATGTTTAAATTCCTTATTTTTAAATATGGCCAGTGACCAAAAACTAACCCTGTATATGACTGCTGTAGTTTTAAAGTATTTTTAGTCGAAAATTATTAAGCAATTTTATTCAACTGATATGTCAATAGCCATTGTCGATACTGAAAATTATGAGGACCCTATTTGATTTTGATTCTGATGTTTTAATTTGACCAAACCAAATAATACCCTGCATACAAATGCGGGATTTTGCGGGGTGCGGGGTTTGGTCAAATTAAAACACAATTGTTATATTATTATACCTACCCCTTTCTTACCATCGCTATTTTGAAGTAAGACCCCGTCCAGATTGAGCGTATTACGCGCGTATTAGGCCTGACTACAAACGATTTACGACGACCTAGTTATGTAAACTAATGAAAAAAAAAAATAAAGATATTTTTCATTTTCATTTAACGAGGTGGTCGGGGTTCAAGGCCCTTACGAGTCGTGTTTCTTTTTTTATGTCTTTCTTTTTTTACATTATTATGTTGCACATTAAATATAATAAAAAAGTACTGAACTATATTTATTACTATTTACTAACTACGTGTGTGAAATTTTGAGGGACTTGAAACCCGACCACCTCGTTAAATTGTTTGTAGTCAGGCCTAATACGCGCGTAATACGCTCAATCTGGACGGGGTCTAAGACTTGCTTACTATACACGCGTTACAAAAATCACACATCGGGCGAGGCCAATGGAAGTTGTCATTACAATTCTAAATTCAAATTCGGTTTAAGTGAAACTTTTTGAAGTAAAACTTCTGTACGTGCGCTTGACCTTGGGAGTAAGCTGGCGAGAGCGTTACAAGAGTCACACTTCGGGCGAGGCTAATGGAAGTTGACATTCAAATTCAAAATTAAAATCTCATTGTAACTACGGTATAAAAACAATAATTAAGTTTTACTTCAGTTGTGTGGTCTAAAGCACACACTTTTTTGGTAACTACTTATTAATATTTTAATGATGTTTTTGATGATGAAGAAAAACAAATGCGCATAATTAAACTCAACCCACTGACAAATACCAGAAGTATAGTTCTGCAATAAATCATACTAATATTATAAATGCGAATGTAAGTTTGTTTGTTACCCTTTCACGCGAAAACTGCTCAACCGATCATCATGAAATTTTGTACACATGTTCTTGGAGGTATTAGAAGTAACATAGGATAGCTTTTATCCCGAAAAAATGTTCCTGAGGGATGCCATGGAATGATTTTCCACGATATCGAAATTTACGCGGGCGAAGCCGCGGGGCGCAGCTAGTATAGATATAATACAGATCTGTATTTTCCATATGCCCTTGAAATGAAAGACAAAAACCCTTGACGCAAGATGTATAAGATATAACAAGACAGGTTCACGTACATAACCTTCGGAAAGGACGTGAGAAGGAAAATGTTCAAGTGAGAAAAAGTTATCATTTGAAAAATTACATTTTGCGTAGTAACTGCGTTTTACATTGTACGTGTAGAGCTAACTAAGACTATATTCATAAGCGGGTCATTGCTGCTCAGCAGCCGAATCAGGCCGGCACGAACGGGGAGACATAAAAAAAATAATGACCCGGTTTGGATAACTTGGCTCCTATTTGACGCCGACGCCTATAGACATCCGCGCGGAGGCTATACAGATATGCGTTGCTCTTCTTCCACCTCCCCCCGATACGTGCGCCGGCTACTTACTTTTATCCTCAAACAATAACTAAGTAGATGTATTTTCATTGGGTTAAAATTTACAGAAGTAAAGCCGAGTGAGCAAACGCTATATACATATATTAGAATAGCTATCGCATAAATTTTATTTCTTTTATTGCCTCTCGGAACCAGTTAGAACTGGATCGTCAAAACTCCGGTAACTAGTTCGAGGCGGTTCGCGAGAATCTGTGTGAGTCCGGATTTTTTGCAAATGAGATATATAAGTACATTGGTATCAATAAGGTTGGTTACGTGGTTATTATTATTAGGGTTCCTTACACAATAGTAAATATTATTAATAACAATTAATATGATATTAATAAATGTTTATATCAATAAATCTTTATTTTTTTATATAGTATAAGGGGTATATATGTATATATATATATATATATAGTATAATAGTATAAATATATGTATATGAAGGTGGGAGGAGGAAGGGGGGCAGCGCATCTGTATAGCCTCTATGCGGGACGTCTATGGGCGTCGGTAGTCATGAAAATGACTCCGACTGCTCCTTTGACCCCTATACCATTAAAAATATTGTTAAGTAAGTAAATACAGTAGTTTATGGTGCGTGCAAGCCGAAAACTTTAAGCTTTCAAGATGGAAAACTTTATTGGGCCTTTTAATGGTATTTTCATTGCATAACGAGCCGTCTTTAGTAAGCACTAACCCAACCTATAAACATCCTAATTGAAACCAATGGCTGATGCATTGTTTGTTTCCACGCGAAACGCGACAGCAAAGCAAAGCGCCGGTATTTTGTGTTTAAGAAGTACCTTTTCGGCTAGAACGACATAATTTGCCCGTAATGCATCAATGCCCCAACTTGTGGCCGAGTTAGACGAGAGAGAGTTTATTAGATATTAGATTTAAAGAGAGACCTAGATACTGGCTTGAATTCTACTGTAGTGGTTTCCATTTGGCTTGTATAGACTGCGGCAGTTTTCATTTTTGAGTTACAATTCTCTCAGCGCGTTTAGGAGAAATTATGGGACTTTTTATCGCGCGCACACTGACACCAAAAATCGACAGATAATATATAACAACACCATTCTCATTCATATTAATAACGTGATAATAAGCAAATTCTAAATCCCATTAAAATATGCACGAAAACAAAGGTCAACAACAAAGGTCGTAAATGGATGCATTATCATTTAGTTTGTGGTCAACTTTGGATATTTTGGGCGGATACAGAGCAAGTAAATCACTAATCGTCAGGAAAACAAAAATAGCGCAATCTACGTAATCGCGATGTCAAATATAATACATACTTTATACTTATATGTATTATCTGTACTAATAATAAAAATCTGAAGAGTTTTTTGAAAGTGCCAATTTTGGGAAATAATGTGGGATATTATTTCAATGTTAGCCACAATATTGACGTAGGTATACTTCGGCTGCGGGGGAAACCGTGAATCGCTGCTAGTATGTCATATACTACGTCCTTATCAGCAGCGCCGGATCTAGGGGGGGGCTAGGGGGGGCTACAGCCCCGGGCCCCGCGAGTCAAGGGGGCCCCATGTCTCAAGAAAACTTATTGTCAGATATTAAAAGTAACAAAAAAATATACCTAAGTAGGTATGGCAGCCGGACAGTCTCCTGATTCATGAAGTCAGTTGAATCAGATTTCAAATTCAACAAGGACAAATTATTGCAATAATTATTTATTATTTTTCAATATTAAATGTACGAGAAATTGTGAGACATAAAGGCATTACATCTCAACCATTACATGCATAAAAATAATGTATCGCAACCTTAACCATTGCCATTCAAAATTTTTTAATAAATTTTTTTGTATAGGTACTTTTTGAAGTCTATTTTTTAAATTAATCACTTGTTTAATGGTTAATAAGTGGTTGTTAAGTGCACTCAGCTGCGGCCTAGTAGGAATGCAGTTTGAAGACTTCAGGCTAGAGAATTTTGATCTGAAGAAAGAATTTTGAAGTTGTCACAATCGCAGTTCACAATACAAAAAACAGGCGATTCCAGAATGTAACTACACTATATGCCACAGCAATTATTATCGTTACGATAAGAAGCTTTTTCATTTTTCAATTTCACCCAAATATATCTTCCATTTGGGTGAATCTGGCAAAGTAAAAAAGCTTCTTAGCTCCCTTAAATCCGCATTTGTATTCCCTAACACCTACAACCTGGAAATCTTTAATTCGGGGGTGAATGAATGAACCTTCTAGGCATGTGTGCTTCATAGTCGGCCAAGTATACACTTTCCACCAGGTGAGACAGTGGTCAAACGCAAGCCTATCCAGTATAAAAATAAAACTGCAATTTGCAAGGCCCAGAAGCGAAGGCATTTTAAACCACGTTGTCACTTGTGATGAAATAAAAATAATTTTTGAGTAAAGCAAGCGATTATCGTATTGGCTCGACTCATGTTCTGATGAAAAACAATGTCCAAAGTGATTGGTGGTAGAGTGTTGTCGTTTGTACTGTTCATCACAAGTTATTACTAAACAACACTGCGAGTAACTGGACAAAATGATGTCATCATATCATTCTTTAATCTCTGACATCCTTAGGTACCTCTATCTTACAAGCTGCTTCTTTACGTCAACGCTTAACCTTACATAGCACAACAGACGTTCTCTAAGTTACCATGGTAGCTTTGAGCTTCTCTTTCTTTTCGGACCTTGTTTTTTTGCTGACGCAGGGAAACCATTTAGGTATGATACCTAGGAGCCCAGGTGGCCCCTAGGCCTATGTCGGACTCGACATTTGCAATATCGAGTAAACCCCTGCGGCTCATTCCAATCCGCGCCGCCCTTTGCTGATTCAGAGGGACGGGACAGTACCCCGAGTCAAGCTGTTCTTAGTCTTGGCTCTCCCAGCTTAGCTGGCCCTGCCCTGCATACCCTTGAGGATCATAGAGGCTCGCAAGCCCACCAACCACGACAAGGTGGCAGCAGCAGAGTTCCTTTCGGACCTACATTAATGCTGCGGAAACGAAGAGCAATCCAATACCGCTTCATCTGATTGCTATGATTTTTCGTCGGGCAGCTTGGGGTCGAAAGGGGTATCGATCTCTCTCTCGGTTGAAAGACATGCACCCCAATATGAGAGAGATTAAAATAACTAATTTAACTATTATTATAATGGTCAAACAGGCCGACAGACAGCTCCCTCTCCTCGCGATTCTAAAATCGAGGGTAGCTTGCGCGCGGTAACTAAAATGTTCTTTGCGTTGACGTGATCTTTTTCTCCTGGAGCAAATAATAATAAGGATCGTTATTAGAAGTTTTGCACCATAGCCGTTCTCCAAAATTTCCAAAATTTGAACTACTTCTTAGCAGGGAAAAGTTCTAAGCTGCTCAAAATACAGTAGTATCAAAAGCCGTTGACGAGTTTGTAACTTTCTGAACTTCTTTAAAAAGGGCATCACAAAATCACCTACCACTGCGCAGACAGGGAAGCATTGCTGAGATAGGTGCTTATTTTTATTAACATTTTACATTACTTTGACAAAGGCAACTTGTTGAATAAGTAGGTAGGTATATATCTACTTGCGGCAGTTTGTTAAAAGCTACTGAGTTCTAAAATTATTTCTCGAGATCACTTAATTTCAATTACATAATTGTAAATTACCGGAAGGTAATACAAAAATACTTCAGCAATACGTGAAAGCTTATAAAAATACATACAGTATAGTTATGAGCATTAAAAATATGCTATTTTTTTGGTTATCAAAATAAAAATAATTATACAGTGAGTTGTCACTACTACGTATAGTAATATAGTTCAATGTAATTGTACAATTCTTTTTATGATATATTATGACGATCATTTTTGTGTCCATAAAGGGGCCCCTTTTTTACTTCCAGCCCCGGGCCCCGCCAGAGCTTAATCCGGCGCTGCTTATCAGTCCCTTGCTTTTTTTTTCATAAGATAAAGAGGCAAACGAACAATCGGAGCCACTTTTCATGACTACCCATTTCGTGTGCAGAAAAAATGTATAAGAGCTATTGTTGGCACCTGGTATTTAGACAGCTGTAGGCCCTTATTTAAAAAAGTAAAATTACTACCACTAACTTGCATGTATATAAGAGAAATTTGTATTTTCGTTAAATTGCGCCCAGAGTACTTTAAATTAAAATCCGATGAGGGGCGGAAAAATAATAGATACAAAAACAAACTTTACCGTCCTTGGTGTCATTTAAATATTTATAAAAAGAATGTCTACTTGCCCATAGGCTATTGACATTTATAACCATTTGCCTGATAAATTTAAAGATCTACCGTTTAATAAATTTAAAAAGGATTTTACATCATGGCTTAAAGAAAATTGTTTTTATAACTTAAATGAATTTATGGCACAAAATTATAATATTTAGAATTAATAGGGAAATTATTTAACTACCTACTATTTGACTACGGTTTTATTTTTGTTTAATTATTGTAATCATGTTAAATATAGTAGATAATTATTAATAGGTGCTAAATAATTATTATATTGATTCTATTCTGACATCTCATTTCCTTGTTTTATTAATTTATGAATTATTCAGATATAATCATGACAAATTTACTATAATATAAAACTCAAACGTGACATAGCCATCTATCAACGCACAGCCCAAACCACTGGACGGATCAAGCTGAAATTGCGACGTAGGCATCCGCTAAGAAAGGATTTTTAGAAATTCAACCTCTAAGGGGGTGAAATAGGGTGTTGAAATGTATATGCATTTCGCGCTTGAAACCGCGTGGCACGGCTATTTTAGTATAATATGATAATTTTAATAGTATTAATAATAAAATCTAATATTTAATAATCAATCAAAACGTAACATGAAGAAAAAAACTAATGTAAAATTAGATTAAGTATATAAAAGTGTAATAAATATTTGCATGCTAAAATAGCAGAATATGTTGGAAACTCATACTATGTAAAACACCTATTTTGTATGTACCCATATTCGAGCAAATAAAAACTTTCTTTCGTTCTTCTTTCTACCCACACCCATAGAAATCCGCATAGAGACTATGCCGTGGCGTTGCCCCTTTCCTCCTCCACAGTCCACCCTCCATAGGCCGCTGGCTATTTACACACCGCCCCAAACGCGACAGAACATCTATCACTTTACGCCGTTTTCGTGTAAACGGAGAGACCGGCACGACCTGGGAGGTATCCCCGGTCGTGCCGGCCCAATTCGGCTACATGCATGCATGCAGTGTGACACTACCTCTTACTAACATTATATTAGCTTGACATAAGGCTCATTAAATGATCGTAAGAATGGCCAGTCTGTCTTCTGCTATTCATCATGCACTAGCTTCTGCTGTGCATGCATATCATTATTTTATGCTCTGCCGACTCCCATAGGTCCGGCAGACATGTTTCTGCTGCTCCCCCTTTCTCCGTCTAATCCACCGCTGGAAATTCACAGACCTCATGAATAGCAAAGTTTTTATTATTTGTAATTTAAGCATGTAAAGTTTTTATTATTTGTAATTTATTTCTTATTCCCTATTTTTTAAATTACAATGCTAAATGTTATGTTTTATCTAATTTAACTCATTAAATTGGCTATTGTTATATTAGTTCGCTTCGCTCGCGTGGTATCTACTAAAAAAATTGTACATATTTCGAGACGATGACACTCTCCAGTACTTCAACAATCTCCATACTGTCACATCGATAACCGTTGATCCGAGTTGGTGTGAAAGAAGGACACACATACAAACAAACAAACACACTTTGGACAGGCAATTTAATATTTACCCTTTTTATTTTGTTTATCAACAAAACTGTGTTGGTGAATTCAAATATAATTTTAATACCTACGAGAAATTATCACAAATTACATCTTTATGAGAATTTCGGTTACATATGCAGCTGTGGTTGCTCAATTGGAAATCCCAAGTCGGTTCGTTAGTGGAATAAATAAAAAAAAAACAAAAAACGAATGATCAAGATGATAAGTGGAAATAAGAAAAGGTGACTACACAAGTTGTACGTAATCGTGCCTTGCAAGTTTTGGCTGCGTCTACACCGCACTTGGGGAATATTAATCTGGGGGCACGGCAGTGCCCCCAGATTAATACCACTTATTATTAATACCACTATTATGGCCAAGTCGATGTTTTTATATAAAATGTAAAAGATTTTAATACTGATATGATAATAACTTAAGACAGAAGGTTCCATAAGTAGGGACTAAATAAATTAAACGACTTGGTATTACATGGATCTCACAACTTTTTATGGTAAAAAGACTGAGCTGCGAGACTTGGTTTTTTTACAGGATGTTTTTGTTGGGATTTTATTGACGCCAGCGAACTCCTTTGGCAGCGCACAGAGGGTGATCTTTAATGAGGTCTTGATGTATTTTATTCTTAAATTCAAGACCAGCAGACCCGTATCCACTTCGTTGGGCGTCCAGAGGAAAAATTGTTCAATCCTCAATAACATAGCCCATGTTACTACCTTTTATTATAGCTTTCTAATAGTTAAATAATAATTAAGATCGGTCCATTAGTTTTGGTGCCTACTCCACTCTAACAAAGAAATAAGTGTGAGCGTTAAATAAATAAAATAAGTAAATAAATATGTATTTATTTTGCTAAGATGTAACAGTTACAATTAGTATTATACTTAGTACAGTTTTGATGAAAAACAACTTTTATATCTAGCATTATACCACACAAAGTAAAACTTAATTATTGATTTAATACGCAAATTCATTACCGTAGTTAGGTACAATGACAACATTTCATGTAATATTTATTTTTTTAATACAAAAAAGTTACACTTAAATCAAATTTGAATTTGAATGGCAACTTCCATTGGCCTCGCCCCATGTGTGATTTTTGTAACGCTCTCACCAGTTTACACCCCAAGGCAAGCGCGCGTATAAAGTTTTACTTCCAAAAAATCTTCCTTCTTTATATATTAGTACCTATAGGTTAGATAAATACATGTAAATCTTGATAAGCAAAGTTGGTAAATAGGGTCAAAAGGGACTTTACCAGTACCCAAATAAGGTGTTTAAGATACGGTTTTTCTTTTCCATTTTTATATTAAAAAGGAAATAAAGTTGTAATACTTTGAATCTGTTTATAAGTATTTATAACTGTTTCAGATATTAATTTGGATTGGCATGAATATAGGTAAGCAACGAACGGAGTTGCTCTACTGTACCTACACTACTCTACATGACAAATCGTACATTTACTACAACTTCTACAATTATTAAAAACAGTTGAAAAAGTTCTAATAGGTAAGACAGAAACTTTATAATAGTTGGTAGTTACATAAGTAATTCTATTTCAGATTTAAAATGTAAGTATGAAACTGTTATCTTTATAAGTATGTTTTTCTTCTGATAGAATTTGATTTACTTTTAAAGTAAGACTTTTATACGCGCGCTTGACTTGATAGAATTCAAATTCGAATTAAGTAAAACTTTTTTGTATTTATTGTATTATTTCATTGTAACTACTTACGGTAATGACACATAAACACATTTTAATGCGACCAACCCGTCCAGCCTCCCTTTCGTCTTCTTTACACAATCTCCGCCCTAGAATCTTATTAGCCCTTTCGCCATGCAGCCAATTTAGCTACCCGAAAGAATTTTTTTGTGAATCTAAACCATTCTCAATTCCCCTTCAACAAACAAAATTTCGTTAAAATCGGTCCAGTCGTTTAGGAGGAGTTCAGTGATACACACGCACACAAGAAATATAAATTAAGACTAGCTGTGCCCTGCGGTTTCACCCGCGCTTAATTTCTAAAAACCGTTATAAATTTCAACACCCTATTTCACCCCCTTAGGGGATGAATTTTAAAAAATTCTTTCTTAGCGATTGCCTACCTGCATGCAAAATTTCAGCCCGATCCGTCCAGTGGTTTGAACTGTGCATTGATAGATGGCTATGTCACCTTTGAGTTTAGATAAAACTAAAAAATTAAGATGTAACTCACCGGTTTGCATTGTGAAGATGATAATGGCAGCGGAGAGTATCCATGTGATGTCATCAACTCCTATTTCAAAGCTTTCTTGTAAGTTGAAGGTGCTGGCCACAAAATGTGACACATTCGTATTATTGGCCATTTTTGTTTCTTTTTCACGAAACGAAAATTCAAATTTAGAACGACATGTTTAGTAAAACTTGTGGTGAAACTCTACTTTTGACTTTTTTTTACAAAAATATACAATATTTGTTATTAAGTTACAAATAAGGTAATAAGTTTACGGCTTGTAACACAACCGCGATAAAATCCGTAAACTGCTTTAAGTTTAATTGTAATAAATATTTGTTAAAAACTACGATCCGTTGATCCAAAAAACCGTCCGCGCCACAATTACAGTTCGTACATAATAACATCAATTCGTTCGGTTCTAATTTATATACAACACAGATAAGTATTACCTTATGTAATTTATAAAACAACTAATTATTTATATTGCTACTTAATTAGTTTTTCCTTATTTATTGCGTTTCATGACTTTAATTACGAATGGCGAACGATTTGTAGTATTTTAAATTTGTAATGTTATGGTAGAACTATAATGATTCTCACAAATTCGGCAATTTTAGCGTTGCGTAGCCAAATGGTAAAAAACAGAATCCTTATAATTTCGTCATGTTTTTCTATACGTCGACCGTCAGCAAAACTTTTATATTTTCTTAGGGAGTTGGGACTCTGATTCCATAATGATCGAAGTATTTATTTAATAGACGTCTATAATAACGGCGGAGAAAAATCTCTGAATATACGTATGATATACATAGTTTAACTTTCATGTGTAGTACAGTACAGTGTACCTACCTATTTCATTTTATGTTTTCTCATCTATCGGTAGTTCCTGTCTGTTTTTGCCGAGGCGGGATTTTTTTTAAAATTCTTCTACGGACTGGGATTGGATCAGGCGCAGAACTTTTTTTAAAACATATTTATTTATTGACAACTATACAATCAGAAAAAGAATACAAGTCAACATTTATATGCAAGTGTGCGTGCAACCGGGCTTCACCTGGCTGCTCTCTCTACTTTTTGGCTTATTTAGGCGGATCACACACGGCACGCGGTTGGAAATTTTAGGTATCAACGGATTTCATAGAGCCCAATGTAACTTGAGATCCGCCTCACCGCCAACCGCGTGCCCTGTGTGATCCGCCTTAAGTCATTGCAATCTTGTACTGTCTCCCGCTTTGATTAGGGAGGGAAATTGGAATACTTCCTACTCCTCCTACTTTCTTCTGATTAAATTCGTTGCGGGTCCCAAGACAGATTTAGCTTTTCCCTCGGGCTCCCTGCGATCATATCAAAGGGTCAAGTGTGGTTGCCGCTGTCGATCCTGATTCCTGGCGACACAGGAGTAGCAGCGGTGGGAACGATCATTTTTGGGGTTGACCCTCATTGGACCCCCCTGACCCCCAAGGGGTCAACTGGGGGTCACTTCTAAAAACCGCCAAATAGGATTTGCTAATCCACTGGACTCGCTCGCTTCGCTCGCTCGTTGTATCGCTCGTGTATAAACATAGTCTAACATAACCTAACCCATCCAAGTATGATTCTAAAAATCACATGATCCCCAGTTCATGTCCGGCAAAAATAAGGGGTTTTTGGAAGTGACCCCCAGTTGACCCCTTGGGGGTTAGGGGGGTCCAGTGGGGGTCGACCCCAAAAATGATCCCTAGTTCATGTCCGCCAAAAGGGGTAAGGGGTTTTTAGACGATTTTATATTTTGACCCCTGGGGGGTCAACGGGTCGGAGTTAAGAAATGGGACCTTCAAAATCGGATTCAGGAGGTCATTTTACATCGGCCTTTCATATTTTAAAATATTGCTACTTGACTCACTTTCGTTACCCGAACCGAAATGTGGTAAGTTATCTGATTATTTTTTATAACGATACATTATTAAACACTAGCGGCAAAAATTGATGCACCAATACTGTATCATTTAATAAAGATGTTAGTATAAATCTATATATTATGGATTTATACTAACATATTTATATACTGAATAAATTGTACGAATTTACTAACACTAGTTCCTAAGAATTATTGTACTAACAGCTTAAATGTGGGCCTTTGTTGTCTGAATAAAGATTATTATTATTATTATTATTATTATTATTATTATTATTATCATTTTTGTGTACTAGTAGATTTAAAACATTCTAGCTCAACATTTTTGTTTTTTCGGATTTGACCGACGAGGGTAATTCCGAATGTAAAATAATTCGGATTTACCCGATTTAAATTTTTCATAGGAATCGTCAGCTATTCTCAACATTTAAATAATATTTTTCAAAATGGATTATTTTACATTAAATTATGTTTTTAGTAGTAAGTATTGGATATTTTGGAGGTGGGTCCGAGCGATTTGGAGAAAAATTTGTAACCACAGTATTTGGTTGACACATTGTAGATGAAACCTGGATTAGTCAGTATTATCCGGAATCCAAACAAAACAGAGTATTCAGTGAATTAACAAGGACAAAGGCCACCAATGAAGTTTGAAGTGGGAAGGTTGGCCTTTAAGATTACGGCGACCATTTTCTGGGTTAGTGAGGGTTTTTTTTATTGATTATTTTCCTAAGGGAACTACTATATATGAATGGTAAATACCAAACC